>VWZG01011941.1:21082-65473 GCA_013396735.1 Grallaria varia
GCTGCGGCTGCAGTGCCGGCCCGGCGCCGAGATGGTGGCCGTGGGCGTCCTCAGTCAGGCGCGCAACATGGAGGTGTACGTGGGCGAGGAGTACTGCGGCACCGGCCGAGGGCAGCGCCCGGCATCCGGGTGAGTGCGGGGCGCTCATGGCGTCCAGGCGGTGATCTCTGTGTGTGTCTGGGGCTTCCTGCTGTGAAAGACGTGATGCCTTTAAAAAGGCTGAGGGGGATTGCGGTTGTTCAGCCTGGGGAACAGAGGGCTGCGGGATGACCTAATTGTGCCTTCCCAGGGCCTGAAGGAGCCGACGAGAAAGAGACTATTTAAAAAGGCATGGGGTGACAGGATATGGGGAGTGGCTTCCCACTGATGGAAAGTAGGTTTGGTTTAGATATCAAGAAAAAATTCTTCCCTGTGATATGGGGAGGCCCTGGCACGGGTTGGCAGAGGAGTTGTCGCTGCTCCATCCCTGGAGGTGTCCAAGGCCAGGTTGGACAGGACTTGGAGCAACCTGGGCTGGTGGAAGGTGTCCTTGCCCATGACACTGGGTGGTCTTTAAGGTCACTTCCAACCCAAACTGTTCTGTGATTCTGGATAAGATCTCTTATGTGATTAATAATCATCCCACACATCAAAGAACAAGAGAGAAAATTAAGAAAAGAAGGTTTTGTTTGCCCCTTCAATACTTTATTCCATTCCTTGCCAGGGAAAGTAAAGCAGCATTTCTGTTATGTTTTTATGTCATTACATGACACATCTGCTGCTTAATTAGTTAAATACAAACTAGATTACTCAGAACCTCAGGAAAGATGTGTGAATAACATAGCAAGCCTCAAAAGCTTTTCTAGTACATAGTGTATGGACGCATGCAAGTAATTTTTTATGTGAATACATTACAATTTGCATGTAAGCATTAAAACTGCTATTAGAAACATTAAAACTGCATTAGAAGTAAGTTGGGTCAGTCTTGCTTCTTACCTAAATATTTACCAATAGCATGCCTTCAAAAAAACCCATAGTACTCTGTGTATTGGTGTCACAGCTCATTTATTTTATTTTCATAGTGAAACTGAAGAGGTTACTTTATACCACAAGTACCTTAAGTTTGAATGCCCTGCAGCCTCCTGTAAAATTAAGGTAGGGAATTGAACAGAATTGTTTTATTTTTCTTTGCGTTTTTAGTTGCTGAGCTGACTAAATTGTGTTTCTTGTGGTCAAATTAGTGGCTTTCATACCCTTCGTCACTTCATACAATCACTTAAAAATGTTGTTAGCTGGTACTTTGTCTTGATGACAGAGTTATTTTAAATTTGTATCTCAGTTTGCATGACAGCTTTATATGATACAGATAACTTAGTTTTAGAGAAAAAGAATCATAAACCAGATAAACTGCAGATCTCTAATTACAACTGTTAATTCTGATGTGGTTAAATAAGCTTATGAAAATCATATGGCCATTACTCTTACATGCTGAGACGATCAAGACCTGATTTATCTTCAGGGCGCTCAGGCATTTCCATTCCTGTAAGAATTTTTTGGGGAGTAGTAGCAAGGAGAAAGTGGTTTAATTTCCCTGGAAAGCAGTTCAGCATAGTTTTTTCCCCGAGATTCAAAGAACAAAGTATTGCCCCCTACATACAAAGAAATTGAAACTAATTTTTTCCTAACCACAATATTTTTTTTTCTTCTTGCAATAGCTGCTCTCCTTTGGTGAGAAACAAAGAGTACTCATCAGTAAAATATTTATAGAAGTGAAAGCAGTGTCTGCAAAACTAGCAACTGATTTTCCTTCACTAGGCTCAAGCATAGATCTAGACAGAGTGCAAACTATAATGGAATCTATGGGATCTAAATTGTCTCCAGGTGCTCAGCAGCTCATGGACATGGTCCGATGTCAGCAGAAAGTAAGTCGCTGTGTTTTTCCATCAGCATGAACAGTACTGATCTTGGACCTTACCAGTTAAGAATATTTTAAATTGACTTAGTGAAAATGATTTTATGGGGTTTTTTTTAACCCCCACATTCTGCCAGTTTAATCCTGGTTTAGCTATTGCTGCTCAAATGCATGCAAGTGAATAAAGATTGTGCATACACCAAGTCCAGAGTTAAGAACTCTGCATTACTATAATTTTAAACTTCATTGGCACTGCTTGGGTGGGCACATTCCCTGCAATGTTTGGGATGTAACAGAGGGGCTGGTTTTGACCTTTAAGGTCATTATAAGCATGTCACCTTCAACTAAAGGGAACATGCTCTTACAGAGCATTTATTTGATTTAGATCCTAATCCTGTAGAGTGAACTGTTTCAACAGAATCCTGAGTCCATTTGATGTTAAAAATGTTCAGTCTTGGGGACATAGTGGGGTAAAAATTAAGTCAATAAAACTCTTTTCTTAGAGACTGACCAGATAATTTATGTATCATGTGTACAGGGGAAATATTTTCCTCTGCTTTTCTGTAAGAATATAATTCAGAACTGCTTTTAAAATCTTTACATCACACTAGTAGAATGCTGTTATAGAAGTATCTATTGTTACTATTTCCATTATATTTTATACTTAAATATTAACTGTATTGTTTTTTTTCCCATCAGAGCAGTTTACCTCTTGGAGACAAATTTAATTGGATCTTGGGGAAAAATTCTGACTTTGGAGATGACCACGCAATAGATGGATTGCACAGTGCAGCTGTCAAGTCATCACTAAGTCAGTCAGCCAGTGAAGCTTTTCCTGTTAAAAATCATTTAACAAGTGAATCAGTGTGTAAAGACTTAAAAATAAGTCGTGATCTGAACACAGAGGTACCTGAAAGAGGGAATACTTTTGATTCTGAAAGACTTGCTACCTTGCAAAATGCAGTTGACCTCAGAAATGATTTGAAAGTCACGGGATCTTTGTGTGTACAAGAACAAGCAGGTGAAACCCCAAATGTAGCCAACCCACAGGTGCTTCTTCCTTTTCTTCAGAACTTATGCAGTCAGGTGAGTCACCTCCGGCTAAAAGATGGAGAGAGGCAGCTCAGGAACAACTCAGTGACTAAAGAGGAAGGCATACAATGTGTTGGGTGAGTGAAGTTTGTGCTACTTCTGAAAGTAGTAGCTTTACTGTATTTATTGACAAGTTTAAACAAAATGCGTAATGTCAGCATTTTATTCTAATTAACAACGATAACGAAACTTAGAATACGTGGTTTTGAAGGCTGTGTGGTGATGAATATCACTACAGTTTTTCAGATGAGCTTGAATGCAGGTGTGTTTTCAGAAGAAATCACACCATTTGTTGTTACTAAACTGTTTGTCTTTTACCTCCATTTCACCTCTTACCATTTTTAAAAGTTATGTTCCTGCATTTTCATATACATTTGTTTTGTCTTTCTCATCTGTTACTGCATTTTCATTTTGATTACTTGTACCTCCCAAATTCTTGTTTTTACCTTTTTTCACACAATGTGGCACAACCTTTTTGCTCTACTTGGTGTACCTGTTCCTCTTCATGTGTTGGCATTTACAGAGCAGACCAGAGTGCGCCCAGTTTCATACCTAAGGAGCAATAGGGGAAACTGTGACATGTAGGAATCAGGATTCTAATAGAGAATGAGTATCTCCATCTCCTGGAAGAATGCAAGTTTAAAACCAGAGAATTGTATAGTTTGAGTGACTCTTGAAGCACTTTTGCTGAGAAGGGCAAAGTCTGCCGTGCTGACAGAATTTGAACTCTGTGTACTGTTGAGTTGTGTGGGTTTTGGTTTAGCTAACTAAGCTCTCTAATGCATAATTGAGCCTTGTCAAAAATCAGGTTGCAGAAAGATTGCTGTATACCATAGCGTATTTATGAGAAAATTGACATTTAAAATGTGGTAGGCAAGGTGTTTTACTTGTGCTAAAAACCCAATGCCTTCCACAGTTCATTGCCTAATAAATGAGATTTTAGGTTTAAAAGAAGCTCAAGTGCCCAGATCTCTATTATGCCCCTTCTCATTAAGAAATTTGCTCTTTTTACAGAGTAGAACAGCAGCCTATATGCTCCTATTTGGAAAAGATCATCTCAAAAAATATGGATCTGATGGAGAAAAAACTAATGGACTATATTGATCACCAAATCCAGGCTCTTCAGACTCACATAGACAATAAAATGGTTCTCTTGATGGACTTGGTTCAGAACTCAAAGCCAAACAAAATTTCACAAGCACACTATGATTCTAACGAAGGGTTTTCCAATGGAGAGAGATAGATGAACAAATGCAGGATTTCATTGTAAATACTTTAAGGGGGATTACACTTTACCAAGCTTAGTATTTATGGTGTTACAGCTGTAAGGAACCTCGGTGTTGTTAACTTGCATTTTTTTACTGTAATTCTACCCACTGTTGTACACAGTTGTTAGTTTTATGAAAGATCTTAAAGAATGTGTGTTTATTCCTAAATGTAAGGGGTTTGTATGCCCTTTGTGGCTTATTTATTTAAAGAACATTGTTGAAAGCCATATGAACAATTACCCAGTTGTGGTTTGAACTCTAAATAAATTGAGTTTCTGCGTATCTTTTTACCTACACGTAATCAGTTCACTTTTTTTGTTGTATTGATCTTTGATGTATTATCAGTATAAGAGAATGTAGTTTGTTTGTGCTTTTGGTTTATTTTAGTGGCACGCCTGTTGAAGATATTTATTACTCCATTTATTAAGAGGAAGGGTAGTATTGTTGTTGCCTAATTTAGACAGTTTCTGGATTTGTCTTTAAAGAGGTGGGAAAACATGACAGTCCAGATGGGACATGCTGGGGTAGGCCTAGAAGGCCAGAGCTGTTTCCTTACTGCATCATACTTCCTCTAACCTGTTGGGATCAGTTCTGCTGTCATTTGGGGATGTAGGAACGTGTCTCAATGTCTCTTGTATGTGGAAGGTCACCCTTCGTGCTTCATTCTGCTTCTTGCTCTTTGGTTCTGGGAGCACCATTTAATTTGGACTGTGTATGGGCTTTATGGTAAACCCCTAAGTCAGGTGCAGACATTTTGAGAAAAACTCTTGATAGGGGAGCGAGTGTAGACTCAGCAAGCAGCATAGGCATGTACAATCTAGTATCTTTATTTAGTCTGCCTAATATCCTCCAGGTAAACTTGGTGTTTTTTGAAGATTCACGTCTTGATGGTTGTCACCCACAGGAGCAGATTTGGAAGAGAGGACAGTGTGCGTTGAACAGACATCTTGCTGTTGTCCCTCAGCTAAACTCTTGCCAGGTGCAGTTTCAAGGGGATTTGAAAACATAACAAGATTTTTTTTATTTTTTTTTTTTAAGAAAAAAGGATCTTAAGCATCTTGTACTTTATACCTGTAAAGTTTGTTTTCAGATGCTTTCTAAGAAACCCTGAGGTAGACACATACTCTTTTTCACTTCAGTGACTTAAGATGGAGTACTAAGTTGAGAGGCTTTTTATTTGTGTTTTTTTGTTGTTTTTTAATTACAAAAGAAGTTGAAATATGTTTCCAAGTGTTGTTGGGTTTCAATGCTGTTAATTTATTGATTTTTTTTTTTTAATTGATTTTTATTTTTCCCATTTTCAAGTGATAAATCTCCTGAAGCAGTTAAAATGAGCTCTGGAGTTTTTGATAACTGTATCCTGCTTGGTGTTTGTGATGTTTCAGTGTCACAACTATCACAGTGAGAATATTTAAAATTAAAACCACAAATGCAAGAGTGTAGAAGTTGTATCGTTGCAGGTTTGGGGTTACTTCAGCATCTGCTTTAGTGAGGGATTCTGTGTAGAGAGAAAAATACAGTGTTTAAAGCTTAGAATACTGTATCTTTTCAAGGGAAATTAAATAAGCATTTTTTCAGATATTTTCTTTTTGAGGAGTTGACCCACCCAGACTGAAAATTCTGAATATGTAGTACTGAAGAGCTGTAAAAATTGGTAATAAAACAGTTGTGCAGAAGAGCATCACAATGTTAAATTCTTTGGTATTGCTGCAGCCAAGTTTCTGCCAAACTGTGTGGTCATAATCTTTAGAACCAGAGATTTGAGGCATTTGCTGAAGCAAAGCTGGGCAAAAAAGGAACTTGTGGTTCTAGCCCTGTGCTTTCTAGTGGTTTCCCAGCTAGTTCTCAGTAAAATTCAGTCTGTGCTTTATAAGACTGAGTGTGATCTGTTTACACCTGAATCCACACATTACAGATGTATCCAGTTCTGTGCATATGGATGCAAAATCTTTCACTATTGAAATAGATGGGAACATACTCAACGTGTTTCTCAAGTTCAGAAAGGTTAATATATTTAAAAAAAAAAAAGGAGAAAATATGCTAATTTCCATTAGAAGCATGATTAATTCTAAATATTTCTTAGATCTGAAAGCATCGTGGCACAATGTGCCTTTCTCAGGTAGAGCTTTGGGCTCCATAAAAGTTAGAACAATGGGCATAGTGGGAGTAACAATACAAGCTTTTAAAAATAGCTTTTCCGTATTCTGTAGTTTCTGTTAACTCTCAGTACTCTGCCAAAACAGAGCAGACTGCAAATGGTGCTGAAGAGTACTGTCAGACTGGGGCACTAAAGCTTAGCTGTCCTATCAACAGCTCTAATTTAAAGGCAGGGTGCTTTTGATTTCTGCTCCCCAGCCTGTCCTTCTCACATTCCTGTTCCACTGGGCAGTGCGTGGGAGGATTTAACCTGGCCTGGAGTCAGTCAGCTGTGTTTATCTGCTGTAACACCAACAAATAAAACTGAGAGAAATTGAGTGCAGTGTTAAAGGACACACAAGTTACAACAAAGCCTGTGGTCTGGAATGTGATTTTTAAGTAGTCTGTGGCTTGAGAAATGAGCCCTGGTCCCCATGTATCCCCCATCAAAACAAGTCTTAGTCTTCTCTTGCCATTTGTAACTCTTTTGGAATGAACACAGACACTGTTTCTGTAACTAGGAGTGAAGGATGCTTTTTCTCCTTCACATCTTAACCCAAAAGGCCCTCAGTCTGTCAGAGGGAAAAGTGCTGCTGTGATTTCACAAAACACAAACTTCGTTGAACCCCTTGTTCTGATGCCACGTTCATTTTGAACTTGTGTAATTCCCTTATTTCATTAGAGGAGTGAAAGTAATTAATTGACACCGTGGAAGAGCTTAATCAGATTTTTTTATATATATATTCTCTTACCTGGTTGATCAGCAGAGCTGAGATCTCTTTTCAGGCGAATGGGACCCACTAAAGTGTTAGTTTTCCACATGTATGGAGAAATGGCTCTTTTTTGCCTGGAGATACAGCCTTGGGTGCAGCGAGAGTTTGAGTTGTTGCTGTCACAAATGACAATGTCACATTGGAGATAGACTGATGGAAAGCTCCGCAGGAACCTGAAGGCATTAAATTTGAACCTTCTGTGGTGTTCAAGTGGGGGGTAGGTTACCACAGTGTCGTCTTTATTGCAGCTGCAACAGGATTTACAGATATGTTAATACAGTCCACTACAATAATCATTCTCACTAAGTACTGTGAAGTGTAACTACAGCATTTAACTAGGGCATTGTCTTTACATGTGGGCATACAATGCCGTGCTGTTTTTCCTTTCCCCAGCATGCTGTGCATGTTTTTCCTACCTCTGTTTATGTTAACTTCAAATTTCTGTGAAACTCAGCTTGCAACCATAGTCTACTAAATATAAGTGGAAGAGATGAAAATAAAAACAACTACCTTGGAAATTTAGGTTGTATTTCCTCACATATTAGAAGAATGTAATAAAATGTAGTGTCTTACCCACTTCTGATTAAGTCATATGTTAGTGATCCAAAATCAGGTTGTGGAGATGCTGTACAGGTATCGATAAACACCAGAAGATTTGGGTCAGTGGAGTGAAGACTGACTTGAGCAAAGAGAGTTTGGTTCAAGTCCACATAATACGGGGACTGATGAACGGGCTCGGAGAATGAGTCTGAGTCATAGAAGGACATGCTAACATTGTATCTTCCCATAGCAGTTATGTTTTGGATTATGTTATTTCTTGTTATGTAAAAGACTTCTAAGGTTGAGTTGTTTTCCATTTTGCATTTTGCGATAATCTCTGTGTTCTTTTGGCGGGTGATAACGTTGCCAGTTGAAGAGAGAGAGATGATGTTGGTGTAAGTGATGCTCTGACCTTCCTCCTGCAGAGAGAACCACGTGCAGTGCTCAGATGTGATTGCAGGAGTGGAGCAGTTGAAAGCAATAGCACTAAAGTTACAGAGCTGCCCGGCTGTGCTTATCAGAGGCCCAAGATACCTTAGCAATGCAAAACAGGCTGCAACCAAAAAAACATTATCAACCCTCCTGTTTTTTTCAAAACACTGAACCAACCGATGAAGCAAAAAAGATAGGGAATACTGCATGGAGTGTGGAAAGTGCCAAAGGTGCACTTCAGCCAGCCTTATCAAAACAATGCTATGGCCTAGCTCTTAGGGATCTTTGGGGGTTCATTTGTGTGGATCCCCCTGCACTTCTTTAAAGGGCTCACCAGTCATCAGGTTCTTTAAGAGGAAAAATATTCCTACTTCAAGGCAGGAAATATGCAATGGGATGAGCTAAGTGAAAGTAAATCAACTTACATGCTATTCATAAGCTGCTTTTACAAGCTTTTTTCATTCATAAACTATTATTAACTTAGGCATGTAACTTTCTTCCCCCCTTTACCTTTTTAATTGTTCCACAACTGGTCAATGGGAAGGAAAAGGTCACCAGGTCTGTTATAACTGGTCTGCAGGATGGATCATTCAGCTGTAGGTCAGTTTCATTATAGCCAAGGGAGGTCAGATAACGCTTGCTCAAGACAATTTTCATGCTGTCTGAAGAGCATGTAAGGAGTGCTGCCATTGAAAGAGAAATTAAAAAAAAAAACAAAACAAAACAAAAGCCAGAACAAAAAACATGAGCACAAACTGCCATGGTCATTTCTCACTTGGTAGCTCATGTACATTTGAGGTCATTAAGAAGTTGCATCGAAGTTTGATGCTCAACTTCAAAACTGTAAGCAAAAGTGTGTAAAATTCATGCTGAAAGCTTAATTTTAAACCCAGTAACACAGAATGAATCACTGCCTTTGTAAAATGGAATAGGAATCAAAGTGCTAGTATAGAATGATGGGTGAGGAAATTGATTTTTTAGGCTTAAGCGGCTCCCTTTCCACCTCAGTTAATGGGAAGATGAGCAGCAAACATCTAGAACCAGTAAGAAAAGTGGTCCAGCTCTGGGGAAAGGAAATTATGACCCACGTAAACCCTGTTTGACCAACTGCTGCAGACCATTTTCCTGAGGATCTCAGCAAACATAACTGTTTAAACCAACCAGTCAGTAGGAGTTTATCTTTGCATCTCTAGGATGGTAACAATGGTAACTTGGATTTTCAAGGGTGCCAGCCAGAAAAAGCACCCAAACTTGACAGGCTTTCTTTTGCTTATGGGTCAGGTAGTAACTTATGCTCTACAGGTGAGACTAATGTGGGATTATTGTGTGTATAGAGTGTTAATGATTATGAATGAAAAGGCTTAACCCCTGTGTATCAGCCATCAGTTATTTTCAATATTTATAAGGGAAGAATCAAATGTGAGAATAAGAACCATCATCTTCTTGATGGAGCAAGCGCACTCACGGTTGGGCTCCACGGGGCCTGGCAGTGGAACGCTGGAATACTGAGCTGAGAATCCTCTGTAGGAGCTGGAGTAGTCTGTGGCCAGCACAACTGTCATCACATTTGAAGAAGATTCAAATGTGGGCTGAGCATGGCCACACACTTTCCCTATCAGGCCAGTGGTCGTGGTGAGGCTGTCATAGACTGCTACGAAGTCCAACTGGCAGTTTCGGTCCAGTTCCAGGCTGTAGGCAGAGGGGAAAGTTATTACAGGGAAATCTGAGCGTAGCCAACGTTGCTCATCCTGGATAGAGGATCCAGTGCAGTGTCTGATGGATTCCACTCAGTCAAAATAAAAGAATGGAGAACAGAAGAACACACAAACAGGCATTATTAAAACCAAATAAATCATGGAAGACATGTAAAAATTATGTTTCTAAAAAGAAGTAATTTTTCAAGTGTAGGATTGTCTCTGAAATCTCTTGTGTATATCACCAGAGGAGGGCTCTTGCCATGAGAGCTTGCTGCCCCTGGTGAACAGCACCGGCTGTACTGGGCAGGATGGAAACTTCCAGAACGACACTAGCAGATGGATGCTGACCAGGAATAGTGGGAACACAGACCACACTGTGCAGAGCTCATCATTTCAGAAGGCAGAGGTCAAGGTAATGGTCTCCTGTAGAATCCTGTGCGTTTCATACTGAGTTCTTACAGAGTGTTCTGCAGTCTGAGTATCTCAGGAAGTGCTCTTGGAGACACTGCCCATTGAATTCCCTTGGTTTTGAGACTTTCTTCCAGGCACAGTGTCAGGTAAAGCCAAAGATGGGCCACCGGCCCACTACACATGGGAGACCAACCCTGCTAAAGAGCAGTATGGGTCAGGAAAATCCATGCCAGGCTGGTTTCCTTATGCAAACGCATCCCTCAGCATGTCTATTTGGACCTAATTAGGCCAGTGCCACACTATCAGAACTGGGGATCACATACATACCACACTGCTTTATTCTTTGACCCTCAGCTCTGAATTGCAATTACAGTGCACAGGATGGTTTTAAACACATTTTTATGAAGCAAAAGCTTATTTATACTGATGAATTTAAATTCAGATCATTCAGGCTGACTTAAATTTGACCCACCCATCATGGCTGGTGACCTGCAATGCTTTCTGTGTTCCCCTGACTGGCACTGCAGCAGCTGTGGGGTAATGTACAGTGATATGGAACACATTGCAGTTATTTTATCCTTAGAGTCAAAAAACCACACTTTTTAAAAAAGTTTATAGATGTACTAGAAGTTTGAAAGCACTTCACCCTGTATTTATAACAGTAATGCCTTTAAACAGAATTAATAAAGAGTAATAGAGCATCAGGGCGTTTACTCACAAAAAATCCTGGAACTCTAAGCTTATTTTCGTGTTTTCTGGTGTTTGTATGTGCCAGACACAGTAAGTCAGTGCAGGGTAAGGTGCTGGGTAGTTGGGGCTGTTGAATGTCCCATTGGGACCAGTTAATTGTCCCCCACAATCTTCAGTTTCTGAAAAGAAGGGTAAATATATTAGGTGCCCTCTTGGGAAACTGATAATGAAGGTGCGACACCAGCCAGAACAAACCCTGAGAGACTTTATATTACAGCAATCTGTACAGCCTTGGTCACGATCAGTAGGAAAGTGCAAAATCTTCAAGTTTGAGAGATTTTGCTTGATAGACAAAGGCAAAAAAAACCCAAATCAGTGGAAACCTCAGAGAGAAGAATGTAAACCAGAAATAGGGCACAATTTTTCAGCAGCACAGTTAGAAACTGGAGCAGCATGAACTAGGAGGGAGTAAC
Source organism: Grallaria varia (assembly GCA_013396735.1). NCBI lineage: Eukaryota > Metazoa > Chordata > Aves > Passeriformes > Formicariidae > Grallaria > Grallaria varia. The sequence goes on from VWZG01011941.1 coordinate 32,486, forward strand.
TACTCTGTAAAATTGAAGATTTTAAGAACTTAGTACAATGTCATGAAGTCAACAGAAGCAAAGGGACTGATCACAAGCTGAGATCAATTTTGTCCAAGCTAATCTTATCTTTTAAGGAAAAAAAGTAAGGAGCTTCTTGAACAAAAACACTTTCTGACTTCTGTGAGTTCCTTTCTGACTTCTGACCTGTGCTCAGCAGGAGTTCCGACCAGATGGTCAAATTCTCTTTCTGGATAAACCATATAATATTTGCCAACTGAGTAGATTTAGTAGGAGTCTGTTAGTAAAATAAAGTCCCATGATGCTGCCTTTGCCATCATTTTTCTAAGTAAAAATTAACTTTTTAGGATCTCTGCATTGTTGTTTGCTGCATCTTTCATTGATTTTTCCTCACACCATTCTCTAAAGCCTGAAGCCCTGAGTGAGACTCATTAAAGATTCTGTTAATGCTCTCTAATTGCAGTCCTAAACTTTCCCTTGATTGGAAAGTTGCTTTTAATGGTGCGGTTCAAGAGGCATTTAATCATTTACTTGATTCTGGTGAAAAGAAGTAATAGAAGACAAAGAAATTTCGTGTGAAATCCTCAGAGTTTGTTGTTATGAGAAAAGTCAAACTGCCTGAAGATGATTCAAACACTGGCACTGCATCGGTGCTGTTGCACACTCGTCCAAGAAGAGGTGAATTGGTTGAGGGACCATCGAACACTTTAATGCTTTCTGTTTCACAGCTTGAAGGAGGAGCAAACCTATCGAAAAAATCACAGTGAGAACCTCCTGAGCTCACTGATAGATACACAGGATCACAGACAAGTACGTGCACGTGGTCTGGGGCAATCCCAAAACTACGGGCTGGGCAGAGAATGGACTGAGAACAGCCCTGAGGAGAAGGACTTGGGGGATGCTGGTGGGTGAGAAACTCACCGTGACCTGACAGTGTTAATAGTTTGGGGCTGCCTCAAGAGAAGGCACATTGAGTGAGGTGGTTCTTCTCTGCTCTGCTCTAATGGGAACCTACCAGGGCTGCTGTGTCCAGCTCTGGGGCCCCCAACAGGAGAAGGATGTGTTGGAGGCCATGAAGATGCTCTGAGAGCTGGAGCACCTTTCTTATGGAAACAGTCTGAGAGAAGTGGGGTTGTTCAGCCTGGAGAAGAGAAGGCTTCGGGATGATCTAATTGTCCTTTCCAGTGCCTAAAGGGGCTCCAGGAGAGTTAGGGAGGGACTTTGGACAGAGCCTGGAGGGACAGAACAAGTGGGAATGGCTTCTCACTGCCAGAGGGCAGGGTTAGATGGGATATTGGGAAGAAATCCTTCCCTGGGAGGGTGGGCAGGCCCTGGCACAGGGTGCCCAGAGAAGCTGTGGCTGCCCCTGGATCCCTGGAAGTGTCCAAGGGCAGGTTGGATGGGGCTTGGAGCAACCTAGGCTGGTGGAAGGTGTCCCTGCCCATGGCAGGGGATGGAACGAGTTGTTCTTTAAGGTCTCTTCCAACCCAAACCATTCTCCATTCATCGTAGTACACAACACATATTCAATACAGAGAAATTATTGGAGGCAATACATTTCTGTGCTGTATTCTAGTGAAATTAAACAGTACAAAAGCATCTGTGGGAAATACTTACTTAAAGTAGGAGAAAATGAGCCTAATTGTTTCGTTGGAATTCCTCTGAATTTGCCAGGTGCAGCTTGCATTTGCATTTAGTTGAATCCTTAAGGCTTTGTTGGGGTCCTGAAGTGAAGCCCCACAGCGAGGTGCACCTGGGGAAGGACAGCAACCACAGAAAACAGATCACAAGGGCCTCTCTCAAGGTTTCGCCCGCAATAATGTTTCATCCTCTGCTATGCAAAGACTGTGGATCAGTCCATCATGGAACAGACAAGAAAAATGTTGTGCTATTTTTATTTATTTGTTTATTTATTTATATTACTAAAGTTTATGAGACCTGATAAATCAAAGGGTAAAAGAATATGAGGAAATGTTTTATTATCATTTTCCTAGTAACAGAAAAAGGGAGACTTAGGGGAGCACACAGATCAAGCCAGGAGGAAAATTAGAAATGACAAGTGGTGCAGGACACCTCAGCAATTCCCTTCAACAAGGTTTGTCACCACAAGGAATTTAAGGGTATCTTCCCCCTTCACTGAATTAATTTGATCCAGTTCTGAGGTTCAGGCCTTGACTTACAAGACTTTGAGAACCTGCACCTGGGCAATCAAAAGGACTTTTCAGATCTGAGCTTCTAAAGGGCTCTGTGTATTTTGTATTTACTGCTGCATGCAATCCTAGTCCTCCGTCTCTCAAAGGGCACTGCTGAACAAGGGAAGCTGCAGAGAACAGCAACAAAAATGATCAAGGGGTTAGAGGAGCTTCCAGGCAAGGAATAAGTAAATGGACTGAAGCGTTTCAGGTTGGAAGTCAGAGAAATGGAAAAAGGAGGTGCCAGATGTCTATAAATTGATAGGGACAGTTAATATGAGATATTCTCTTCCAGTACAGCAACTCTGTGGCCTGGAATTAAACCAGTAAGTTGCAGTTTTGAAACAAACAAAAGGAACATTCTCTTTGCACATGAGCCTTTACTTCAGGGGGATATGGAAGGTAAAAGTAAAATATAAACCAGGTAAAATCTAGGAAAGAGAAAGTAATTGTTAGCTGTTGAATACAAATGTAGCATTTCCTCTGTTTCAGAAGTCCTGAACCACATTTGCTGGTGAATGGGAGAGTATTCTAGGAAAGTATTACGCGGGTTTGTATCCATATTCCTGCCTGAGCATCCTCTCCTGACTGTTTCTGGGTTCGATGTGGGGCTACCTGGGCTTAATCTACTTCTCTTATGAAAAAAAACCCCAACCCAACCATGTCCAACACCACGGACATCATTTAGTAAATTATGAAGTAGTTTCAGTAATTCTGCAACTTCCTATACCATTGTGTAGAAAACTTTAGAGAAAGTTTGTAATCCAGTTTGAGCATAAGATCACCTTTCTGCTTTATTATTAATCTAAAAATAAAGGTCTAAAACAGCCAGAAGAATTTTCTGTACAGTGTATGCAGTCCCGGATAAAAAAGTCAGGCTTTCTGATGGACTCCGGAGGGGAAAAAAGGGATTAGGAGAGACTTCTATTACCACATCTGAAACCTCCCAATTGTAAGAGCATTACAAGGTGGGTCCTGGCCTTCTCATCCCTCTGGGGTTCTGTAGGCAGACACCACTGGAGCAGATCTGCAGCAAAACTTCATTATCCTACAGTAGCCACCCACCTTTAGGCAGGTAAATTGCTGATCTGAGCACTGAATGGTGATCCCAAATTGAGCAATAAAAAACTCTTTATTGCTTCTGACTGAACAAAAGAAAAAGGAGCAAATCTCTTTTAAAAAGCAACTGTTTTCCCATTAGTCACCTGATTCCTGTTACTCCAATATAGGATTAATTTAAGGAGGCAAATTTCCATTCCAGAGTAAAACCTCTTCAAAGTCAAGTTATTGTATTAAAAATTTGCTTCTAAGGAGTAATGTGCTGGGCTTTTTTATTATTATTATTATTTAACATTTTCAATGCTTCCTGGCACATTTATATGTTACTATTGTGCGCCAGTACATTCAAATTAAATGCACTTTTAGAGATATGTGTAACATTTTCCCCTTCAGTTGCCTCTAAAATAATCTATTGTGCGAAAATTAATAAAATGTCGCTGATGAACAAAAGACTAGATTTCCATACCTGTGGATTCTGTGGAGCTGCCTTCGGGGAGAGCCAGAGCAGCTACGAGAGGCAGGAGGAGGAATTGTCTGAGCCCTTGCATTTTTGGGGCAGCTGAGGAGGGCAGGCTTTGGGCTTTTCTAACTTTTATACCTCCTGCTATTTCATAATCATCTTCTAGTACATGGTATCATGGAGGGAGGGCTTAATCTCCCAGTGGCTGTTCTTTTTAACAGATAGAAATGAGAAAGTAACAGGTGTGCCCATTTTTTAACCAGGTGCTGCTTGGAGTAAATTTAACTCTGCTTTTGTCAGCTCTCGTGGCTTCAAAGCACGTTTTTGAGTTGATTCCATCGAGTGTCTGTTTGGGTGTGTTGACACGAGGCAGGAATGTTACAGAAGGGATTGCCAGACTCCCTTGGGAGACCCCTTTGCGCTTTGCTCTTAGCACTGCTCAGCAGGAGCTTTGTTTTCCCACCTTCATTTCGACGCCTGTCCCTTTAGTTTACACTGGGCAAATCTTTCCCCATCCTTGAGGATTCCTCAGGCTGTAAAGTGCAACTGTCATAACAAGAGCTGTCATTAAATGCTCAGGGAGGAACAAGATCACAGATTAAAAGATTATGCTGCAACCACTTTGCAGACAGAACATTCTTAGTCTCACTAAGCTACAAAAGAAAGGAAGGAATCAGCCTTTCCTTCCTGCGGTGAGGAAACGAGGGCAACTTTTAGCACAACTGCAATGAGAACCTGTTCCAACATATCTACCCTACTTTGTGCATCCTAAGAGCTTGTAGCACAACTGCAATGAGAACCCGCTCCAACATATCTACCCTACTTCGTCCATCCTAAGAGCTTTTAGCACAACTGCAATGAGAACCCGCTCCAACATATCTACCCTACTTCGTCCATCTTTTCACAAGGACCAAAGCTCTTGAAACCCAGAGTGTTTCCCACTGCAGCAGTGGATTCCCAGTTTTTAAAGCTTCTGGGGCTTGTGCTGGTGCCAGTGGCACAGCTGGGCAGGTACCTGGCCTTGGGTTGGCGTGGGACCCGCGTGGTGTGTGAGCAGCCAGGGTTCCCACGCTGCCTGCACCCTCCCTGCCACCACGGAGAGCACACAGCCCACAGCTGAGCAAACACGGGCGCCTCGGAGTTTCCTGCACAGGTCAAATTGCAGCACAGACCCTCTGGAGTCACATCCAGCGACTTTTGTTTTTGTTTTTGTTTTTTTTTTTCCTATACAAAACCATTTTCTGTTATGAGCAAACTGAAATATGATGTATCTGTAATGATCCTGTGTTTCTAATCTCAGACCTACGCCTGCTTTAAAACGGTTCTCTCTGATTTTTGACTCACTTAAAGCATTTTGAATGCGACCGTCTCCTCGTCATGACAAAGCACTTACACTTTTCCTTTAAGCATGGAGGCATTGAATATATGTACGAAGATGCTGCATAGCATTTGAATTCCCTTAAACTTGTGGAAATGTGAAATGTGCATTTCCACTGCGTGGCCTTTCATTTCTTAAACCCACACACATACTTGCAAGAGGTTTTCAAATGCTAGCATCCATTTTATATGCAGTCAGTGTGTGACCTGGTGTGTGGAGCCCTGCCCATCACTGCTCTGTCCATCAGGACCAAGTTGGGCAATGGCAGTAACATCTCTAGGATAACACATTTAAGAAGGAAAGAAGTGATATAATCCGAACACGTATCAAAAGAAAAAGAACGAGGCAAATGCTTATTAAATTTAGATGTACAGTTTCTTTATAGTTCTAATCTTCACTAATAAAACCTGACCTATGGAAAGTTTATAATAGCTTATATGTATTGCAGAGATTATACCTCAGTACATGTACAATATTTTATGCCACGTATTTTCAAGTTCCTGTTTTAGGGAAATACTCAGGTATTACTTGTGACAAGGGATGCCTATCCTTTGGTTTATCTCCCTTTTTGAGCTCAGAAAGCAGAACTGCGATGTGTTAATCTTCCTTAAATGCCAAATATTAGAGTTATTTGGTGCAGTGGGGAGAACCAGAACAACTTTGAGAGGGAAACAAAATCTTGATGAGAAAGAACAGCAGCTGATCCAATTATTCTTTGAGAGTATTTATTGAAACTTAGGGTTTTACCAATCCACAATGTAAATCTAAAAAGTTATGATTGAATACCTTTAGATTTACACCCCCCAGGATGTTGTCATTTTAGGAATCAGTAGCAGATCACAGCGATCACGGAAAGAAGTGACCAATGTGTTGGGGGGTCAGATGGAGCATTACTGGGGGACAATGACAACATCGACGTTGCCACTTACACTTCTTTTACCTCTCAACATATAGCCTGGGGGAGGATGGGGGAATCCATGGCCCGGGAAGGGTTGGGGGGGATAAGGGAGTCTGTTGACTGGGAAGGGCTGGGGAGGATAAGGGAGTCTGTTGACTGGGAAAGGTCGGGGAGGAAAAGGGAATCTGTTGCCTGGGAAGGGCTGGGGAGGAAAAGGGAATCCTGGTGGGTGATGGGGAGAATCAGTGCGCACGTTGCACCCCGACACTTTGCACCGTAGGCAAACTCTTGGGGACACGGGGCCTCTGAAGTGGAACTGGATGGGCCTCTGGGCTGATGAACTGCCGCAGGTTGGGTCTTTCACGCACCTAAGAAAAGAAAAAAAAAGAAGAAAGAAATGCATATAAATTGTCATATGAAAGTTTTGATGTGCTTGCTAAGCCCATTTGTTTGCTCGGTTGCAAGAAACTTTCCTTCAAAAATTCTTCTGCTTGTGACATTAATCACATTCACAGCACAGACCTCCTGGATGGAAGTCCAACTCTATGGAACTTAGATGTCTGTTGGTATAACACATACCACAGCATATATAAACACCACACATGCAAATGTATAAATGTAAAGCACCTGATGGAGTTTTAAATATGCAGGAAAGTGTTACTGCACAGGCCTGCTATCTTTCCAAAGTTACTCTTTCTTTTAACCCCAAAATTTCTGAAGAGCTATGCAGAAACCATTCCATATCCCAAAACCCCTTTAATCGGATGCTTCATTCTTCTCTGGTTTTTTTTTTTATTAATAATTTGCAAAATACCTTCTGAGAATTTATATCAGCAGAACATTATGGTGAATTAAACATAAAAAGGCAGTGAATGAACCATAATAGCTCATTCATTTAAAATCCTGCAGCTTCTTGCTGCCTGTCCCTGCCTCTGGCATTGATGTAGGGTCTGCTGGTGGTCTCTGTTATCAAATTCCCTTCCTTAACTCTTATCCCAATCAGTCCTTAGAGGATGAAAATGTATTAATGTCTTCAATATATATTACTTCACATTATAAACTGTAATGTAATGAGGTAGTGGCTTTTAACTGGAGGCTCTTCTGCTGTTCATGCTTAATTAAAACAAACCAAAGGACAGCCCAGCCCTGGAAAGGACTTTGCTTTGGGGAAGCTCAGAGCTGTCCACGAGGGATTCCCCTGGACAGCCAAGGTGACACCAGCATCCCAACCACTCTAACACGCCTTTGAAACCCCGCCAGCATCATCTGGTTGTGGATCAGCAACTCCAGCCAGACTGTCTCCAGGCATATCTGGATTAACAAACAGGCAGCAACCATAATGTTGGGTTTTTTGCCAAGTTTTAGTATAATCAGCAGTGGGTAGTGTGGGCATGACTGACTGGTCCAATTGAGTGGTACCTGAACGTTTGAAGGATGTAAGAACATCGTGTAAAACTGTCTTTGAGGTACCAAAGCTCGGCTGGGACACCTCGTGGGCATGAATAAATCACTTACCCTTCCAATGTCACACTTGGCATCCCAGGTCTCCTTGGCTGGCACAGGCTGTTTAAGTATCTTAGTAGCAACACCTTCATGTAGTTGGGCAGAGGAGTGAAGTTGGCTGGAGGGGAAGAAATTTGGTGTTGATAATGTTAATAAACCATAGGTAAGCACAGAGCAGAGTGCAGCATGTATGAAACACTGGCACGGCTTGGAAATTTCATTGTGGGCCTTGCTGCTGTGCCTGGAAATAGCAGCTGAGTGGAGAGGAAATGAATTTCTCTCTCTTTGATGGTGCACCATTAAAAGCCCCTTACTCCCTCCCACAACTAACCCCGAGGTTACTCATCAGTGTTGTTCTCTCCTGGGAAGAGGGAACTGCCTGTGAGCCCTCCAAAGCACATGGACAGCCCCTTTCCCTGCACTCTGCCATTAAACCTCCAGCCTTTCCCAGCTCCCATCTCTTCCCCAGTGCATCCTGCCTTTAGGAAAAGAAGTCATTAAAAAGAAGGAAGAATCGAAATACCTTACCTGAGCTTGTAGTTGGTGCATTTGTATTTGCATTGGCTTTTAATGAAAAAAAAAGAAAAGAAAAAAAAAGGGAAAATAAGTGAGCTGATTGGGGAAAATACTTGTTTTATGCACTCAGTTACTATACATTGTAGTCATCTGAATGCATTAGAACTAGGAAATATTATTAGCAACAGTTCTGAGGAACGGAGTTGTCGTGGACAAAGGGCTCATGTTAAGGAAAGTGTAGGGGTTTTAATACTAAAGATGACATATTACTATCATTAACAGGAGCAAGATTTAATTGTTTATTTCTCTGTGTAGGGAGATAATCTTATGCTCAAATGTATGCCTTGCATCTGAAATTGTTTCCTTTATGGTGTCAACTCAAGGAAACAATGTCCTTTACCAGGGTGTAGCTGATGGGGCCAGATTTTAAAAGAAAACTGTAGCCTGCTCTCAAAGCATCTAAAGCAGAATGTTATCTGTTAGTGAGGGGAATTTGCAAATGAGGGGGTTTTTTTTTGAGAAGATAAAGACCATTATAGAAAATTAAGGTTCAAACCAAATACCACTGGCTGCATCAGAAGGATTCCCACTGACTCAACTTTGATGCAACATTGGAAGTGCAGGGAGGGTGACTTTAGGATTGAGATGATCTAGAGCAAATCTCAATTTATGCTGGTGTAATGTGTCTACCCTGGTTAATTCCCCTTCCTTGGTACTTTCAGCACAACCGGTGTTTCTCCCGCATCATTCCAACAGCATTTTGGATCCCATGATTTGTGTGGAAGCCCAAGGAATGAACCCCAAAATTAAATACTAGATCCATGAGCTGTGCACAGTGGAGACAGGGAGCCATGCCAGCACATCATCAGATCACAACTTTGATAAGAACTAGGGATATAAATCAGAGTAACTATGCATTGCTTACTGGTGGCAATGGCTGTTGTTGTTTCATGAGCTGGAGAGACTGGTGGAGCAGTCGAGCTTGTAACTGGGAGGAGGAAAAGTAGGACATTTGTCCATGCTCTAAATACATCGATGACTCACATGAAAAACAGTGAACTGCTCAGCACAGTTGAAGAAATGACCAGAAATAAATACCTGGTTTTTGAGCTGTTGTGGACTCAGTTCTGACTGTCAAAGAGAAAACAAAAGCCACGCTTCAGTAACTGTTCCCTTGCTGTGTGGGCAATGCAAGGACTGTCAGTGGGCAGGGCAGCAGGGGTTGACTCCCAGGATCGTGGTTGATCCTGCAGTTCTGACCAATGGACTGGAGCTGTACGTACCTGCGGCTCCAGAGGTTGTGTTTCCTGCAGGGGCTGGTTGGAGACGGGAGAGAAAACAAAACTGCAGGTTAAAAACCTCTTTTCCCAGCACCAGAAAGGTGAGAGAGACCCAAACCACAGGAGACTTGCAGGTGGTTGGCCGATGGTGCCCCAGGACAGGGCAGGAATTAGCAAAGTGACTGGAGCAGGGACTGGAGCTTTCTTGGAGTGAGATGACCGAGTGAAATCTGAGTTTATATTGGTGTACTGTGTCTGCCCCAGTGGTTTCCCCTTCCCTAGTGCTTCCTAGTGCCAGTATTTCTCCTTTTCCTCTTTTATTGTGTGTGGAAGCCAGGGGAGAGACAATTGGGATTATCTCTGATTATAATGGTTAAACCCATGAGCCAGTCAATACACGATCAGAGCATGGGGAGACAGCTAAACACGTATGCCAAAGTAACACTGAATTACTTACAAGTGGTGGTAGTGCCTGCTGGTGCAGTAGAAGGAGGGACTGTTGCTGTGAGGGGAAAAAAAATAAAATAAATTAAATATGGTTTAACTTTTACATGTTTGGGGGGTTTTTTTGGTTGGTTTTTTTTTTTTTTTTTCCACCAAGACCCATAGTCTAAAACCCAAAGTAATGTAATACTTAATACAGAAAGAAAAGGTGAAATTAAATATTGGTTGCATTTTGAATGTCTACTTTTGGTCTGAGATCTATAGCAATTTAAGCCAGAGAAACTCTGCATTACTTACCAGTGGTGGTAGTGCCTGCTGGTGCAGTAGTAGGAGGGACTGTGGCTGTGAGAAAGAAAAGATGAAATTACATATTGTTCACAGTGTAAATGGTTTGCTTTTTTCATCAAGGCCCATAATATATAAGCCAGAGTACTGTAGTATTACTTAATACAGAAAGAAAAGGTGAAATTAAATATTGGTTGCATTTTGAATGTCTGCTTTTGGTCTGAGACCTATAACAAGTAAGCCAGAGAAACTCTGCATTACTTACAAGTGGTGGTAGTGCCTGCTGGTGTGGCAGTGGAGGGGACTGTCACTGTGAGAAACAAAGGGTGAAATTAGGTATTGTTTACGTTTTAAAGGTTTTGTTTTGGTTTTTTCACCAAAACCCTTAGTATATGAAACAGAGTAATGTTGTATTACTTAATATAGAAAGAAAAGGTGAAATTAAATCTTGTCTGCCTTTTGAATGTCTACTTTTGGTCTGAGATCTATAGCAATTTAAGCCAGAGAAACTCTGCATTACTTACAAGTGGGGGTAGTGCCTGCTGGGGCGGAAGTAGGATGGACTGTGGCTGTGAGAAAGAAAAGATGAAATTACATATTGTTCACAGTTTAAATGGTTTGCTTTTTTCATCAAGGCCCATAATACATAAGCCAGAGTACTGTAGTATTACTTAAAACAGAAAGAAAAGGTGAAATTAAATATTGGTTGCATTTTTAATGTCTATTTTTGGTCTAAGACCTATAGCAAGTAAGCCAGAGAAACTCTGCATTACTTACAAGTGGTGGTAGTGCCTGCTGGTGCAGTAGTAGGAGCGACTGTTGCTGTGAGAAAGGAAAAGGAAGTATTGTTTACATTTTGAATCTTTGGGTTTTTCTCACCAAGACCCATAGTGTATAAGCCAGAGTAATGTACTATTTAATGCAGAAAGAAAAGGTGAAATTAAATCTCATCTACATTTTAAGAAACACTTTTGGTCTGAGACATGTAGCAAGTAAGTCAGACTAACACTGCATTACTTACAAGCAGTGGTCGTGGCAGCTGGTGCAGTAGTAGGAGGGACTGTGGCTGTGAGAAAGAAAAGATGAAATTACATATTGTTCACAGTTTAAATGGTTTGCTTTTTTCATCAAGGCCCATAATACATAAGCCAGAGTACTGTAGTATTACTTAATACAGAAAGAAAAGGTAAAATTAAATATTAGTTGCATTTTTAACATGTACTTTTGGTCTGAGACATGTCGCATGTAGGTCAAAGAAACACTGCATTACTTACAAGTGGTGGTAATGCCTGCAGGTGCAGTAGTAGGAGCGACTGTCGCTGTGAGAAACAAAGGATGAAATTAAGTATTGTTTACATTTTAAATCTTTGGGTTTTCTTCACCAAGACCAGAGTATGTATAAGACAGAGTAATGTTGTTATTACTTAATACAGAAAGAAAAGGTGAAATTAAATCTCATCTACATTTTAAGAAACACTTTTGGTCTGAGACATGTAGCAAGTAAGTCAGACTAACACTGCATTACTTACAAGCAGTGGTTGTGCTAGCTGGCACAGTAGTAGGAGGGACTGTGGCTGTGAGAAAGAAAAGATGGAATTATATTTTATCTTCATGTCAAATGTATATTTTTCCTTGAGACTCACAACATGTAAGCCATAGTAATGTTATTTTACTTACAAGTGGTAGTGTCTGCTGGTGCAGCAGTAGTAGAGACTATTGCTGTGAGAAAGAAAAGATGAAATTAAATATTGTCTGCATTTTAGGTGTATGCTTTCGGCCTGAGGTGTGTAGCATGTAAGACAGAATAACACTGCAGTACTTGCCAGCAGTGGTATCTGCTGGTGCTGCGCTAGGAGAGGCTGTTGCTGTGAGAAGGAAAAAGTTAAATTAAACATTGTGTGCGTGTGCGTGACAACACCAGTCTGCTTTTTGTGATGGTACCGAGCCCCAGTGAGAACACTGCTCCAGGGAGGACTGTCCCCTCTGCTCCCCACACTGCCCAGGGCTGAAATTACTTTCTAAAATATCTCAGCTGTGAAAGCTTTGCGAGACCCACCCAGGGAGAACTCACCAGCTGGAGTAGGCTTTGTTGTGGCCGGGGTGGGATTAACTGGTTCTAGGAAAGGAAACAGAAAAGTGAATTTGTAGCGTTACTTAAGAGCAACTCTCAGTTTCTGTGTGAAACCCAAGAAAGCAGCAGGGATAAAAAGGCACCCATTCATCTCTAGAAGCATCTGCACCAAAGGGAAGAAGGCTGCAAAAACCTGTTTCATATATCAGGTGTTAATGGTTGGTGTGCTCATTAATTGTTTTGGGTGTGGGATGTACTCATCAAGGAGACACCTCTGCTTAGGTCATCTGTTTGTCTTCACTTGAGACCTTTACTAATAAACCCCACTTTATTAAAAAATATGCTCTGCTTTTTCCCCAGGATAAGCTGTAAAACAGCATTTTTTGGGGGGTCAGTTCTCATCCACAACCCATTTCAGCCTGCTGTGTTACACCTCGGTCATCCCAGGCTCACAGAGTGCCCTCCACGTGGATGAGCTTTGTCCATGCACCACCACTTGCCTTGACTGACCACACAGAGGCTGTGGTGGTTCAGGTTCTCCAACTGCACACGTCTTTCCAGTCAGAATACAGAACTGCTGGAAAACTGGGAACTGACTTGGAAAAAGCCCTAAGTATGTTACTAAAACCGATTTCTACTAACTACAAGAAAAGGGAATTTGGTTGACTACTCACAGTTTATAATTTACGGGAAATCAGGGGTTGGAGGACTGAGATATAACAGTGATGATGCAAAATTATGAATCAAATAGCAATGCAGAAAACAGACAGGTAACAGAATAGGAAACAGCAGACTGACAACTATATTCCAGGTAGCCAAAGGATCTGAGAATTAAAATAAAAAATTTAAACAAAAGCCTGTGTGAATAAACTGCATGAGTCAACAAAAGGAAAAAATGTGATAAAACCCAGCAGTTCTCACAGGTCTTGGTTTCATGTCTGAAATGATTCCACTGATGGAAACAAAGTCTTAGCAGTAGGCACGCTTGCATTGCTTAATAGGTGAAAGCTTATGAGAGATCATAGAATGCTCTGAGCTGGAAAGGACCCACAAGGATCACTGACATCCAACTCCTGGCCCTNATCTACATTTTAAGAAACACTTTTGGTCTGAGACATGTAGCAAGTAAGTCAGACTAACACTGCATTACTTACAAGCAGTGGTTGTGCTAGCTGGCACAGTAGTAGGAGGGACTGTGGCTGTGAGAAAGAAAAGATGGAATTATATTTTATCTTCATGTCAAATGTATATTTTTCCTTGAGACTCACAACATGTAAGCCATAGTAATGTTATTTTACTTACAAGTGGTAGTGTCTGCTGGTGCAGCAGTAGTAGAGACTATTGCTGTGAGAAAGAAAAGATGAAATTAAATATTGTCTGCATTTTAGGTGTATGCTTTCGGCCTGAGGTGTGTAGCATGTAAGACAGAATAACACTGCAGTACTTGCCAGCAGTGGTATCTGCTGGTGCTGCGCTAGGAGAGGCTGTTGCTGTGAGAAGGAAAAAGTTAAATTAAACATTGTGTGCGTGTGCGTGACAACACCAGTCTGCTTTTTGTGATGGTACCGAGCCCCAGTGAGAACACTGCTCCAGGGAGGACTGTCCCCTCTGCTCCCCACACTGCCCAGGGCTGAAATTACTTTCTAAAATATCTCAGCTGTGAAAGCTTTGCGAGACCCACCCAGGGAGAACTCACCAGCTGGAGTAGGCTTTGTTGTGGCCGGGGTGGGATTAACTGGTTCTAGGAAAGGAAACAGAAAAGTGAATTTGTAGCGTTACTTAAGAGCAACTCTCAGTTTCTGTGTGAAACCCAAGAAAGCAGCAGGGATAAAAAGGCACCCATTCATCTCTAGAAGCATCTGCACCAAAGGGAAGAAGGCTGCAAAAACCTGTTTCATATATCAGGTGTTAATGGTTGGTGTGCTCATTAATTGTTTTGGGTGTGGGATGTACTCATCAAGGAGACACCTCTGCTTAGGTCATCTGTTTGTCTTCACTTGAGACCTTTACTAATAAACCCCACTTTATTAAAAAATATGCTCTGCTTTTTCCCCAGGATAAGCTGTAAAACAGCATTTTTTGGGGGGTCAGTTCTCATCCACAACCCATTTCAGCCTGCTGTGTTACACCTCGGTCATCCCAGGCTCACAGAGTGCCCTCCACGTGGATGAGCTTTGTCCATGCACCACCACTTGCCTTGACTGACCACACAGAGGCTGTGGTGGTTCAGGTTCTCCAACTGCACACGTCTTTCCAGTCAGAATACAGAACTGCTGGAAAACTGGGAACTGACTTGGAAAAAGCCCTAAGTATGTTACTAAAACCGATTTCTACTAACTACAAGAAAAGGGAATTTGGTTGACTACTCACAGTTTATAATTTACGGGAAATCAGGGGTTGGAGGACTGAGATATAACAGTGATGATGCAAAATTATGAATCAAATAGCAATGCAGAAAACAGACAGGTAACAGAATAGGAAACAGCAGACTGACAACTATATTCCAGGTAGCCAAAGGATCTGAGAATTAAAATAAAAAATTTAAACAAAAGCCTGTGTGAATAAACTGCATGAGTCAACAAAAGGAAAAAATGTGATAAAACCCAGCAGTTCTCACAGGTCTTGGTTTCATGTCTGAAATGATTCCACTGATGGAAACAAAGTCTTAGCAGTAGGCACGCTTGCATTGCTTAATAGGCGAAAGCTTATGAGAGATCATAGAATGCTCTGAGCTGGAAAGGACCCACAAGGATCACTGACATCCAACTCCTGGCCCTGCAGACACCCCAACAATCCCACCCTGTCCCTAATGGCATTGTCCAAGCTTTTCTTGAGCTCTGGCAGCCTTGGGGCCGTTCCCACTGCCCTGGGGAGCCTGTTCAGTGTCCGACCACCCTCCGGGAGAAGAGGCTTCTCCTGATATCCATCTCAGAAGTGCCAGCGTACCTGCACAGATGACACTGGCATCCTCTTTGTGGTGGCATTGATGGACGCCGATCCCTGCATGGGAGCACTCCATCAGGTCCTCCTCATCCCCCATGCACTGCACGTCGTCGAGGAGGATGCTCCCGGAGCCCAGGCCAAACTGGGCTTCCGAAAGGGCTAGCAGGGCTTCTCCACACCCCAGGCTCCTGCACACCACCTGGGCATCTTCCAGGTCCCAGGAGTCGTCGCAGATGGTGCCCCAGCTCCCTTTGTAGAAGAGCTCCACGCGCCCGGCGCACTGGTCGCCGTCGGCCAGTCGCAGGGGCAGGGTGGTGGGAACTGCTGTGGAGAGAGATGGCGTGTGGCGTGTCAGTGGCATGTCAGTGGCATGTCCCCAAGGTGCTGGCACAGCCAGCCTCAGGCCAAGGGTCACGCCAGTGGAGGCAGGAGCGGGCAGCCCACGCCGTGGTTCCTCCTTGGGATGTCAGTGATGCTCTGGGACAGTTGTTATGGATTCTCAAACCTGGCTTTATACACATATGTCCTGGTCAACCCATTACAACGTAACACCCGTGGGCACGGATGTGATCCCCTGTGCATCAAAGGGAAGCTTTCCCACCTTCTCATCACCATCATCTCTACCGCAGTGCTGCCCAAAGGACAAGCACAAACACCCAGAGCCAACCTTTTCCCAGGATGCCACGCCATGTAAGGGATGTGGTTTGGGGTTGTTTTTTCCCGTGCTGTAAATAATGCCTTGGTTCAGTCTCTCTCCCCATCCTCGCTGACCCTCTGCCATAACAGATGGTGGGCACAGCACCATTTCCCCTGAGCAGTGGCAGAGCTGTTTCTTCAGGCCAGGCACATTTCTGAGAGCTGGGTACTTACAGGATACTCCACACATTTATCTCCCTTTCAGAGCCAAAGGCTCTTAGAAATCTGAAGTTCCAAATTAGTTTCATGGGCCTTGGAGCGTATTTTTCTTTCAGGGAAAGAAATCAAAGGCAGAGCCAACAAGGTAATTGAGTTCCTCCTAGTTTGTGGCCACCATAAACTGCACCGAGTATACACCCCTGTCTTACTCCTTGGTGGGTCAGTAATTATGAGGGTTTCATTTTGGGACGTTTTGCTGTCACCTGGCAGTCATTTGTAACCAACTAATGCACATCCATTCTGGATGAGGGCCGCGTTTCCTGGCACTCTTTTGTCCTTAATTCCTTTTTGCTGACCATGATCAAAGCTCCTTCGGTCTCGGTACCATGCTAAGCATTTGCTGCTGCAAAAGCTGGCTATGGAGAGCGGCCAGAAGCAACATGGCTGGCTCACTTCCCAAGGTCTAGGTCTAAACTTCCACAAGAATGCCAAAGTTCAGAAGAAAAAACAGATAATTGAAGCGAATGCCAATTAACCTGTTAATCCAGGCACTGTTTGCCAAAGATGGTGAAAGGTGTTAAATAAAAAGTTTAAGACTTTTTTAAGACTACATTAACTATCTAAATCCAGGAGGGAATATGAAGAAAGGGGCAGATTAAAGTTTCCCTATTCAGATGCTGATCTTGAATTACAGGAAGAAATGAATTTGTGATGATTCACCTGATATTTAAAATGGCTTTAGGGGAGGGAGGCACCTTTCCTGGTAAATTTTGAAAGTAAATGAAGTATTTCATTAATATGAAACAGGTTCATCAATCTGAATTTTTCTTGGGCACTTTTTCAGAAAATGAAGGACTGATTAAGTAGCAGCCTCAAGAATCTCTAATGTATCATTGTGTGGTGTCTACAGACAGCTGAACAGCAACTTTTCACTTTCAGCAAATTAATAAAAGAAAATAGTTGATATTTGTATGTTTTCAAAGACAGTTCTTTGTGTTAAGTGTAGAACTTAATCAAAGGAATCAGTGAGCACTTAATTTTCCTGAGACTTTACCACAGTTTACCTGCATTGTGTACAAGTGAAAGTAATGAGGTTATTAATTACAGCTATAGAGGAACCTTTTTTCCCTTTAACCCTTGAACAGCATCCCTGTTACACACCATCTGCATAAGTAAGATTAAATTGTCTGCTCAAGTACTTGGTTAAGCAGATGTTGGCAAAAAACTGAATAGTTACAAGCACATTGTTCCATGATAATTCTTATGAAACCACATACACAGAATGCATTAGGTTCCTCAAGCCTTAATAATGGACAACAGACCACTCCTTTTAGAAATTCACTTTTAACTTTTGAAAGCCAAGCAAATAAAAGCAAATCTTGAGGGACCACATTCATTCCTCAGTTTCACTTGTGTGTGCAAAGAATCGCAAACATCTTTCATTCAGCTGGAGTAAAATCCAGTGTGAATAAGCAAGTCAAGCAGCAAAATCTGATCAAAGCTCTGTAAAACAGTCTTCAAGTAGGAAAGTTTTGCTTTCTATCCTTTTGAAAGGGAAATGACTGGCAGGGAAAAGGTAGAAAAAGAGAGTGGTACTTCTTCGTTGAGCTGAAGATTTGCCTGTTAATTAGTAAGACAACATGTGCAGAAATTAAGATGGGTTGATCTTAGGTCTTGGACATGAGAACATTGTTTGAAAAAGGGTTAATGGGTGGAGCAGTGAGTAAATCTGAGTTACTCTTCCTAGTTACTGGTGCTGAGTCTCAGCTCCGAACTTCCGACAGCAGAGGTAAGGCTGGAGAAGACAAGCAGTGTTAAAAAAAAAAGGTTTTAAAGAGAGAAACTATCAGTTGCCTTGTTAATTGTTTACCATGTCATGCAGCACCTTGGACTAGCAGATGGTTTGGGTGTTCCACAGGAGGCCACAGCTCCCAGACTGTGACAATCTCCTCAGCCCGCACCACTGAAACCGGAAAGGTACAGAGAGAGTGGCAGAAGGAAAGGCGAGATCTGTGCACACTCTGGAGGACAAGATGAGAATTCCAAGTGATCTTCACAAGCCCAATAATTGTCAAAAATCAGCAAGACAAAAGTCAATAAGGACAGGTGAAACGGGCAGCTCATTGGGAGGGCAAACCTGATGCACAGTGGCAGAGTCATCCTTTCAGCTGGCACAGCAGGGCCCTGGAAAAGCTGGAGTCAGTGATGTTACGCTATGGTCAGTCTCAGTCTTGCTCTCAGAGGGATACGTGGACCTGCTTATTGCCCTTGCTGCTAAAGAGACCTCAGCTGCTCTATCAGGAATTGTTTGTTTAAGACAGAAACGATGGGGACAGCTTAGATGAATGATTCAAAAGTATGAAAGACTTGGGAAAAAAGGGAGGCTTTAAAGAGCTGAATTTATGTGGAAAGTCTCCATCACTGTTCTCTGAAGAGCATGGCCACCAGTTTCTCTGCTTCCCAGAGAGCCAAAAGAGCAATTGTAGGCACTGCAGAAAATGTCTATTGGTAAAAAAACATTGAATATAATGGCCAATGCAATTTTTCGCTGTGTTTTAAAAATATCTGTGAAGACCAGGGGCAAAGTACACAGTTATCTCCCCAGAGGAGTTTGCATAGGAGTTTAAAGGTACTATTGCTATCAATAGAGCAGGAGATAGGACAGCGTGTGGTGCAACAAGAAGGTCCCAGCTCAGCTCATGGCCCTGTCTGGTGAAATTCTGGTTTTAAGATTTATTTTTTTTAATACCTAAGAGATCGTTTCTCAAATTCATTAAAAACCTGCAAAATGCATTACGAAATATATGCCAGAGTCAGAGTTGCCCCAATGTAGAGAAGGGAGAAAGGTGGGACATTGGCAGCACCATCAGCACCGACCAAGGGCTGCACCCACTCTCTGGATTTTCCCATCTCAAGTTGCTTTTTCCCCCCAGTTGCTTTTTCTGGTGAAATTCTGGTTTTAAGATTTTTTTTTTTTTAATACCTAAGAGGTCATTTCACAAATTCATTAAAAACCTGCAAAATGCATTATGAAATATATGCCAGAGTTGGAGTTGCCCCAACAAAGTGAGTGGGGAAAGGTGGGACATTGGCAGCACCATCAGCACCGAGCAAGGGCTGCACCCACGCTCTGGATTTTCCCATCTCAAGTTGCTTTTCCCCCCCAGTGGGGACCACTAAGGGATGCTGAGGAGGAGTGTGTGCATGGCACAAGAATTGGGCCCTTGGTGGCAGGTCAGGGACTTTCAGAGCCCCGCGTGGTGCCTTGCCCAGCGATGCAGGACAGAGACAACTTTGCTCCTGAAGCGCCCAGGTCGGACCCAGCTCTTTCTTACCTTCAGTCACTGTGGTCGGGGGTGCTGGAGTTGTTGGTGGCTCCGTCGTGGCGAGACCTCGGGCAGCTGCAATCAAATCCTGTAACCCTGTGACAGAATAACCTCGCTGAGTTTTGAAGAAGGAGCTGGTAGGAGCAATGAACACTAACGAGCAGTAGGGATATGAACCGGAATTAAATTCTGATTGAAATACCTGGATTTGTCGTTTTACTAGAGAAAAAAGTGAAGTCTCTATAAGCACGTAACACCACGATAAATAAGTATTTTAAAGCTAGATTTTTAAGCTTCTTAGCTACTGGAGAATAAAGCAGTGTGTTCTTAGCCCTCTTTATTAAACTTCATTTTCCACAGAGTGTGGCTTTTCCTTGGCTTACTTTGGCTCAGGACAGCTCTTGCAACTCTAATTCTGCCTGGGGAAGTTGTGGTCACATCTCCTGGTGCAGCCTCTCCATTGGCTGCTGTGGATGCAGAGGAGGAATTCGACACTGTTGAAGAGGCTGTGAAAGTATTGAGGAAATACATTACTGGAGAAAGCCATCCGTCAGTGATAGAAACTGGAGCCAATGATTGCTGATACAACTTTGATTATATCTTGGAAGGAAAACTGACTCAAATTGTAGCCTCTAAAATCTGGTAGTTTGAGCCCAAACTTCTGGCAAATATTTACTCACATGAAGTGATATTTTGTTAGTATTGAATATAACCTGAATTATTCTTCGTTGAGAAAATGAATTCTCTGCTGACTGAACCTAAGCTTTTTGCAGTTATTTTAATCCTACCAATGTGAGAGATTTTGAACAAACTCAGGCACTGTTGTTATTGGATTTTGTAGCATCGTGTCTGTATCTTACCTCCAGGAACTGTGGTGGTGATTTCTGGAGCCAAGGTACTGTTACCTGTAAGTGGGGAAGGTGAAAATTTGATTCTGGAGTATTTCCAGAAGTTGTGAGAAAAAGGAAGAAATGTGGAAACAGGAGGGAAAGAGCATGCAGGTAAGGCTGAATGACTGAAATCAGCTCTTGATGAATTTAATTGATTGCTTTCAGGCTTTCTGGGCAAGGGAGCCTGTGTTTTAGTTGTCTTCTACATCCACTGACATGGCTCAAAAATGGATGTTCATGTTAGTGCTTTGCATTACAAGCATAAAAATTATTTCAGAATTCTTTCACTGAGAGCGAGAAAAGCAAAAAGAGTCAGAAGCAAAAAACAGAAGTGAGTGTTTTAACTTGGTGATAACATTGGGATACAGTGTCCCAACACTGCTAATGGGGTGTATTTGGTCAACTTCATTAAGTTCAAAAAGTGAAATTAAAAAAAAAAAAAGTCATTCTGGTTCTATGGAGGGAAATGTTTATTACAGCTATCCTTGGCTTGTCTGAGTGAAAATCTTTCTCCCAGCAGTACAGCAATCATCAGAGACCAGAGGGAGAGGCCATTGGGACTGACAAGGCAATCACAGAATATGCTGAGCTGGAAGGGACCCACAAGGATCATCAGGTCCAGCTCCTGGCCCTGCACAGACACCCCCAAGAGACATCTGTGCCTGAGAGCATCATCCAAACACTTCTTGAGCTCTGCCAGCCTTCGAGAGTTTGTTTTTCCTGTAGCATCACCAGGAGCAGGTGGGAGCCTTCCCAAAGGAGGGAGGGAGAGATGGATCATTCCTTCCCAGCTCTCTGGGAATAGACAGTTCAGACACAAACACCACCTGCACCCAGAGGCGCTGACTTTGCAACATATCTTGGCATCTCCACTGAGGTCTCCTCCTAAGCAAAACTTGTAACCACCTTTTCCTAACGTGGTGCACAAATGCCCTTTACCTGTCTGCAGCGTGGTCAGATCTCCTGCTGTCCTGCTTTCCTCTGTGGTGGCAGTGGAAGGGAGGGAGGCAGCTGTGCTGGCAGGGGAGGCTGCAAGGATGAGAAATGGAATGAGTGCAAGTAGCAATTAAAAGCATTTGAAGAGCTTGTGGCTCCCCTTAGGTCTCAGGCTTCAAGGTTGCTTCCAACTCAAACCACTCCATGATCATCAGTCTGCTAAATAACTCCTCTCCCAGCCAAGGGACATGAATGCAAATGCCTGGCTGTGCAACTTAATATTTCCAGAGTTTGTATGAATCTAGGACACACAAAATTACAATGATCTGGATGGCTTCACTTTGTAAATTTTTAAGCTTAGTATTTATATCTACAAGCTCAGGGATATTAATTAATAAGTGCATATATCCCTGTTATGTCCTGACAGGATGATATTTTTCAAGTGAAAATGTTTTAAGGGGGTTGTTCCTTCACTAAGATGTTTTATTTGTAATTGTCTACTAGGAATATTTACAGATCTACGTGGTCACATCTTAAGTCAGCTGAAAAGCCAAAATTAATGGAATATTTGTTTTAAATAGCCCTTTGTAAAATGGCTGTCCTTACCTTCAGAAACTGTGGTTGGGATCTCAGGAGCTGATGTGGTCATTTCCTCTGTGGCAGCAGTGGGTGCAGAAGACACAGCTGAGGCCAGTTGAGGCAATGCAAAGAGGAGAGATTGGCAGAAATTAGGAGTGATCATGTGAATGGAAGTCTTGATGAAGGGAAGTAGATTTGGGCTTTGCAGGACAGTGAGTAATTGCATAGCTTTCATTTTTTATGAAAAAGACTTTCCCCTGCATTTAATAACTTTATAATAAAGGCAGTCAATACCTGTGTTGTTTCTGACTGCATTGTTTCCCTGCTAGAGCTGCAATAGTCACTTGGAAAGATGCAAAGGTGGTGATGACCATTGTCTCCTCCAAGGCTAATCACACACAGTGTTATTCAATGTTTTCACCACCTTCCCAGTGTTCCTCTTGTCTGCTCTAAGCAACCTGCACATACAGCTCGGATTTTCCACACATGACATTTGCAGTTTGTTTTTTTTAACCTTACCCTTTTTAGTAGAAGCTGGGGCTCCTGTGGTGGATGTCACAGCAGGGCTCTCTGTGGCAGGTGTTGATGTAGAAGTGGAAGTTTGGGCCTTTGTTGAGGATGCTGAAATTGAGAGGAAATAAATTATTAGAGGGCTAAAAGAACGCTGGTGGGTACTGAGGCACTGGTGAAATAATCTAAACCTCAGGTTTTGTGCAGCTCTGGGTTGATGAACCAGACCTTCTCTTCTGGTAAATTGGGATTTATGTCAATTAATGAGCTGCAGAGGTATTTGCCAGCGGTGCCATCAGTGCAGAAATAGCTGTGGAAAACATGCAGCAACAGCTCAGCATTGCTACAAGGTGGGTTTGTGGGTTAAAGCCCTAAGGAGAAATGAATTTGGGAACCAGTATTTAATTTCTGTGTTACATATAACTTAATAAACCATATAATCATGATTCTATTATTCCATATGGTAGAAAACTGTGTTTTAGCACCCTCTCCTCTGGGCCTGTGTATTATGACGAGTGTAATTAATTAACACTTAAAAACCCCAGGAAACATGAGTAGAGTCTGCACTTTAAGATTTCCAGGGTGTTGTGGTTATTTCAGGAACAGTAGAGAAAAAGGAGTCAGAAACTTAGACCTGGAGTGTTAAGACTTGTCTTGCGTTTTCCCTAATTATTAGTAGATAAGTGACAAATACGGTTTGTATTAGTAATGCAAAGAACAGGAATAATGTTGCAGTAGATGAATAAAGAGTAATTTGGAGCAATAATTAGTAATTCAGAGCATGTGCCCTTCTAGAACACTGTCTCCTAAGGAGCTGTAATCACATGACTTTTGGAGTTAAACCAGTGTCTGTGAAGAGCTAATGGACTCATGTCTCAAAAGCCTTGCCTTACCTGAGGGTGCAGCCGTGGGGTGTGTCGCACCTGTGAATGTCCAAAAAAGCAAAAATTTACTTTGTTTTGCAGTTATTTGTATTGCTTTAAAATGGGCTGCTGCTAATGATGCGATCTTTGATTTTGGTTATGTTAATGACAAGAGTTATTTTTATTTCCAATCAGACCTGCCTGGTTCACACCCGGATGGGCCTCCCCCTTTTCTGTTTGCCTTTCTTATCTTGGGAATGGGCTGTAATCAGATGGTGACTGCAGTGGTCCTGAACTACCTGCTTTTCACCATTTTCATCCTCAGTGCCTCCTGCCACCAATCCTGGTAGTTTGTCCGGGACATCCTTTTGTTCCTCAACCATACAAGAAGCCTCCACATACACACTCCAGCCCTAGTCTGAATTCTGAGCTCTCCTCTGACCCAAGTTGCATTTGTGGTCAACGGGAAAAGTCCAAAGAGGTTCTTAAGAGCATGTAAAACGGGAAAAGTCCAAAGGGGTTCTTAAGAGCATGTAACATTTATTTACCTGAGCAGATGACGCCAACGTCCTCGTTGTGCCCGCAGTTGTGTCTGCCCCAGCCGGCGTGCCAGCAGTCCCACAGGTGAGATTCCCACCCTCGGCACCGCACGTCATCCAGCTGGATATCTTTCCCACTGGGGCCAAAGTAGGACAGTCCCAAGACAGAGACAGCGTGGCCGCAGTTCAGTTGCCTGCACACAACGTTGGCGCTCCTCATGTTGAAATAATCGTCACAGACTGTGCCCCATTTGCCACCGAAGAAAACTTCAACCCTCCCGGCGCATCGGTCCCCTCCGGATTCCAGTCGCAGCTGTGGTTGCTGTGGGACTGAAGCAAAAGTTGACAGGAGAACCTCGGTTTGTTCACTTCTGTGTGTTTATTCTTGTGTCTAAGCGTGCGTCCCGCCGCGCGCAGGGCGCCATCGGCCCCACTCGGGTGTCGCTGGCCGTGCTGCTGAGCTAACCAGCACCCCCAGGTGACCCTGCAGACCTCAGGAGCACATCTCACCCTCTTACCTATGGGTTTAAGTTTGTCTTTAATCCAGTCTGAGAATTTGTCCCATGGTGATTTGTGGTCTGGAGGTGGTCGGTTCCACCACGCAGCGCTTGCTGTGGCAGGGAAGAAAATATATTAAACTTGAGGTAACACGTGACAGTTCTGGGTGTGTTTTATGTTTTGCTGTGAGATGGTACTTGTTATGTGTTGATACAGAGTTACAGGATCATTTAGGATGAAAAAGACCTCCAAGATCACCGAGACCTCCAACCTCTGACTGATCACCACCTTGCCTACCGGAGGAGAGCGTAAGTGCCACATCCAGTCATTCCTTGAACACCTCCAAGGACAGTGATTCCACCACCTCTTTAGAATCATCATAGAATCATAGAATCGATTGGGTTGGAAGAGACCACCGAGATCATCGAGTCCAACCCTTGGTCCAACCCCACAGTGATTCCCAGATCATGGCACTCAGTGCCATGTCCGATCTCAGTTTAAAACCCTCCAGGGATGGTGAATCCCCCCCCTCTCTGGGCAGCCCATTCCAATGCCTGATCACTCTCTCTGTAAAGAATTTCTTTCTAATGTCCAACCTAAATTTCCCCTGGCAGAGCTTAAGCCCGTGCCCCCTTATCCTATTGCTTTGTGCAGCCCCTTCCAATGCTTAACAAACCCTTCTGTGAAGAAATTCCTCCTGCTGCGTACAGGAAGGTTTGGCACGTGGTGTTTTTTTTGAAAGCAATCCTGTTGTTGAGTGAGATACTTTGAGCTTGAGTAATGTGAAAAAATGGGTTGTGAAAGACTTTCCTTACCTTTGCCATGTGATTGCCACAGCAACAGTGGAGGCTGTGCCCCCTGTCTGTGCAGAATGTGACAGCTCTTTTGGCTGACAGAACATTGTAGCTGAAATCTCTGCAGATGCCTGCTCAGGTCTGCACGTGAAACCCAGGTTTGTCTAAGTCTGCAGTGAAGAATATGCTAGATAATATAGTATATTGTGCAGCAAAATGTTGGATTAAACCAGACCATAGCATCGTGGTTTGGATACCAGGGGATGAAAAGGTCTGCAAACATGTGGTCTGATTGTGAAGATTTGGTAATCTGTAGTTTTAGTCACCTAAATGCTTTATCCACGAAAGGAAAAAGGATTTAGGCTGCCAGGGGTCAAAGCAGTGTTTTCAAACAGCAGCTTTTTAAAATAATATACTTGCTCTTTCAGCATTGGCATGCTCTGAAAACCTGTGCCTAATTCAATCACTAAAATCAGGGAAAATTTAATCTGGGGATTTTTAAATTTCCTTTTCAAATTGCCATTTGATCTCCAGACACTCACTTTCACAGACTTTTAGTGATACCAAAGTCTTAGGTTTGCGAGACAGGATCCCAAGGGGTTTTTCCAGTCAGAATTAATCCAGTTTACATCAAGTCAAATCAAAGACAAAAGTGAACCTATGGAATAAGGCCCAAGGTTATGCTGTTGCTGAAGTGTTGGGATTTGAACACATTTTTGAAATGCAGCTTTTTACTCTCTGACGCTGAACTTTCCTCTGGGCTGTCTTTGCTCTGGTTTTTTTTATGTAATCCACTATAGGCAACCGTTAATCTACACTTTGTGAAATTACCTCTTTTTGTAAGGGATTGGCAAGACTTTTTTCATGGTGTTCATGCTGCTGATTAAAGCTCAAAGTACCTCATTTAAACTAGCAAGATTATAAGGGAGGTTTGGGCTTGTTGTCTGAAGTTCGAAGGAAGATGTCACTGCAGTAGGGTATATTCCCACCTGGCTCTGGCAGATTGTTCTGTGTTTCTTTTTCTCTCTTTCTCTACATTTGAAAATGTATGGTATAGAAGAATTTTAATTAAAACTAGGACATTAGAAGATGAATGGTTAAAGAAAAACTTCCACAAACTATTCTCGTCACAGAAGAGAAACAAAGAAATATTCATCCTTCTCCAGTCCATAACATTCATAGGTTGTATTTTGAAATATAGTATCTTAATATAATACATATTGTATATATAATACATATATTATGTATTTTGAAATACACGGGTTTTGAAATGTAACCTATGGGTTTGAACTGAATCTTTGCATTTGAAGTCAAATTAAACCATTTGTGGTTCAAAGCTCATCAGCAGTATCCTAGGAGAACCTTTGCCACACTTCCCAGCAAGCCAGTCTGTGTTAGTGACTAATTCTGCCTGTAACATCCCCCTGAAAACATGACAAAATTGTAGAGGCAGTACCTGGTTCCGAGAGAAGGGTGGTGCTTAGCAGGAGCAGCCAGGTGAGACGCACCTGAAGGTCCATGGTCGTGGTGGTGGTCTGCCCTAACCCAGCACAACCTGGGAATTTATACCCGATGGGCTCTGCTCTACATCGCAGGTGTGTGCTGTGCAACCTGATCTTCCTCCCGCAGCTTCCAGATCGATGCCAAGGAAGTGATTTACTGAGTATTTTCGTTTCTCAGGGTACATCCCGACACCCGGATGGGGAGATCCAGATCACGGAGCTGCTCCGGACTGGCTGCTGAGATCTTCCCAAACACTCCCCAGGCGCCTCTGTGGGCCTGTGTGGAAGATGTTGTTGTTCCAGGAAGCTGTGATTTACTTTTGGAGATTAGGCTGTTTGGTAAGGACTCTCGTGCTACCCATTAAGACAGTTTCCAGTTTACCACCATCCTAAACCAGATTAAATTGGTGCGAGAATTGTGCCAAAAGATTAGCACCCTAAAAATGTCAGGGAAGTCTCAAACAAATTCTCTTTGTCTGCCACAAAGAAGCAGTTTTTATGTTTTTTTCCTTATTTTTTCTGACTCTTCTTTAGCCTGGGAGTGAATCCCTCCAGGGTATTTCTAATCTGCAGTTCTATCCCTCTCACTTGCAGACCACCAAGCAATAAATCAGCTGTAAGAGATACTGGCCAAGGCAAGGTTGGGTAAGAAAAGAGACAGCTACCAAGGAAATGGAGCAAAATTGGGCCAGAAGGTGCTACCAACATATTTTAAAATGAAGGGCAGGAACTCATAAAAGATTCTTATGCTGCTGTCAAGGGACGTGTGATCAAAGGATGAGAGGCAGGAGATATTGTAGTGCCATTACAAATACAAATTAATAAAGGACTAGGAGAATGCATGAAATAAAGTCATCATGGAGAGAAAATATACAACAAGTCATGCTGGATATACTTTGCCACCTGTTTTCATGGTAGTTTTTCAGATTGGGTGATTTGAGTGGAAAAAGAGAATCCCACCCAGAAAGGCCCTCCAATTTAGCTGGATAAGATTGTCCTCTATCAAAGCCCTGGATCCTGCAGGAAACCTCCAGCCACACAGTCTTCTCCTTGGCATGAGGTGGTGGTGTTAATGCCTCTGATACCCCAGAGGAAGCCTCCAGCTCTGCCCCACTCTGTACTGCCAGGGAGGAGATGGGACTCAGCTGCAGAGAGTGAAAAAACAAAACCATATTGTCTTATCTGAATGAAAAACGAACATGATTTCTTTCTTTCCTTGAATGCTTTTCTTATTTTCAGAGCAGAATGTGATGTATCATACCTGTCTAGAGATCCGTGTTCTTGCCTTCACAGGACCCTGAGCAAACCCAGTCATGCCAAATATCGGAACTCCCAGTTCTCTGTGTGTTTTACTTGAATTCAGCATCATTTCCTGAGGTGACTCAGGGAGCTCATGGCAGAACCTTATCAGTGTATTTCTCTCCATGCTGCAACAGTGTGGTGGGTACCAATTTTCTTTCCACAATGTTTCCTTGGGAATTGTAGATTCCTTTGGAAATAGCTGTGTCTGCCTGATGTCTCAGCCAAACTATGTGCTCAGCAGTAAAGTTGCTCATCCAAGAAATCCCATGCAGCAGGAGCCCAGATGTTAATGGAAAGTGGGGACATAATTCACATTATCTGGTTGTAGGCAGCCAGCCTACTCATGAACTAAGATCTCAATTAGTGGCATTTCAGTGCAGCTCTGTTTGAAGCCTCCACGCAGGAAGAGAAGGTGCGAGGAACAGGGCTGAATGCAAACATCTTGAATACAAAGGAGCATCAAGAGTTGCTTTTTCAGCATTCCTCAGTCCCAGAGAAGTCATGACCCCAAGGAACATGCAGAGGGCTGAGGTCACCACCCAGCTCTTGTCTAAGGAGGCTGGGTCTCACCTCAGGCTGTTTTCCACCCTACTAAGCAGTAGTGGTGGCAGATACTGGTGGGGGCAAAAGGTCTGCATGGCAAATCTGTAGGGGCAGGTGTCACAGTATGACCTTTCTCCAGCATCAAATGCAGCGTGGCCAGTCGAGGGAGGTGATTGTCCCCCTGTGCTCCACTGGGTGAGACCCCACTGGCAGTGTTGCATCCAGCTCTGGGGTCCTAAACATGAGAAGGACGTGGAGCTGCTTGAGTGCGTCCAAAGGAGGCCACGGAGATGCTCAGGGGGCTCTGGAGACAGTCCGGGAGAGCTGGAGTTGGTCAGATTGGAGAAGAGAAGGCTCCAGGGAGACCTGAGAGCCCCTTCCAGTGCCTAAAGGGACCCCAAGGGGGCTGGACAGGGACTTGAGACAAGGACCTGGAATGACAAGGCAAGGAGGAATGGCTTCATAGTGAGAGAGAGAGGGGTTAGATGGGATATTGGGGAGGAATTCTTCCCTGGGAGGGTGGGCAGACCCTGGCACAGGTTGGACAGAGAAGCTGTGGCTGCCCCTGGATCCCTGGAAGTGTCTGAGGCCAGGTTGGATGGAGCTCTGAGAAACCTGGGCTGGTGGAAGGTGTCCCCAACCACGGCAGGGGATTGGAAATACAGGAGCTTTAAGAATGCTTTCAGCCCAAACCATTCTGTAAATCCATGATTAGAAAGGAAGGGGTAAGATTTCAGGCCAGAGCTTAGCAAGCAGACTAATCCTGCGTGGCAGGAACCAGCAGCAATGACAGTAGAGCTGACCTTTGTGGTCTTGGAAGAGCCAAGCTGTTTCCCAGAACACCTTCTTACAGGGATCTATCAAAATCTGCTCAGAGAAAACAAGCAGCATTTGTCTGGCATGAAATAGCTTTATACTGGAGGTTGAATGTTAATCTGTCTTCATGGAATGAGGTTTTGCTGCACTGACAAAACTACCACTCCTGGGAAATAGGGTTTTTTCAGCTTTTTTTCTGCCTACATATGAATTTCAGTGTGTATTTTGCATTGTGAAGGCCAGCATCTGACTGTCGGGGAAATAACCTGGATTTAGGGTGGGATACCTGTGTGCGCACACAGACACAGGTACAGGGGACATGTTCTCCATCGACAGCTCCTGCTAAGGGGCCGGTTCTCCACCAAGTCCTTCTGCTCTGCAGCTCTGATCAGGCAACTCCTCCAGCGTTTGCAAACAAAAGTGAGCTCAGCAAAGGCATTTAAATGACTGATTTTCATAGGAAATCATAGAAAATCAGCGTTATGATTTCCACAAAGATCTGGGGCTAAAGGGGCTAAAAGCATAGGGAAAAATCTCACGGTTCTGGAGGTTGCTGCCACTGGAGGGCAGCGAGACACTGTCCTTGGGAAGTGTGCACGGGGCTGGGAAAGATGCTCCAACACCACAGCGCTTTTGTGGAGTCCACGAAGAGGCTTCCACTTCAGTAAACACCTTTAAAAGTAAGCAGAGGTGAAAATAAACATGTGCAAAAGAGACAGCTACAAACAGCGGGACAGCTCTTTCCGTTCCTTATCTCTCCTGTCAAAGTTGGAGGATGTGTCTCTAATCGGGATAAACTCTGTTTCATCCAAGACATCCCCCTGTTTCGTCTTCCCTTGCACCTCTTCACTCATTATCCCTTACAGAGCTTATGAACCACGGCACCTGGTAGGTACCACGACACCTGGTAGGTACCACGACGCCTGGTAGGTACCACCACACCCGGTAGGTACCACGTCCAATACTTGTAAGAAGTTTCACTGAAGTACTTTTGAAGGAATAAACTAGGGCTGGCTGCCTTTCTCCTCTACGTGTATTTCTCATACAAATACTTATTTGTGTTTCCACTTCCTTGAAACAGAGAAAGCACCAACATGTGCAAACTCTCAGCATGGTGTTCTTTTTTCCATGCCTTGGTAATATATTTGTTATTTCTATAGATATACTTACTGCACTTTTGAGAATATTTCTTGCACAGCAAATCGTGGGTTTTTTCCTGAATCCATTACATTTCCTTCAGTTTGGTGCTGGCCAGTGCCCTGGCACAGTGGAGATTTTCACAGTGTCATGCAGAAACAGCCCCTGGCATCTCTCAGCCAGTGGGACTGAGGAACCAGTGTGCCAAACCCTGGATCTCCACACTAGTGTGTCATATCTATCTAGAGATCCACGTTCTTACCTTCACTGGATCTTGAGCAAACCCAGTCATGCAAGAGGGCAAGAAGGTCCCTCCTGAGCCCTCTTTTCTCCAGACTGAGCCCCCCATCCCACTCCCTCAGCTGTTCCTCATCACACTTGTGTTCCAGACCCTTCCTCAGCTCCATTGTCCTCCTCTGGACATGCTCCAGACCCTCAATGTCTCGTCCTGAGAGACACAAAAAACTGACCCCAGGATCTGAGGTGTGGCCACAGTGTTGCTGACTCAGGCCCTTGTTCTCTCTCTGCCACCCATTCCACTAAATCCAAGCCCAAGAAGTTTTGAAGTGAAAGGTATTTTTGCATGCTGAATGATGATTAGAGAAAAGGGAAAATCCCAGACGAGGTAAATTGTTGTGATGGTCAAATTAACACACAGGCTCAAGACTTTGTCAGGAAAAGTAAAAGCAAAAGGCAAAAGCTGAACAGAATGGCCAAAAGCCCTTTATTCACACACAGCTTATCTTTGATACTATTCTACTACTGCCCATAAGTGTCTCTGCTACGCATCATTGGCTGGGGGTTCCTGTCCATCAGTCTTAGTCCATCTTCTGATGGGTGGACATCACCTCTCCTCACGCTGGCGAGTCTCAAACCACCCTCTTGCTATTCTTGGCTGTTTTCTTCAACTCCTTCTGCTTTCCCAGGCCTGGCCCAAGGACACAGGGGGTGTATTCTGCTGCTTTCCCAGGCCTACAGCTGCATCCTCTCGAGGACGAAGATGTCTGTGGTCCGGTATTCTTCCACAGTAAATCTCATCCGTGATAACATAACCTGCAAACTGGCTCCCCGTATTTATAGTGAATTTATTGATCAAGCGGTAACTACCCATCTCAAGACACCTCCTTGAGTATTGAGTGCATCTTCTTGAGTATTGAGTGCATCTACTTGAGTATTGAGTGCATCTCCTTGGATATTGAGTGCATCTCCTTGGGTATTGAGTGCATCTTCTTGAGTATTGAGTGCATCTCCTTGGGTATTGAGTGCATCTTCTTGAGTATTGAGTACATCTTCTTGAGTATTGAGTGCATCTCCTTGGGTATTGAGTGCATCTTCTTGAGTATAGAGTGCATCTCCTTGAGTATTGAGTGCTGGGTCTAGCTTCCCAGTCTCAGAGGAGAGTTGTCTTGGGATAAGGACGTCACCATCCAGCCTCTGGAAGCCCCAGCCCAACCCCGTGAGGGGAAATCTTTGTCAGACAGAGGTGAAGACTGTGCCAAAGTTGGTGGGTATTTGGTGACCTTGGCTCCACCCTTGGTAGGACAGGTCATTTCATCCTGTTACCCAGCTAAGGCTTTGTGTCAACACGCGTTGCTTACCTTGGCACGTGCTGCGTTCTTGCAGCTTTTCCTGCTTTTCACTTCTACATGGACAATGGTCTTAACGAAGAGGTTTTCTCAGCTTCGAGCGAATCCCTTTGACCTCAGCATGCACCGTGGGCAGAGGTCACGCAGAGTGGCACCAGCACCGGTGACATTCTCCAGCACCTTTTAAATGTTGGTCATTATAAATGTTTTAGTGGCCTTTTAGTGCGTTGGGGGTGCTGGGGATTGAGGTGTCACTAATGCAGCCTTTAAATTTAAGTAGATTTTGATAGTAAAATCGATGCAATAAGACACATGGACTGAAGAGCACAGTCTAAGTTGGATCCCTTCAAAAATGAAGATCCATTTATGAAAGATACAATTCTATTTAGAGCTTCTTCTCTGAAGAGTTTGGGGAGACCATAACAGATTTTCAGGATTTTGATTCAGAGGCATCTCTGCATAAGAATAATCAGTGACATTATTGATTAAAAGGCACACAGAGACAACACAAAATCCAGCACAGAAATGTCCAACCCCAACCCAATCAACCCCCAAATTAAAGTCATCAAAGCTCAAAGCACAGTAGAGGAGAAAGGAGAACCCTGAGCTAACGTTTCCACTGATTATGTTTAATTGTTCAACTAAGGGAACTAAACTGATTAGGCAAATTCTCTGCTGCTTCTCTGGAGAAAACACTGCGAGTTGTGCCAGCACGAAACTCAATCCCCCCAGATTTCCAACAGCATTCACACCCAGTGAGATTCCTGATGGAAAAACTCGGTGTTAGATGGATTGTATAAACATCTTACTTTCTAGGGAGTGTTTTGACATTAACAAATGTGAGTTAAGGTAAAAATGGATGAAGTGATGGCAAAGGGTGGAACTGGGTGATCCTTAAGGTCCCTTCCAACCCAAACCATTCCAAGATTCTGTGTTTCGATGATGATGGTTTATTCCCAGCTGAACACTGGCTATGAAATTAGTAGTAACACTGGCTATGAAATCAATAATAACAGAATTAATTACCTGTGTGAGACAAATGTCAGTGGGTATTTCTCTATTAATATATTTGAAATTAAGTATTAAAATTAGTAGAGACATAATCAAGATTCAACTCAGTGAGACAAAGATGACCAAGAAATGAGATGAATCAAAGCAAAGCAATACAGTGTGACCATGACTTTCTTATGAGTAAATTTTCTTTTTGCTTGCATTTTAATATCATTTAAAGGCCTTTGAATATCACTAGGAAGTGAAAAAACAGCTTTTTTTTTTTTTTTTTT
>VWZG01011941.1:65507-76641 GCA_013396735.1 Grallaria varia
TTTTTTGCTGTGTGTGAGATAACTCTACCCAACAGATAAAATTTAAAATGCTGTTTTATGCAACACCTTTTTTTCTTAACGTGTGGGACTTTTTAGCAACCTGATCCGGTTAAGATATTTTCCACACACAAAAAGTCCCATCCTTTCCATACTGTGGCAAACCAGATAAACATTTCAGTTTTATTTAATAATTGTCCTCAAAGTTTAAAAGTCATGAAGACTATGCAAATCAGTATTACTGCCTTCATTCTGATCAAAATAAGAGAGTTTTCTTATGCCTAAACTACTGAAGACATTCAAGAGGTAAATCAGTAATAATTCAAAGAGGATGTTGCTTATGCTGGGGAAAATTGCTACAAGGTAGAAATGTCTGAATAAATATGAAGTTGGAATTTCCAGGTATTTCAGTTTCCATAGAAGCTGAGAGAGGAGGAAATAGAGAAAATATACATGCTAGCAGTTACGAGTTTTTGTAAATTTAACTATATTTTCAGAATGGGTTCTTCACCTTTCTTTGCAAACCCTGCTTTGTTTCAGAAAATGTCCCACAACTGCATAATTAAGTGCCATGAAATAAGTGTGTTCTGGAGGTGACAGGAATGAGGACACAACAAATGATGACCTGCCTTCCCTTGCTAACGACTTGAAAAACCAATGGAGAATAGGACAAGATTTTGCAACTTTTCCATCTTCTGACTGACATTAAAAAAAGGTTAAATTTGGGTAAGGACCTAGAATGGCCAGAAGATCATGGCATGTCCTTCTTCAGAGGGGTCTGGCACACCTCTGGTTTCTCCTTGTTGTTTCCTGCCCCCGGGCTGCAAAAGAGTCGTGACTCTAAACCTTTGGTTTTGGTTTATCCAGATTATCTCGCTCAAATAAAGGCTCTTCAGGCATTCAATAGGAGCTTTGTCAAGGTGAGATACGTGGAATTAGGGCCTGAAGTTCATGAAGAGTCTCTTGTGTGAAAGCTTGTTGGTTCTGCAAGGGCAGAATGTGCCTTAGGTTTGCTTTTGGGGATTCCTCCCTGGCGTTGTTAGGAAGAAAATAGGATTGGTTAACAGAGATTACAGGGGATTAAAAGTATGTGATAGCTTTATAACAGTATTTTCCATTTTTTTTAAGGTGTTAGTGATAAAAAAAAGTTGTATAAATGAGACAATACAGTCACTGAAATAAAAATCCGAGGTCAATCAAAATACAGCCAAGGGATGTTTGAATACTACAGAGAAGTTGTTACTGGAAGGCAAGAAACTGAAAGAGCAGCAATGGCCAATATAATTTCATACAATGGAGATACTTTTAATTTCTAAAAATATTCTAGTAATTTTGTTTTGTTTTGTTTGAGAATTTATTTCTAATGTCTTTAATTTTTTCGTAATTATTGTTTGAAACCCTTTTCTTCTGTGGGAATGTGGGACTGTCAGACCCTCCCCTTGGCATCTCCAAAGGCAGCCACTGGCCCGGAGGAACCACCGAGGGAGGAATTATTTCCAGGACAATGAACTGCCTTATCTGCTGCGAAACAAAATGCCATTTTTTTTCAAAACGCAATGCCAGAAACCCCTCAAGACTGTAAATATTCTAGCCTGTATTCCAAAGAGTTAATTTTTTGCTTGATTGATGTCATCCCGGTTGTCAGACTTCCCTGCCTTTGGGAAGCATCTCGTGACGTCCAGATGAGTCCTTGCAGCGTTGGCAGAGAGCACTCCACTTGTCTTC
This sequence comes from Grallaria varia, assembly GCA_013396735.1. Classification (NCBI taxonomy): domain Eukaryota; kingdom Metazoa; phylum Chordata; class Aves; order Passeriformes; family Formicariidae; genus Grallaria; species Grallaria varia. Next base: position 67,230 of record VWZG01011941.1, read on the forward strand.
CTCGACAGTGCGTTCCCTGCCGAAATCCTGTGAACTCCTGGAACAAAGAAGGCTTGTTTCACCCTGGCAAGGCTTGAATTAAGTGTTGACTCTACACGCTGAGCGTCCAGCTCTCCGATGAACGCTGTCCGCACTGCCCCAGAGCTTGAAAGCAAACTGAAGCCACGGGGTTTGGCCACCCTTCTGCAACTGGTGGCTCTCTGAGCCTGAGACCAGGGGTGGCAGGAGCCAGCATTTTGGAAAGAAGGCTTTGCTTTGCCACAGAGAATCACTTAAGGTTGGAAACCCTCTCCAAGGCCATTGAGTCCAACAGTTGCCCCAGCACTGCCAAGGCCACCCCTAACCCACGTCCCCAAGTGCCACATCCACACATCCTTTAAATCCTTCCAGCAATGGGGACTCCACCCCTGCTTTGGGCAGTCTGTTCCAGCTTGACCACCCTTTCTATAAAGAAATTTTTCCTAAAATCCAGTCTAAAACTCCCCTGGCACAACTTGAGGCTGCTTCCTCTCGTCCTGTTTCTTGTTAATTAGAAGAGATTGATCCCGACCTGGTTACAACCTGCTTTCAGGAGTGTTATTGAGTCATGTTCCCTGACACCTCTTTCCTGGGGGAACAGAGCCCTCACACAGACATAACTCAGTTTTCATTCTATGTCATGTAACAGAGCCCTGCTTGAGTCCAGGCTTAGCAGTGGGGGATGGTGGTAACTAATGCCAAATGATACAGAAATACCTCAACATCACTAATTGATCTCTAGGAGGAAAGAGAGAACTCGTCTCTCTGAAATTATTGTTCCTGAAAACTGGAGGAGAAAAAAAATACAGGAAGGAAGATGACAGTCATTCGGACACAACTCTCTAGAACATCACCAAAACAATGAATTTTTACATTACACCCTGTGACTAATCCACTGATTTCAGAAAGAAGAAGGAAAAAATCCGCTTGGATGGGTACCAGGTGAACCCAGGCAAAAGAGGTGATCCAAGTGTTGTTCTAGGAAATGAAAACAAACCTCACTCCCAGTGGTGCAGTTGGGTCACTGAGGAGTTTCCTAGGCCAGGAGGGATGTCATTAAATTAGACCTTTCTTGTCATGGGTCGTGAGTCTAAGAGAGAAAATCTAAGGGATAAAAGTGCTGTGAGGATTTTAATATCTCCTTAGTTTTTCCCATTGAGATAAAAACTGCCAAACAAGTAAGAAATAAGTTAAAATTCCCATAAAAATAGAATGGGACCTTGAAGGTCATCTCATTCCACCTTCCACTAGCCCAGGTTGCTCCAAGCCTGGTCCAACCTGGCCTTTGAGCACTTCCAGGGATGGGGCAGCCACAGCTTCTCTGGGCAGTGTGTTCCAGGTTAATAAATAATAAATAAAATAATAATTAGAAACAAATCCCCACAAATAAATAGTAGCATAAATAAATATGTGATGCATAAAACTACCAGAATAACGAATGGCAAATAAATAAGGCAAACATATTCTCCTTGTGACATGAGACATTTAACAGAAAGTGTGAAAAAAATGGTGCTTGGGTTTGGGGACCACAATTCTTTTCACGTGGAACTTGTCATAACTGCAAGGCAGTGGTGGGGCAGTGTCAAAACACGCCTGTGGTGTCTCCTCAGAAGGCAAAACGGAGCAGCCCAGCTGCAGAGCTCTCTGCATTGCCACTCCGGGTAGATCCTGCTGCAATCTCATTACAAAGACCAGCCGGCGAGTTGACGAGTCTAATGAAGTTAATTAAAAAAAAATGAAATTATCAGTCACGTGAAATGATTTTCAGAGTACGTTTCTTTAGTTATTAAATTGGAATTCGGTGCAAGCATTCAGGCTCAGGCATTAAAGGACAGCTGAGCCAGAACTGTGAGCAGGAGGTGGTTCTTAACTGCTTGATGTCCATGAATATGTGTGGGATTCTGCGGGAAAGGATGGAGAAAAGTAATGAAAACAGGGAAAATTGTGCTTCTTACCCATGCCCTGAAAACCTTGATTAGCTTCCTAAAATCTCAATTTATTTGTTATTAGCAGCTGGCGCATGAATCTACTTGCTAGCTACGAGATGCAGAAACAAAACAGTGTTTATTTATACCCAATTATAAATATTTTTATAGCGGGTTCCTGGGTAGGAGGGCTGCAGAGTTAAATTATATGCTTCATAATCCCAAATGAGAATAGAAAGATAAACAGGCCAGCAAAGCAGAGGAAATTCAGCAGACAAACAAGAAAACAAGCACTTTGTTTCCGAGCTTTGCTTCAGCCCCATTGCTGGCCAAATAGGTGGCCTGGCAACGCTGGGAACAACATCAGGCCAGGAACCTACAGACCCCGTGCGATTATTTACTAACTAAATGTATGTATTTGAAACTAAATTGCTATGGATTCAAAACCAACACTGTGCCAGCTAACGGGAAGAAAATGAACCCTCTCCCAGCCCAAACCAGGGCAGTGGTGTAATGGAGTCGTTATTCTCTCCCAGCACAGGCTGACACTCGGAAGGGGTTTTCTCGGGATGCTGCAAACGTGTTTGGTTGGTGCTGAGATGGGTAGTCGAGTCCATGCCACTGAGTGAACAAGTTCAGTCTGACAGGCACACCAGGAAGAAATTAAATAATGGAATATCACATCCAGGTGGTAATTCGAAGTGAAAAAGCTGACAAGTGGCGATTTATTGTCCTCTCTAAGGGCAGAGGAGGTGACAACACTGAGAATCCCCCAGAAACCTCATTTCCAAAGAGCAAAGGAGGTTTCCTCCCCGTGCTCCTGGTTCTTGACATCCCTGTGTTTGCAGGCACCAGCCCTCACTATGAGGTTGGCATAGCACTGATCCCCTGCAAAATAAGCAAAAAACCAAAGCAAAAGGCCAAATAAACAATTTTAGTTTACGTTTTGGCTTTAATTCTCTGAATTTTTTTTAACTAAGACATGAAAGGCAAAAATTCCAGGTCTTGCTTTTCATGTTTTCACACACCAGTGACAAATGTTTATGTGGGATTTGGCTGTTTGCATTTCCAGCATATTTCAGTCTGATTTAGGAATGCACACAAGGCATTCTGAAAGGCTGGATAGGTCCTGAGAAGCCAAACTCCTCACAACCACAAAGCATAAAACCACGGAGGAGCAAAAAAAAGAAATTATTTTGTGTTCAGCAACAAAAAGTAATAGAAATTGAACAAACCCTCTTCTTTCAGGAAAGCAGATAGGAAATGCCTTTCAGCTTTTAAATGATGTTTTGGTGAGAGCTGAAATGTCTGCAGGCTGAGAATTGATCTCTTGGATGAGATTTATGGTTTGAGCTGGTTTAGGATGCGTGTCAGTGGGAAGGCTCCCAATTGATTTGACAAGCCTTTAGATCAGATTGTGTGATTCAGCCTTAAATACTGCAAAAAAGCCCATCTTTAACAGCTCAGTGCCCCTGAGTATGGATTTATTCAATCGAGAGAGGAATTAATGGGAAAAATATCAATTTTCAAGTAAAACATGCACCTAAAGAGAAAGCAGAGAAAATTCATCCCCATGGCCAGGAGGGACAAGACAAGAACTTGTGGTCTTGACCAGCAATAGAGAAAATTGAGGACAGGTATTGTGAGCAGCCTTTCCTGTGGCGGTGCCAATTTTGACACAGAAAACAGAGGTACCTCACACCTCTTCAGTACATCACGTGGAAGTGTTTCAAAACGCAACAGATGGTCAAAACACAACAGAAAGTCAAACTCTCCATCACTTGAAATTTTTTAATCCAACAGACCACACTCTTCAACACAGTAAAGCATTTGTTTGTACTTTAAGCACAGCGACATTCATTTAAAAGACAAAACAGATTTATTCCTTTGTAAACATTCCTTCCTTTGATTATAAATTACACTGCTCACATAATAGATTACTTTTAGCTTGGAAATCTCCGCATTTTATAAATAAGAACAATCCCATTATTGTTTCAACAAGAGATTTAGCATTAAAAGCAATGCTCAAAATAATTAGAATATTGCACAGCCACAATTCCAGGTGCCACGGTAAGACAAATTTTTAAAATTCCTTTCCAGACATAACTCATTCTTCCCAAATTGAATCTTCCTTCCTTTTAATAAACCTTGAAATGTTTATTGGTACCTCCTTCACATTTTCAGTCCAGCTCACAAAATGTTGAGGCATTAGATAAATGGTTTTAGATTGATGTGATAAGACAACTAAAGAGGAGGAAAATGATAAAATGATTGTACTAAACAACACGTGGCGTGAATATTGAAATTATTTCTTAATCCTCTGAGAGATGTTAGGATTATAAAGCTATTTTAAAGCATTATAGCAGGCTAGAATTTGTTGTAGATAAAGAAATCATGGCTTCCTACAAGTGGCACGTGTGACTGTCGTCAGTGGAGCATTTTGGCAGCTTGTGGTATGTGATGTTTGCCCTGTAGTCATTTAGTGGGTGATGCTGACCTTTGATCTGACATTATCCCTTTTGAAAGCAGGTTCTTTGGTGCTGGCCTTGCAATAAAACCATCAAGAACAAAACCAACGACTGGATGTCACCTGGATGGTGACAGCACCAAAGACCCGCGTGACGGAGTTGTCAGCAGCAGTGGGAGGAGGCACAGAGGAGCCCAGCCCTACAACTGAAGGTTGGTGGGGTTTGATCTCAGTGTATTAAAGATCAGAGCATGAATTGCTCCTGCATTGAAGGGATGGTTCCCACACTGAAGTCATAAATAAGTGAACTTCTCATAGATTCGTTGCTTTCGGCTGTTTGGGGAGACTTTGAATTGTCAGGGATGACAACTAAGTAAACTTCGTAAGCAGAAGACAACCGAGGGAACTAAACGTTCTCAAGAAGGCTGGGAGTGGTAATCATGGAATCGTGGCATCATTTAGCTTAGAAAAAGCTTTTAAAATCATTGAATCCAACTTAAACTGGCACTCACAAGTCCACCACTAAATCATGTCCCCAAGTGCCATCAGGGTATAATAAGCAGACTGGAGCTAATTAGTTCAATTCAAAGTTCTAGCACTGAAATGGTTTACAGGCCCTTAGGACAGCCAAAGCAGTTCTACATTTTAAATATGCAGGTGAAAAAAAGAGGTTTGCATGGAGCTGATCCCTTCCTTTTTACGGCAAAGTTGGCAGAAGCAGAGTTCAGTGCCAGGCGTCAGAAATGCAGAGCTATGGCTTTCCTTGAAGCCTGGAGTCACCTCAGAGCAAACATGAGAGAAATTTATTTGGCTTTAGTAGTATCCCCACTCTGAGCAGCCCCTTCTCGGCGCTGGATGGGTCCCACAACCACGTCCACTTTTTCCTCGACGGAGCTCGTGTCCCTCTTGGACCTGCGGGTGCAGCCACGGTAGCAGCGGGAGGAGTAGTCCCCGAGCCTGCAGACCATCAGCTGGCACTTCAGGTACACCGAGGGGTGGCGGCTCATGAACTCAAAGGCATTGAACTTGAACCGAGCAAAGTGGCCGTAGGGGGAGTAGAACGTGGTGTAGGAAGAATCTCTGGGGCACCTGGAAAGGAAGGGAGAACTGAATTAGCCCCTGGGGACACACTCGTGCCCATCCCTGCAAAAATACAATAGATTGAGTTATATCATAGTCAGGTCCTAAGAACGACGGGATAAAAATACAACTTTCATAGCATATAGACTTATTGAAGCAACCAGAGCATAGACAACTCTTCTTTTTTTCTCCAAGAGCAGTACGCTATGAGAAGAGGGAAGAACAGACTCGTACCAATATCTGTGCTATACAGGGCATAAAAAAATTAGTCTGGTGCTTGATCTGGCTTTACTAAAATATTTAAGTCCTAGGATTACAGGTTGTCATTTACATCTCTCCCACTACTTTGAATTTTGCTTATAGGACAAAGATGAAGTAATTGAAATGAAATGTTAGTAAGGTCTAAATGCAATTTCTCATTGCCAGGCTCGTACTGTTAAAATAAAAAAAAATCAAAGACCCCTTTGAACAGTCTGTTGATAATGAGTTCTAACCCAACTCAGGTTGGTGCTGTTCTTTTAAATAAATGCAGATCACAGACATGATTCTAAAAACTTGAAGGAAGCTCTTACCCATTCCTGACTATGTCATAGGCCAGGGTGTTAAAATCATGAGGATCAGGTGATGCCACGCATGTGTCCACAAACACCTTGAGGTTTGGGTCTGAGCTGTGAAGACAAGCTTGCAGGTACAGGTTTTGGTTCAAGTCAATGAAGTATGGAGAGCTGCGCACTTGCTGTGAGAATGCTGAGGAATCATAGAAAGTGATGTTCATGTCATATCTTCCAAACTGATACTCGTTCACATCTATGGTGTCCTCAGCAGCATACATCACTTGCTTCCATGTCTTCTGCAGCATTTTGCAAGTGATATGTAAGTTGATGTTCTTTTTCCTCTTGATTATGTACCCAGAAGATGCGACTTTGATCGTGTTGGAATAGTTGATTGTGTCGTTGTTCTCCTGTTTAACGTGCAATTCAAAATTAAGAGTTGCATTTTTGTCACATTCCATGTAAGTTGTAAGTTTTGATAAGCTCAAATATGCATTTTAGAAACGTAGGTTCGTCTTAAACACTTTCAACCAAGGAGCTTGATGTTGGCCTTTTCTGCTCACACATTGTAAATTGTGTGTAATGAAACAGAATTTAGTGGTGAAGAACTGTTAAATCCAAGGCAGAGCCAACGTATCGAACATCTGTACAAACACCAGTTGTGTAGTGGACAAGCATTCCAAATCTTCATGACCCTTGCATTGCTACGCCTACTTTAAACCACAGAAAATTCATATGGCACAGGTATTCCCTAGGGTTTAGAAAGCTGAAGACCTAAAACCATCTGGGTCTCTTTGGCCACAATGGCCCTTCCACAACACTCCTCCCAGTGGGTCGTGCCATGCAGAGCCCACGGTGGTGAACGTACCTCCCGTATCGTCCCACAGCCATCGTAGGGAATGTTGAACACAACCTCCCGTGGCGTGACTGTCGGTCTGCAGCGGTCGTCACTCAGGGTGACCATCTGGGCTGAGTAGCCTTGAGCCTGGAGGTAGTCCCTGCTCACCACTGCGTGCATGTAGTCTGGCAAGCACAGAAGGGCTGGCAGAAGAAGGAGATATGATATATCAGCAAATTTGTGGATGATTAAAAGTTATAATTGAACCGAATGCTGTTCTCTTAATTTAGGAGTCAGGCAGTTCACACCCCAACCCACTGTATTTCGCGCACGTCATTCAGTTTCCATAAATATCTTTAAATTTACACAAATATTTCTTTTGCAAACCAAAGCAATAAATATGCTTGTCTGTTGAGAAACACAGACTGAGGCCTTACTGGTGTTATGATCTGCTGGGATGGAGGAGTAGTGAGCCTGAAACCCTCGGAAGGAGTCTCTAGAATCGCTGTGAAAGCAAACGGTCATCATGTTTGAAGAGGACACGTATGTGGGAAAGGAACCAGAACAAAGTCTCCCAAGAAGCGGCGAAGAGTGTCGAGGCCCATCATAGATTTCAATGTAGTCATGCTGGCACGTGCTGCTTTGCATCCTGGTGAACAAACATCAAAACCATTTCAGAAACTCTGACTTCACTGCCTAACATGCCAAAATCTTTCAGCTTTTAAAGTTTTCACAGCAGAGGTTTGATTTGGTTTGTATGTAGCTGTAGCAGAAAACTATGAGCAAAAATTACTAAATAATCCAGATTCTGATCTGGTCTTCCAACTGATAGATGCTATCAAAAGTGTCTTTAAAATTGTAAAGGCTGCCTGTTTCAGGTAAGTTTTCAAACTTCTCAAGCAAGTTCTGACTGTGTTATTTGCCCGGGGACTCAATGTTTTACTTACACAATATCTCTAAATGTGAGTGTAACACGGAAATTGCTCTCTACTTGTATTTCCCACTCGCAGTCGGCGTTGTTTGGATAACTTCCAGGGTAATAGGGGCTCTGCAGCATTCCAGAGGAGTCCGAGATTGAGCCACCGCAAAAATAAGGTACTGCAGAAAGAAAGGGAAGAGAATTGACTTACAGTAACCTCTACACAAGTGCACTTGAGCTGTACGTGTCTCACCCACAGCTGTGGAAAAGCAGGTCCCCTGCTGACTACGGGTGATACTCTGTACGAGCCAAATCAAAACAAATATTTGGTTTTTTGCTTTAGCTTTACTGTCGTGTTGGATTTGGAATTCCTTGACACGTCTGTGGTGTCAGACTACCCTCTTCAGGTTGGGCTGGGGACACCTTGGTGCTTTCTGCTCTGGTCTCTGCTCCTTCTTACATTTGAGGTCTGATTCTGGGAGGTGTCATGACAGCCTAAATGGAAGTACCTTCCTCAACAAACCCCCTCCCCTCAGTTACTCTGCTGCTTCTAAGGACTTTGGAGGGTAAATAACTTGCAAGACTTCTAGGAAACTCTGTAATTTTATGGCCTCAGGCTGAAATAACCACTCCAGGCTGCTGGGAAAAGTCTTAAAGATAACTCATTTCTCCTACAAATGTAACTGCAAAAAACTGTAGTGTTCCTGCCAGCATGAATGGCATAATTCTTGTTAAACATACAGATAATCCTTAAAGTTTTTCTGCAGGGAGATGAACACAAGCTCTGAACTTAAATCCTACAAGATGTGACATGTAAAGCTGACAACCTGTTTTATAGTCCTGCACAGGAACACCCAGGATTTGGGGATTCACAGCTATTCCAATCTTCAGAGAATCAGCTGTATCCAGTCATTGACTCTTCCTCTGATCAGACTGGACAGGCTCTAGCAAAATTCACTTTCATAATATTTTCAATTGTAAATGGTCGAGCCCTAAATCTAAAATTTCCTTTCTAAGGCAAAAATACAAAAAACACCGTAAAAGCTCCAGTAAGCAGAATTACCTAAGATTACACATTGCTATATTGAACACCATTCTCCCAAGTGCTGATAAATGAAGTTAGAAATTACAGCTTTAGACAGGATTTCCCAGGCCTTGACTGAGCTGAGGAGCCCAGCAAGGAAATGGCTTGACACGGACAAGCAGCACAACTGCAAAATAAGCAACACAAGTGCAAGGGGCCATCACAGCCTGCCTAGGAATGATCACGAAAGTTTAAAGTGATACTGTCACAGGGGGAAAAAAATTAAAAAAAAAAAAGGTGCAAAAGGCAGAAAGCATACAAATTAGAAAGGTGAGAAGAGCCACAGAAGAGCCATATTACCTGATGGAGGTGTTGAGGGGGCTGCAGGAGCTGTGGCTGTGAAGGAAAAAGAGACACAAGTGAGATGTGTTGCTCATCAGAAAGGTGCTGGGGGGCAGATGGAGCCCCACCTTGGGGCACAGGGTATCGGGATGGGGATGACAGGGAGGAGGGCATGGGGGCACAGGGGACCAGGCCATGAACTCCACAGGAGTCCCAGTTGCCTGCACTGCCCACACACCTGCACAGAT
>VWZG01011946.1:0-20437 GCA_013396735.1 Grallaria varia
CAAATCTTCATTTGTGAAGTCTAACCATGATTGTCTCTATTCTATTGTACAGATACCTTGTTTTGACCAACTATTTGTATCTTAACTTTTCCTGAACTGGAAGAATTAGGGATAAAACTGCTCCTGCATTATACTTCAGTCCCTGTGTTATACATTGGTCATGGAAACGTCATGCAATGCCTAAAAAATGGTGACCCAGGTAAAAATTGAGCCCCTCTACCTTCAACAGCATCACAGGCAGAACTGTACTAGTGACACCACTGATTTCAGGTATAACTAAACTATTCAAGATGATGACTTTGTTTTCATAAAAGAAATAGACAGCGGAGCCACAGGAATTGAATTGCAAATTTTAGGTGCAAAATCATATTTTAAAAGGCATATACATCCATGTACATGTGTCGGCACAAAAAATATTATAACACAATAGGAACATCATACTACGCTGAAACACAACCACAGCTTCAGTGAAAGTAAAAGATGATGAACCCAAACCTGAAAATTCTTTTCACTCAGTGTGACAAGAATTTAAAAGAATAAAATCAGTAAAGGCATTTATGTGTCTATTTTTATATAGAAGAAAAATCAGAGTTACGTGCTTGATATGGAAGTTGCAAAAGAAATTAATATTTTGTAGCATTTCATAATAAAATTTCTCTTTAATATTTAATATTCTAATATTTAAGATAAGGAATCATTTTTAAAGTATGAAAGAGCCACAGAACTAAGGATAAAGATGGAGAAAGAGCACAAGAATGCAATAACAGAAGCAGAAGGACTAAGAAATAAAACTAGTTTTAAAAGCAATAATGGATTAAAAAAAAAAAAAAGAACTGTTCTATTAATACTTCAGAATTTAGTGAAAAACAAAGTCAAGTACAGATTCATTACTTCACAGGGGGAAGAGCAAACAACAGATGACTCAGAGAAGGCTGAAGCCTAATGAAATAAGGAAGACTATGCAATTAATGTAATCTTACCTTGCTAAACTGGAGTTCCCCCCAAGAATAAGATGCTCCGTGTCTCCATGGAAATTCCAAGAGTGTGGTAAGTATACTGGCAGTCACCAGGTTGGTGTTAAAGTAACATTTATGCTGTGGCCATAAAAAGGTCTGGGAAGGAAAAATGAACCGCTGTGGCCATTTTACAGGGAACAGTGCAGCATAAGAATGTATTTGGCTTTTAGGGGAAAGGATAGGATTATGACAACTTGTGTTTCTAAGAAAAGCACTCTCATCTTGAATGATAATGCATCAGCCTCAAAAATGGCCTCCTAGCCAACAGTTAGGGGAAGGAATGTGTTCATGAAAACGCTGCCAATTTGGAGGAGAGAATGGAGTATGAAAAGGGAGAAATTTGGGAAACCAACAATCCCATTCTGTCCTGTTTTAATCTGGCACAGCAGCTTTCAGTTATTTATTACATTCATTTTTTCTTACAAGATCATCCTCCTCCAAAGAACAGACAAACTGCCTTTCCTTAAGCAGATGATCTCTTCATACATGCATGCAGGCTGCCAATTTCAGCCCAGGCAAGGGTGGATTTTAAGTGCTGGATGCTGCTCCACCTGGATGAACAGAATCAGATGGATGCTGTCTGCAGCTAGATTTGTGCCCAACAGATCTGTAGAGACAGGATTAATTTGAAGACTGTGAGACTGTATCACTGGAAAGAGACAGCATAACTCAATACCCCCAGCATGAAAATGGAGTTATTTACTGTCACCTTTCAGAGACTGACTAGAACTTCATTTCAGCTATACAAGGGCACACTTGAGTTTTAGAAAATATGGGTGCTTTTGTATAGCTGAGGCAGATGGATGGAAGCTCTGTCTTAGTAAAACAGAGCTGCATGTTAGAAAAACAATACCCCATGAGATAATATTTAAATATTTATATGTAAAATAGGTGACGCTAGACTCTCGAATATCTTGCACGTCATTTGCATTCAATTAAGTTTTGTTTGATGATGGGAATGTGACATTAGGAAATTATAATGAGCCTTTCTGATGAGTCTGACTGCCATCTGAGTAGCATCTCCGGAGCAAGACTGGCTGTATAAGTTGCTCGCATCCCCACCACCCACTCAGCATTTCTGCCGTAAGTCTCAAATATACATTGCTACAGCAGAGAGGTGAAAAATCTTACCCAGGCAGCATCAACACATAAATGGGTTGAGCCAAGAGCTACCCGATAGTGACATTTCTCTTTTAGTGTTGCTGGGCAGTGTATTCCAGGTGGTGTGATTCTATGAGCATCTCCAATAGCCTTCATCTGAAGGAAGGCGAAAGCTCCATAGTCCTTTGAAAAGTTCAATACTAGTAACTCCCTCAGTAACAACGTCAAGAAAATCCAAGCCTCTAAGTTGCCTATTATAATATACAATAATTATGTTAATGGACAGCATTACAGATGTACCTCAACCTTTCAAATGATTTCAGGGCTATGAGGAATTAAATGATTTCTATTTCCCATGGACTACATACGTCATATTTAATAGTCTGAAAGATAAATAAGAACTGAGCTGCTAAATCCATACTAGCATTCAACATCCATGAAAATCAAATGTTCTCCATTGCACTTAAACAGAGGTCATTAGGTATTTTCAGGTCATGACCTGGAACACAATATACTCTTTGTCCAGAAGGCAAAGGAATTAAACAAAAATACTTCCAGTCATTCCTGTGCAAAGTATAGAGAATCACTGCTAAAAAGTGAATCTGATTAAATCTGTACCAAAAGTACTCAAAAGGACAAGGTACTTCAAAGTTGCTGTGAACTGTATTGTTCTTTCATGGACTTACAGACAACTGGGCCTTATGGATATCTGGATTCTATAAACAGATCATTGAAAGCATGCATTTCCAGCTACAACAATACAGAGACACAATTCCAATTGGTATGCTTGAGGAAGAGAATTTATTCTTCACCAATTCACCAGGTGAGGGAGGAGTCGCACCAAAAATGGATCCTGAACCTACTTCTTCCTGTCATGTCAGTTCCCCAGTCAATAAAAACTCTCATAAGGATACAGCAGTGTCCTCCTACTCCTGTGACACAAACTCACATTTCAAGGCCAGCAACTATTAGACTGGATGGGAAGAAAGTAATACAGACAAGGATGAATATAGGAGAGAAATCCATCTCTACTACATGGACTGCAGCAACTTGGAAAAGCAAGCTGAAGACAGGGACAGGAAAGCTGAAGAAGCTTTCATGTTTTTGTCTGTCTCAAAGCCTTTATAAGCTAAGTTGGTTTCAATTGTCCCAGGGAAGACTGAGGAATAGGTTGACAGGACAAAGTAAGTAACCAAACTCAACCCTATTTCCTTGCCACCCTTCATTATCAGGACAGGAGGGGTTAACCCAATTCTAGCCTTAGCCCCAGCCATTAACTTTTGTGACAGAAATAAATGTTCCTTCCCAAACTGATGGAAAGCTTTGCAGCAGCTCTCTCACAACACAACTAGCAAGATAAAAACTGTTTGCCAGCTTTTTAGCCTATACCTTCCCTGTGATGTGCAAATTACATCTCCTTGACCTTTCTTCTCACCAACCTGTCATTTTACATGTTGTTCCTGCATTTCTTCCAAATGCTGCCAGTTATTGGAAGAAAAAACCAAAATATCACACATATTCCTACATCAATCTGAAGGCACTAAATGTTACAATGTGATAAAATAGTACCAATTACATTACATTAAAAATCCAAGCACCTAAAAGCATGAAAATGAATAATTAACAACATCAATCTGTTGCCCATGATATCACCACATTACGCCTATTTCAGCATAATGCCATTTATTGTCACACCTTGATTGTTTTCAAAATGTATGATTTTGTTTTCCTGTTGTCAGTACCTAAATGTGTTCACTGAAAAGAGTGGATTCTGTGTGGAAGGTACATAGAAACAGAAAACAAAAACAAAAAAAGGAAACATTACTTAGCTACTAGAAATGAGTTGTATTGAACACTGCACCTTGGCTTTTACTGTCTAATGGGGAAGGAAAGACATGAGGCGCATTAATTTGAAACATAATGCAATGGAGGTCTATCAGAGCCAGAAAAAATAAGCCCAAAATACAAAAACTGTCAATGCAGGAAGGTAATATAGTCCAGGGATAGGAGTACTGTAGAACAGCTTCTCCAACAAAGGCATTCTAAATTTATGAATGACTAGCCCTACCCCTAAATCAAAGCTTTTCTCACCAATTTTATATTGTATCTAAGCAGGCCATGCTTTTTGGAAGAGGAAATGAATCACCTGTTATTATTTTACATTGGGTCATTCAAAATAGAAAACTTAATTTGACTTTTTAATGTAAGATTGTTATATTTTGATCAGGCCAAGCTGAAGTTTTTGCATAAAACTGATATGAAAGAGTTGAATAAGCATTCATACAAATATGTACAATTTAACAATTTCAATTATCCATGTATTCTTTTTCTTCGAACTGACAAGACATTTCATAGAGTAGAACATGGAAAACACATTTCAAAACTGCATTCACAACTCGGAATTTCACATTCTCTCATGCTGGAACAGGGACGTAATCTGAAACCACTCTCATTTATAAGTCCATGGAAACTGTGTCATTCACTTCATCCTTGTTAGAGTATCACCTAGGTATCCATTTAACTCAGGGACTAAAACATCAGGGCTGAATTTGGCAGGCTCGCTGTTGCACAACATTTTTTGTTTGTCGCTGTTTAAACAGAAGTCCTTGCAGAACTGAGAGACTGCTCATGTTATTGGAACCATAATCCTGAAGGGAGACAAGAACAGCTTTGAAAGGATTCAGGTAGTATCTGGATAAATACATGAGGGAGATGAAACTTGAAGATGGATTTCACAAGCTGAAAGAGAACAGATCATACTGAATTATTCATCCAGCTCCAAACATTGATTAAATCCATAGCTGGTGGCTGTGAGCTCAAGCCAACACAGATTTACAAGTGAACAAAATTTAGTATCAGAAATAGTTTCATCAGTAGTTTTGCAGAGCAAGCTGCACTTTCTCCTCTCATTTTTGAGATACACTCATTTAAGATCTTATTGTTGGACTTAGGAAAGAGAGGAGGAAAGACTTAGGAAAGAAGACTTGCATATTCCTAATCTGCAGTTCAAAGACTATAGATGTCTTTTTGTTTTACTAAAAGAGGCTTTTCTATAGTATTATTTTCTTGTGATAATAAAAGTATATAAATTCAAAGAGTATTTGGAGCTGGTTTTAAGATAATGTTAACTATGGATCAGTGAATAGGGATAGTTTGTTTAAATCCTTGAAGCTGCAACAGGAGCAGACAGGAGTTACTTTCTGTCTCTAAGCTGGCTGCGTCTGAGTAGTTGCTATTTGCAGCTGTGAAGTATTACGTCGTGGCCATTGTAGGAAGCAGGGTATCTGACTTGATCAGTCTAATGTGATTCAGAAAGTCGTACGTCCCTATCTCCTCTAAAACTCACAGAAATATAAATGTTACACAAGTAGGCTAGATAAAATCAGACTACTCACATGGTATCTTTCTAATGCACAAGGCAGACCACGACTGGTGTTCCAAACAAACTCAGTCATGTCAAATGGTTCTTGAGAGATACAGCTTGTTGTTCGTGTCCTGCCTATTGAGAGTTTTATTCAGAGAAGTCAAGTGCTGATGAAATACCATGGCTTTGCAGGCTCCCCTTTTCCTGATGACTGTTCCTTCTGAAGTTTAGTCTGTCAGACTGGAGAAGTAAGAGGCTGCAGAATTTCTTACGAAGCGCCATGATTCCTGTGCTAGCAGAATGCATGCATATGTGTATTTCATACTGAAATGACATTTGGCATCCACACGCCTTCCTGTGTTTGGGGCACAAAAATAAACAAAGAAGGTGCATATTTGTTTTGCTTTTTTCAATGCAAAAATTAGAAAATGTCAGGCTTGACTGGTGCATAATGCTTTCAAAGGATAAAACTCTCTAGGTTAGTACTCTAATTTTTTTTTCTATTGGCAGATCTATATTTGCTCAAATGGAATGGCTCTTGATTTACTCAAGTATGAGAGCAAAATAATCTGATTCCTTAGTCTTTTCCAAGTCAACATTGCTGATGATATTCCCAATTCTTTCAACACTTCTATGATTTACAAAAAAATATCCTGGCATTACAAAAACTGATCTTCTTTAATCTGTTTTATATTGGTCAAATTCCAAGCTTCACGTAATTTTTGTTGCTAATATTACCTCATTTCAAAACACGGCTTTGTACATTTTTTCAGTTCATAACCTTCCTTAATATAATTGCCATAATTGCACTTTAGCAAGAGCACTTCAATAGTTGAGAAAAAATACCTTATTAAATCTATGATAAAGTAGGGACTGAGCAATCAAATGCGGGAAGGGGAAAAAAAATCACCAGCAACTGCACATTACAAAGGTTGCAAGTGCCTTGATGGTCTGGCTGTGGCGCTCTGATTGATGAACAGCAGTAGATATGCATGAAAGAGTGTGGGTGCCTCGAGCTTGTCTCAGCCTTCAGAGAAGTCAGAGAAAAGGAAAAACAAAGTGCTTTGCAGAAACTCACTCTCTCACCTGGACTGATGAGCATACAAAATAAAGAATATGCACTAAAGGTGTGTAAGTGTAATGCACAAAGTATCTGTCCTCATATACATTAAGTTTCAGCATACTCATCCAAATACATCTCCTGTGCTGCTTCTATGTAGCCACTAAGACAGGACAAATGTGGCTCACTACGGTCTTGTATTCTGACATGAACTAAACCGGCAACAATAACTGTGAAACTCTAGGACTGAGATCCAGTCCCTTAATCACTTGGGCAGAAGTGGCAGTTTCAGGTGAAAGGATGTCCAGCCACCTACCAGAAGTAAGCAGGGAGATTACTGCAGGTAACACAAAACATGCTGTGCCAATGGCAGAGTACATCAACAATGACAGACCTGCAACTATATGACCTTTTCAGAGGCAAGTACTCCACCTATATCCTAGACTCCATGGGACAGACAGATACCAATCTCACACAACTTCAGGCTGCCACAAAGGCTGACAAAAAATTAATCATAAAAAGTTAGCAGGAAAGGAGAGCTTTGAGAACCTTCAGACCACGAGAACCAGAGTAAAACAGTTCCCTCTCTTTGTAATATCTCTATACAACAGCCCCTACACTGGAAAACATTCCCAAAGAGCAATCCTTAGGAACAGTATAAATACCTGCAGTTCTAGTAGAGTATCCCAGACTTTGCAACTGGTGTTTTTTTAAGGGCTACATGGCAAATATTAATACAAATTTTGCCCAGTATAAGAAGAAAAGGGNGAAATAAAATGTTATAGAATTTGGGAGGGAGGAAGACTTCTGTTTATTTATTTGCTTGTCTTGGGAATGAATAAAATGAGATGGATTGAGAACTGACATTTGAACCATTTTGTGTTAAACTTTTGAAGAAAGCACCCACTGATTTCTAACCTGCATTCTGCTGTGTTTCATAGAAACCCCATGCCAATAGGATTCATCTGTCAAGGGCTACATTTTACCTACTGCTACTGCAATAAGTCTCCCAGTTTTCTCCTCCAAAAATTCCCATAAGGAGTTGTAAATTTCAGCAACACAGTTACTTTCTAGTTACAACTACGGGTCATAGTATTTGCTTGCTGCATTGATGGCAAAACTCAGCTGACTGGAAAACAAGGTACCAATACTGAATTGTCTGAACAAAAATCCACATTTGTGTTGGTAAAGAAATATCTATGTCCAGTGTCTGTAGCCAAGTCAACTCCTTGCTACTACATCACACAAAAAATTCTACAAAGAATTCCTGTGTATTAAAATGTAAACTTTGTGGTCACTCCAGGAAATGGAGGATAAATTTTCATACCTGTTATACGTCAGCAATGGAAGACCTATTCCTGCCAGTTTTCTGGCACTACTGTATCCTTCTGAAATTATTATGTGTGAAAAAAAACACACTGAATACTGGTTCTTTTACATTTTCCTATTTACAAGGCTGTTGAATAATTAGTTTCCCTTTAGCCCTAGATGTTTTAGTGTTTGTTATCTGACCCAAATATCCCAAACCTAAAAGTAGCTGCTTTTATCAACACAGGGTCATTAACAAGCTTCACAAGAAAATAAACAGCATGCTTTCAGTTACGTCCTATCTTGAAACTCAAGCGCCAAAGCCACTTCTAGACCATCATAATTTAGTGGACAACTCTCCTTCTCTCACATTCCCTACTCCTTGCTTCCTTCTGTATGACCTGGAAGTTGTTCCCAGAAGAATCTATGCTAGAGCAAGCCAGTTATCATTTGGGAACCTATTTCTGGAGCACGGCCCTTTTGTGCATGAGTACAGGTCAAGAAGGAGATCGGCACACTGTGATGCAGCCCTGTAATCCAAGAAGCTCTTCTGTTTTTAATGACATCAAAGGTATCTTGACTTGGCATTTAGAAATCAAGGGACCGATTAAAATTCTGGAATACTCTAACAACAGCTGCTTTAAACAGAAGTTACCAGATGGTAATATTTGTGTGGGTACCATGTCATTTGGCAAGGAACAAGCTAACGATGCACAGCCTTCAAGCAGTAAACTTAAAACGATGAGGCCATACAAGGATTCATCTACACTGCTCTGCAATTACATTTGATACAAACAATTGTTACCAAGTGTACGGGTAAGGCAAAAAAAGTTATTTGGCACACAATGGTTGTTGGTATAAAATAAGTGTTGCTCTTCAAAATGAATAATATTTGTGAACTTCTGCATAAATTTGCAGAAAGCTGTAGATCAAGTTTTAGTTATATTGCAGTTAGTGTTTGAAATTTAACAATCCAGCAGTTAAATGGAGCACAGGCTCTAATGGAAATGGAATGTGATGACAGCCTAAAACCCCAAAACCAACCAGGCCTGTCAGGTTTAAGGAAAATCACTGGAAAATTCAGGAAATACTAATTATGTGGGTATACCATCAACATAGATAAGACTAGAGTTGTTCCCTACACACAACTTTGTATTTCAAGGGAGCTAGTTTCAGGGGTATCTGCTCTATGTATATGCATAAGAGGCTCTGATTCAAATCCTCTGATATGAATTATGTGATTGATAACAGAAAAAATGACAGAAAGAGTAAGTGGATTTTTTGCATCCGTCTTGCAAGGACGTGTGGAGACTCTGAAGGCTCAAAACATCGATATCCTAGTTTTTTATTTGCTGAAGAAATCCACAGAGCATTGTTCATGCAGAAGTAAAAGTACCAGTACCTATTAAACTGTGTGCTATTTCAAGAAATACATGGTTGTGGTCTGCATTTCAATTCTTACTTCACACCCTATTTGTAACCAACCTGGCTATGCAAAATGCAAAACTAAAAATAGACCTTCACATGCACCTTGATTTCACTCTTTCATTCAATCCTTGAGCACTTGCACTACAAAGATGGGAACCAATTTAAAGTATATACTTTGGCAGATCAGGGCTCTGTTGGAATCTCCCTGAAAATCATGTTGAACAGGTAGCCTGCTGATTCAAATTGCAGTGTTGAAATCTTTACAAAAGAACACAAAATAATGCTGAGTGATTAGTTCAACATTTTTGTGTGCTTGAAAGCTCACTGAATTTGACGGTTTTGTTTGGTTTGTGGAAAAATATAGCAGGTTTGCTTTGAATAAAATAATCTTTTTCTCATACAATACATTTTTCATAAAATAAGAGAAGTCAGCTGACAGATAACCAAAGCTTGACCAAGATCAGATAAATTATGTTAATGAATATATACACCTCTATAAAGCACAAATATATTACTCATTATTATTATTATTACTTCTCTTAGGATAGAGCCTCTTAGGCATGTATGTGCTATACAATCAACTGTTTAAAATAAATTAGAGCAAAATTCACCATAGCTGGTCTAAGTCAGTTACTGGTCTGTGACTGGTGGTCATCCTTTGCTCCTCTATCTGGCCGTTTAGGACTTCTGAGAAAGTAATTAGAGTGATAATTGTTGTCCATAGAAATTTAAGACAGAATAATCACATCAATTCATATCAATTTATTTATGTATTTTTTTATTTGTCCTGTTAAACAATTTCTCCAGGACAACTATTATATTCAATATCCTCAGTATATTAGCATCCTGTAGTAATGCATTTAAGTTGGGCATGTTTATTATATTTGTTAAACAGAGGACAAAAATAACAGAATGAGATGTAATAGAGCACATACGTCTTCTGTGTAGTTAGCAAGCAGTGTATTTAACTGTTTCTCCTTCATGTCTGTTGATTTAAGTGAAAGTCAACAACAGATTCTAAATTCAATACAATTTACTTAGTACAGACCAAATTCTGCTCCAGAGGTTTGAGCAACCCTGAACAGTAAGTACTACTGTAGCCCTGAAAGTTTCTGCAGCAATAGTGAGGAATTCCTACTAGAATACATCCCAACGTCTGCACTGGAAAGAGGGAGGTGCCCTTCACAGCCCTGTGTCCATCGGCAAGGATATGGTCACATAACACCCTGCCTACCTGTCGCATGGGGCACTGACACATGAAGAAACCCGGTCCATGTGCTCTCTTCATTTTCCCGACACCTAAACTGTGAGAGAAGCTCTTGTTCCAGAGGGCAAGGCCATAGTGCATCCGTGCTATTTGGAATTAGCTGGGGGAATAGAGAAAAGTAAACAAAAGCTACAATTTGCCCAAAAGCCAGAGGGCCAAGGACTCAGCATCAGCTGAGACAACAAGTGCCTGAAGTCACATCCCTGTCCACCATTCCTGATGTGAAACTCCCAGGTCAAGAATGTGGAAGGGTGGCATATAGCATAGCCTATTCCCATGTGCAGAGGAGAAGGGGTGCAGCTCCCAGAAACTTCCATATCGACCCTGACTACAGATACAGTCAGCTCAGTACCAGAGCACCAGTATGTGCATGGAGCAGATGACAAGAACAGCATAAAAAATAATCACCTCTCTCGGTGGACCCTCGCAGGTCTATCACAATGTCATTATCTACGTCACCATTTAACCTTGACTTACTTATCAATACTTCAACTTTACCCAGAGCTGGGTTTAAGCCACAAATTTCACGTGCAGCTCTAAACTCCCCCGCATTTTCAGATTCAGAGATATGTCACAAATTTTTACTTTATTTTACCATAGCCAGGAAATTATTCTTACAAAAAATAGTTCTCCCCTGTCCAAATACAGTTAGTGAGCACACGCTTGATTCTCCTGTGTGCAATTGTACAATTAAATTTTCCTGTGCTGTTTATTTGTCACTATTTCACTTTGGTCACGTTTACATATGGGATTATTTAGCTGACAGAACCACAGGCTCCCTTTTTAAATAGTGAAGGAAGACTGATAAAAGTAGAGAAAATGTGCGTCTGAAATAACATTGGAATTTAGACACATGGCAAAATATCCTAAATGCTTAGGATATTATGGCCTAAGGAGATTTTTTGTCTCCTGAACCATCATAGGACTTTAAGTGTTATATGGAACTGGGGTTGGAGACAACACAAGAAGTCACTTAAATCAGACACTGCAATCTTCAAATAAAATGTAAATATAAATTGTAGAAACTCTGGAGGTCATCCTACTGCCAATAAAATAAATTGCAGAATTGTTGCAAGACACAGGGAGCAGGAGCCAGTTATCTCATAGGTTATTAAATACTGAGCCCTATTTAAAAGTATGTAATTTCTTCAATACTGAATCTTCAAAGTAATTTGCCATACACTATCTAGTTAACCTTCATAATACAAGTACTGTTTCTAAATTTTGAAAATAAAGTAACTAGGGGTAAACCTCTAGCAAAGGTGGGGTAACTGTGCCTTAGGAGCTGCCTCATTCTCTCTGGCTCTCTCTCTCTGAATAAGTATCAGTATTAGGATTTTAAAAAATAATTTCTTAGCTCTTCTTCGCAGGATAATATCCAAAACACTGTCTCACTTTCTATGCTGCATGAAAACAGACTTAAAATAACACCAGTGTCTTCCACCTTGTACTATGTATATTCCTTCATTTTAAAAATATTTCATGTAACTCTTCCCAAGCTCAGTAAAAAGCACCTACAATCTGAATCAAAAAGTACCAAGTATAATCTTCCCGCCAAGGTCACACCCTCACTAGCTTTTTTTATACCTGCATTAAAATGCCTGCAAAAATAGTTGCCCTATAGTCTAACTTCTGGAGAAATTCCTGCTTTTACAGATCTGTTGTTGTTAGGATGCAATAATATCAGCCATATAAGGCTTGCCAACTTCTTTACACCCTGTGGGCAGACAACAAATACAATTAATGCAACTCAATCCCTTAAGTCAAAACTACAGAGATCCAAGAATTTCATATTTTTCTAATAGCGAGTTTGTCTTTAACTCACAGCCTTGCAACATGAATTGAATATAGAGTACACATAATACCTTAGGAAATATCCTAGATTAACATTTCAATCCCTTTTACTGTCTTAATAACAACAAAAAAATTAATAAAATAACTGCAGGATTAAGTAGTTACAGCCTAATGTTTCCAGTCTTATTATGATTTGTTTGAACCTATTACAGGCACTTACATATCCACATTCTTGGAGAAGGAAAACGCAACCTGTTTTTGTTCCAAGATAACATAACAGGAACTACTCCTAATGAAGCACAGGTCCTAGCAAAATCAGGAGCTGGGTAGAACAGAGACATAACACTCCTGAAAATTATTTAGCGAATGGGATCTTCACGTCAGTGTGGACCTGCCATTTTTAAATTACACCTCCTGACCCGCTGCAAGAAGGGGTAAAAGGTGTTGAATATTTCCTAGATTTGTGGCACTGATGTCATGAGGTAACATAACCCTGCTACTGATCTTCATTTATTTTATAAAGATGCTCACAGGTGTTTTCACTTTGCTTCTCTCTGTTATCAATTACAAACAACTTCAGCAAGAAGCTGCTATGACCAATTTACATAATGACAAGTCTCCTTTAAATTATTTGTTTCATGCTCTGTTTACGCCAGTAAGTTGCATTAAAACATGTATTTCAAGTTGGGATATTTCATATCTTGTTTAAAGCCTGGATTCTAACTATTTTAACTGCTTCAAGATCCCTTTATAGGTTCCTGTGTAGGTAAGCAGTATTTAGCACAAAGAAGAGTCCAACTCCAAATACGGACAGTTGTGTTTAGCACTGTGTTTGTTACCACATTCATTTCCTGCATTCCTGTTCCAACACGAATATAATTTCCCAGTGAAGAGAAGCCTCAGTTATAGAGAGCTTACAGACATCAGCCTCGGGCCACTAGTACTCCAACAGAAATGCTAATCTTTCCTTGGAGACTCATGCCATTTCTGGAATGAAGGCTGATTTGTCAGCATACAAGCGAGAATGCTAAGTTTACTTCTTGGAGCAAGTGTATCTGAAATCTTCCCAGGGATAGGAAAGATTAGTCTTTCTGTGTTATCACTATCGCAATTGCATATTTTGAGAAGCAATGGAATGACTTTGAGGAGTGATCAGTTCTCTTTTACTTCCCGCTATCACCAAAACCTTGCTCTTGTCAGACTAATCACTCCCTTTACCCCCCTATTTAATCTTATGAGCAAGGAATGAATGCTTTATCACTGCTGGGAAGGAGTGGTTGTACAGGGAGTAGGGAAACACAAAGAAAGGAAAAAGGTGTGTGATTAGGTTTGGTTTTGATTTCCTATCTCCACAATAGTCTGTAAGGATTGATTCCACAGCAGCATCTCATAGCACATATTACCTCATGTAGAGTTAAATCATTTTTTAATTTGGAAACCTAACAATCAGCAAGAATGCTAGCTGGCAGTACACAACAGCTCCTTCATCCAAGGAAGGATTCACATCTCCAAGAAGGACATATTCCTTCTGCTGTCACTGAGCCATTTTCTAGTTTGTGCCAAAGAGTCTGCAGAAGGTCTGTCAGTCAAGACAAAACGCATAGATTGAAAAACTTGGCCATGCTGTTCCCTACAGTCAGCTATAGAATGGAGAGAAAACCATACAGCATCTGTGGAGGATAAGGGAGAAAAGGTGACTTCCAGTTCACCAGTGGGTGAGAAGAGATAGGAGAGAGGTACCGGTTCTACTACTCTGAATACGTCTCCACTCCACACCTGTGTTCACACACCCCCATACAAACCATTGCTGAAACCCACAGGACAACATGGTGCATCCTTTGCATATTTGTTTAGGACCCACCAAGAATGGTGCCCACCCATCCTCACAGTACAGCATCACATGTGGGACTATCCCTCGCTCACACTGCCATTGTTACAGTTCCAGCCTTTCCTCATCTCTCCTTTTTTCTCAGTCCCTGTGCGGATGGTATTGTATCATTGCAATTGCCCCAAGACACCCATTCTTACCTTCACATCTTGCACCAGGGTCTTCACCAGCAGCAGCTGACATAGCTCGTGTGACTCATGATTACAAGCCTGTGTATATCCTATGTAGCACTGGTTTGGTGGGGAAGAAGCTTTGGTTGGAAACAGAAGAGTGAAGAGACAAAGATGGTTGTACCATTCATCGCTCAGATATGACTAGAGGTACATGTTGCTGCAACAGATTTACAAATAGACCAACACTTTTTTTCAGTTTGTTTTCAGTGCTCAGGGTTATTTTTGGCCAAGAATGTTATTCTTTCAGTGTCTGAGCTCCTCTGGAGGCTTCTTCTTCCTGTGAACCATGGACTGGTTCACTGAGCAGCCTCCAAGTCCTGTGTGGTAAGCTATCAGTTCCAAGAAGAATGAGTCAAGTGTTTGCCCACATGAATTTCATTCCCTGTTATTTTAGGAAGAGGCAGAGAGGCTCATAACTCATTCTCATCATTGCTGGGAAGCAGTCACCAGGTTTCTTGCACAATGCTGTTAACAGTGCTTTCATAGTGATTTAGGCAACATAATGTTACAGCCAAGGTAACACATGACATGGCATTGCCATGGAATATGCCCTTGTAACACAAATTAAATACTTCAGCAGATATGCCTACACTTCACTCCAACAGGGATCGTCCATCTGCATCCAGATTGAGATTTGTTGAAAATATTAGAAGCCAGATTCATCTAATTATTTTTAAACTTGTGAATGAAATAATTGCATTACTGGCAATGATAGCAATAATTTGAATTCTTGTTAATACGATGAATTAAATCTCATACATGTCTATCAGCATTTATGATGCTCAATTTTCCTTTGAATGGGCAGGGCTTGGAATCCCTGGATCACGGGTTTTGTCTCAGAAAAATGAAGCTCAATCTGCAAACCTGTATTTGACCTTGTCTTTTTCTAAAATAGTCTGAATCTATGTTCACCCTTCCTTTTGCTGCACAGATGAGTCTTCTACAATGAACACAGAAAAGCAATACACAGCAGAGTCTCAGGCAAAGATGTAAAATTCTCCACTCCAAACCCAACTTGACAGAGGGTCTAAAGATAATCTCCTTTATCAGACTGCAAATTTTTATCTTGAGTGCCACTGCAGAGACAAAATTGCTGCAGTGCTCCATATGGCTGGTGGATGGGTTCATCCAGGCTGAGGTACTTTATCACTGAAATGCCTTCTTAGCTTCATGATTTCAGCACCTGTAAGGATCTACCAGCCCTGCTTATATGGTCCGTATCATGAGTGAAGGTACTGGTGGTACACCTTCAAACAGGCTTAGAGAACAGAATTCTCACACTAGCTCCCAAATCCTGCCTTCTCTTACGGTGTTGCCTTCAGCCATGTAGTTTCCTAGGGAGGATCTGGGGACAGTGCCTGCTCTGCAGGTGTGTTATGAAACAGTAAATAGCACAGAACACAATGCCATGTAAAAAGAGAGTGGCAAGTGGTCACTGTAGCTGAGGCTGGGGTTAAATTTACTTTTAAAGCTTCTCTGTCAACAAGTTATTTAAGGGTTGCCTCTATATTTTTGTCCTTCCTGCTGGTTTGAGTTTCTGGATCATTACTGCAAATTAATGATAAATATATTAGTAAGATAGACTTCCTTCCAGTGGCTGGAAACATGTATTTTAGAAACATATTCCTTTACCAGTTTATTGCAGTGAGAATTAAGGTTTCCAAGAAACGAATTAGGCTATTTATACATTAGAGGAGAAACAGGATAGATTTTACTTTTTGAATTTCAGCAAAAACAAGAGTAACTTATAACTGTGCCATTAACATGTAGTCTCGAGATAAATGAGCAGATATAAGTACATTTTTAAGTACCCAACAGTTTAGCTTGGTTATCAGTGAGAATACATTTCCTATAAAAAAGGAGATGCTGAAACAATCTCAGCAGCATCTTAATTCTGCAGTCTTTATGGTGTGCTTGAAGTTGCAACATGCACAATTTCTTCTAATGTTCAGAGGGCAGTGTAAACACTGAAAGTTGGTTTGTTCTCTAAAGAAATAAAACTTGTGCTTTAGAGAACCATTTAAGAGAACGGTCTCCTCCTTAAGTAATAGTTTTAGATGGCAACTACAGTCAATAATACTTTTCAGTTCTAATGGTTCAAATGTCACGTTGATTCAAATGTGATTCTTTGCTAATGTGACCCCTTCACAATGTAAGAGGTATGTTGGTTAAACTCATGTCACTGCAGCTTCCTGGAAAGAAAATTTAGAATAATAAAGCCACAGAAAACTGCAGAGAAAATCCAGACACATTACGGTACATCCAGCTTAAAACAATATCCACTGAAAAAACACAGAGAGAAAGAAAGCAGAGAACCAAATGATAGCATTAATACATATGAGAATCCTACAGATATGTTAAGATTGCCAAAGGCTGGAAATATACAGTTATGTTTGATATCTATAGTTTTGAAATGAGGCTCTAAAACCTCTAAGGAGTTTTTGTAGAACAGATACATTTGAAACCTAAGTCTTGATGGCTTTTTTTTACTCCAGTATTTTTTGCCACGGTTGGACTAGCCCTACACACCAAGATGGTGACTAACAAATGTAGTAAGACAGATGAAAAAGCTCTTTAGACCTCTTTCAGTGATTCAGCAGGAGGGAGACTGGCATAGATTGAGTTATGTTTTAAAATTGTGTGACATCTCATTTTTGCAACCCTTAACAATATTTTTGGATGTACCATATGTAAGTAAAGAAAAATTCTGTGATATTGATCTACTTGTGCTTATAAGATAGAGGATGGGGGAAGAGAGAAGAAGGCAGGGAGGGATGAAGGGAGGGAAGAAGGGAAGGGGGGGAAAAGGGCAAGCTGGTTAATGTTTTTCTTTCAGCTTGTTTTTTATGAGTCACACCACAAAGTATTTGCATTAGCAGGTCTCCTGCTGCTGCTAGATCATTCAACTGTTTGTTTAGTTGCTATGCCTCTTGAAAAGCCCAATGACATTGAATTTTTATACATCTTCCTTGTATTTTACTAATTAATTAAATCCTTAAGAAACAAAAATTCCCATTACCGTGATACCAACAGCAGTCCCCCCAGTCTCAGTGCTATTACTCACTCAAACAAAGTTTACAGAACCAGACCAATATTTATTATTGCTTCTTCCTGTGTTGTTCCCTGACCAAATTGTATCAGAAAAAGTGAAAATAACAACATAACTGGAATGTCACAATAATCAAGATTAGAGTTCAAAGCTTTTTATTCCCATTTGTGAATTGAAATAAAAGTCATTTAATCTTGAACAACATTTGTAGTATGAGTAACTTTGACCAAATCACTTTGAAAGAGTTGTATTTCTTTCTTCAGGTATGAGACTAACATTGCTCAGAAACATACCAAAACAGAAGTTATTTATACACTGAGATTGGCTTTTTCACGCAGAATCTTGCTACTGAGTTTAACAAGACCAGGACTGTAAGCAAAACTATCATGGTCAGCATGAAGAGAAGCTATTAAGTCTAATTAAAACAAAGGAAGAAAGATCGTCAGACAGCTTTTTCTGTCTTTATGAGGATAATCAGCAACTTTCTGTTTGATCTCCGTACTCTCTTGCTTATTCCTCAGCATTCTGAATTTCTTTGTTTGCTTTCAAGGAACCTTTTTTTCTCCTTTTTCAAGAGTGCCAGCATAAGATATGCTAATTAAATACAAGCTACAAACCTGCCTGTTAGATTAAAAGGCAATAAAAACATCCAAACTTACCTGTTCACAGAGAAGGATAGTTGAGACAACAGAACTGCTCTATGAGAGAGACAGGTCCCAAGAGGAGCATTTGTAAAGGAAGCTCTTCAGAATAGCTTTGTATCTCCTACATAAGGGGTTTTTTTGTTTGTTTTGTTTCTTTCTCTTTAATCAAAGCAATGACTGATGGAAAAAAAAAAAAAAAGTAGGTATTTAAAAGATGTAAAAGCCTTGTCTTGGTTGTAAAAGAAGCAATACATTAAGAGCAACTTTTCTTGATTGCAGACTTGGGATCTACGCAACTTTCTCTTAAGCACGGTTCAACCCCAAACAGCGACTGTGTGTCAACGGTATCTTCTTACTTATTACATCTGTTCCCTGTGTGAATTCAGACATGCGTGTCCTGACTTCAATAATAAAAATGCTTTTTTTAAAGTTGGTTGTTATTCTTGCTACACCAACATAACTGAGGGAGTATGAACTATAGCTCTTGTCTATCATCAACAGAACTATGGGATAATTAAAGGACTACTCATTTATTTCTATGCAAATTAACTGCCTAGGTGAAATTTAAAACACAGCTTGCCCTTCAGAACACTTGTTATCTGTAGTGATTCGCTAGAAGACAAGAAGTTGGAAGATAAAAATGTTTAGTTGCCTGATTTAATTAATATGAAGATTTTTAGGGAAAGAAAGTCTTGCCTCCACTTCCTACCTGGGCACATTTTTGAAGTGACTGAAACCATTAAACAATTCTCTGAAGCTGGACGTTGAATGTCCCTCCTGGACAACTGTTGCTTTATTCTAGATCCATTCTTGCCCTACATGCACTTGGGATCAAGACATCCTTCAGAGAGGCCACTTTACTAGGATGACTCTGGAACAACAGTGTCACCCTCTACTTAACACTGCAAGACACTGCAATGATTCATGTTCTGCAACTGATACTATTTTCTGGGACATGGTATTGATGTTTATATCTCTTTAAGTGTACAGAAGGAGCACCAGTGGCCAGCATGTCCTACTCAGAGTTCCCTTCCTCCTCTCTTACGCTCCAGCAGCAGAAACCCACTGGCTAAAACCAATCTGTTCCTCTGTATTGGCTAGGGCACAATGATGAAGAGTATACTATAACTGACAGTTAATTAATATACTCCTTCAGGTGAAGTGCTAAAACACTATCTGGGCTCTGAAAATGCTAGATTTAATCCTTACCAAGATGAACTTGTTTCAAATTTACATGAGCCTATGCAGTTGCTTTGCTTATGGTGTAACCTTTTTGCCTGATACTGAGGCCTGCCTTCTTCCACAGAGGTTTCTTCAGTTCCAGCTGTGCCTGGTGACACAGCTTCTTTGCAGCTTCTTTGGGAGCTTCAGAATCTGAAGGGGAGGGGACACAGAGTTCTAGGTAAACATATTTTTTAAAAACTGCCGAAAATATCAGCGTAGTGGTCACATGAAGTCTAATTTGTTCTCTGGTCACTTAATGCAGATAACAGACACTGGTGATAGAATGTGTGTGCCCTGGGCTATACGCTGGTTCATTACACACACGTGGCTCCCTTTAAGTTTAATGTGAATTTAACATATCAGGGAAAGAGAGGACATAACCTTCAGCGTGACTGCACCTTCTCAAAAAAGGTAATGAACTCCCACAATAATGCCTGTTTATAAAAGAGTGCTAAAAGCTGAATATTGATAACTAAGCACTTTGTGCTTAGTAACGTGACTGTTATATGCGCTTCAAGTGATCATCTTAATCAATAGCATCTTATTGACAACACAGATATGTTTTTCTGTCAGCTCTGCCGGCTCTTCAAATGCAATATCACTCTTAACATCAAAAGTGCAGCGAACATTCCCGCTCTCCAGATCTTATTTTTTTTAGTGACACCTTGAAAGAGGCACCCAGTTTGGAAGGGCACCAAGCAGGACCCGCTGACTGTCAATGTCGCTTGAGCCTTTCTCCCACCTCAGCCCCGTGGCGCAGGTGCCCCTCTGAGCCTGCCCGGGGCCCAGTGTGTATTCCATCTGCCGAGCCGAGCAGCTTCCCCCCTCTCCGCCGCTGCTGCCCGTGTGTCTGAGCGCTGGGGGCGATGCGCCGGCTCCCAGCCCGCACACGCTTCGCCAGCCTTCGCCGCCGAGACCCGCGCTCGGCTCTAAAAATAGCACGGCAGAGCTATAAATAGCGGCAGCCTGAAGCGCTTCCAAAGCGCCCCCGCGAACGCCGCCGCTGCTGCTGCGGGGGGAGAGCGGCCTCGGGAAGGGCCCCCAGGGGAAGGGGAGGCGGCGGACGGGTGGATGGATGGGTGGATGGATGGATGGATGGATGGATGGATGGATGGATGGAT
>VWZG01011946.1:20538-80298 GCA_013396735.1 Grallaria varia
AGGGGTGGATGAATGGAGGGATGGATGGAGGGAGGGAGGGATGGATGGAGGGATGGGTGTGTGGATGGATGGAGGGATGGATGGAGGGATGGAGGGATGGGTGGGTGCATGGGCCGGTGGGTGGCCGCGGTGCAGCGGCCGTGGCGGGCGCGCCGGGGCAGGACTAGGGCAGCATCGCCCGGCCCGACCGCGGGGCTCCTCCCCGGGCAGCAGCGTCTCCCGCGGGGTGCTGCCGTGCCGTGGAGCTCGGCAGGCCCCTCCGTCCCTCCCGCGGTCGGTGTGCGAGGTAACGCGGGCAGGGCGAGGTCGGGAGGTGCCCCCGGGGCTGCGGGGAGGGCAGCACGGGGTGCGGGGGCCGAGCTCTCCGCGGCGGTGCCCAGCGACAGGACCACGCACTGAGGCACAGGGGAGAGCATCGGAAATCCCTCTCTCTGTCTCTCTGAGGCTGCCCGGTGGAGTGTCCATCCTGGGTGACATTCAGGAGCAGTCTGGACGTGGCTCTGGGCCACCAGCTCTGAGCAGTGGACTGGACCAGATGAATTCTAGAGGTCCTTTCCCGTCCCAGCTGCTCCATGAGTCTGTGAAATCCTGTAAAGCCCTGCTTTGAGCACCAGAACTGAGAAACCTCCTTCGCTGATGTCTTCTAGGACTGTGCTTAAATTTAACAAGTGCTTTATAGTCTGGTGTGTTTGCTGGTGCTTATGGCTTTGCGGTGGAGAAGGTCTCTTAGGGCAAAGTTTGATTGCAGCTAGCAGGCCTCCAGTGGAGAGCTGCCAGCGCCGTGAGAGAGCGAGCAGCAGGGAATTGCATTTAATACCTCCTCCTTTCAGCTCTGACGTTCTCTCTGCAAGTAACAGCAGGGCTCCCCTATTATGCTGTATGATCTCGCTCTGTTAACTAATTTCCCCTTGTACCAGGAATGCTCTTGCTTGCACAACGAAAATAATAATAATAAGAAAAAAAAAAAAATCCTGTGTCAGTAAAGCCTGTTAGCTTCATGGTGCTGTAGTTTTAAACAATGTTGTTTTCTCCTACTGAATGCTCTGCTTGAGTGCTGATCTAAAGTGTGTCTTGCACCGTTTGGGAAGATAAGAAAGAGCAAATAAAAATCAGAAAACTGCCCCACTTCACTGTAGGTAATTTACTGAAAAGAGCTGAGTCTCCATGATGGAGCCAGCCAGCATTTTGCTGTAGTAGCTTAGGCAGTACAAATGTCCATGCATCTGAAGATACTCAGACCTGCCTCAGAGGGATTCATTGTAGTTAGGTGACGATTTTTTTTTTTTAAACTTAATTATCTGGCAGCAGGAAGTGACTTTTCTCACAAAATGAAAAGTTTAATTGCAGTAGTCCAGGACTGCTACACTGTTTCAACCATTCATTTTCTGAAGTACTTAGCAGTCAACAAAGTTTCTTTCAGCCAAGGTCTGATGTTGTTTGAAGCAACTAGTTGAGTACATAGTTTTTGAATACAAGACAGAGGTGTGGCCTGTCTGTTGCTACACAAACACACACATACCTGCCCTGTTTCTTCATACCTTCTTGGAAACACCTATGAGCTTCTAGAGAATCTAACTGTGATTTTATTGAGGTCAATGTCAACATCATTGTGGACTTCAGTGCAGGTTGGGGCTGGAGTCAAATGTACAATGGTGATTGAAAATCAGAAGTAAAATGTACTTGCCTGTTACAGTCATTACACGTTTCTTAAGTGTTTAATTGGGCCAGTTTTGTAAAGGAAAAAAAACAGGAAACAGATTTTACAGGAGTTTTTTCCTTTTTTTTTTTTTAAATTAAGTACAAAGAAATTAAAACATGCAAAAAGGTGTCCTGATGTTTTCTTGACTAACATAATATGAAAATATTAAGAAATTGCAACAAAATAAAGGCTTCCCATCTAAATAAAAGAAACGGCTATGTAGCTGAAGTTATAGAAACTTGCTTGCTCATACACAAGTAGCTGTCAGTTTCCAAAAAGTGGAGACCAGAGATCTTTTTTAGGACATGACAAGGTGTGTACAGGTGCAGGTAGGTAAATAGAGACTTCAAGATCCATCTGATGCTAGGAACCTGATCCATTAAGTTAATGAGAAAGTCTTGACTCTTCTGGTTATTTACAACTGTTTGGCCCTATTCTGCATGGGAAGTGAATTCCTGCTGAAAGCTTTTTTGCTTGTCACATAAGAAAGAAGCCTTATAATATCATTCTTCTCATCCTGCAATATTTGATTAGTCAAGCCAAAACCTCACAAACATATGATAACTTTACCACTTATAATTCTCCCAAAATTCTGCTGGTCTCAGCCTTGGCTAAGTTTATCATTAATATCTGATAGCATATTTTCCCCTGTCCTCCAATGTCACATAAACTTTGTGACAGTGTAACTTGAGAGAATTTGGCTGTAAATCATGGGTTTAATTTTATCTCAGCACATTTAGAAATCAGTGCCTGTCTTTAGGTCTTTAATTTAAAACGTTGAAGTTGTTAATTTGGCCTCATTAGTTGAAGTGTCACACTATACAGTTCACAGGAGTATTTGGACAATTTGAAAATGTTGAGTTAATATTACTTGCCAATTTAGAGGAATTGAAATGCTTTCAAGGCAGCTTCTGAAGTGTTTGCTAACACTAGAAAGTGTTGATAAATCCAAAAATCTTGTTTCCCGTTCTTTTAATTGTGTTTAGAGATGACACAAACTGGTGTATCCACTACTCTGTAACAAATTCTAATAGATTTATTGGGAAGTATCACAAAGCTCTTCCTTTATTTAGAAAGTGACTTCTGGGTGTTATAAATGAAATATGAGGACAAGAACAGATTGGGTTATAAGTATATACTTGCTGAAGGGTTTTTTTCAGGTACTTCAAAGGCAGTATCCTCATGGCAGGATGCTGAATTAGATGGACTGCAGTTCTCATACAAAGGAACAATCATTTTATTGACATATGCCACTAAAAAGTTACAGAAAGCTCAGCTTCTTGAGCAGTGTTTGTATCTTCAGGGACTTACACTGGCTCTGTAGTTATCCCCTGAATCATGCTTCGTGCATCCTCATATGGGGTGGGGGTTTTTTTGGCATTTAGGAACAGACACATCAGTGTTCCTGCTATCCTTATGCTAGAGGCTTTATGACTAGATGGAGCAGAGCTGTTTTATTGGCTTTTGGCCACCGGGAGCTTTTTGCCTACTCTGGAGAAATTTCCAGTTTGCTCTCATCCAGGGCTTCACCCTCCCGTGTCACTGTTGTTGTGGATGATCGTGACTTCGCTTTGTGACACCTGACACTGATTATGCCTCCCCAGTGCCAAAGGTGCTGCAGTAAAACTTCCTGGCAGCCCTGCCAAGTGCACAGCATGCCCCTGACATGACATAAAGAAAAGAAGAAGTTCCCAATTTTTTTTTCTCCTCTTCAACCATCAGTCTGTTATTTCTGTCTGGTGCAGCTGCTGCAGGAAGAGGCCGTATTACCTTTGTGAGCTGCAGAAACTTGTAGCTAACTGCTGTGAGCCAGCAGGTTTCAAATGTGAACTCTAGTTCCTTGTGAAGATCTTATGTTCAAGATGGTCACCTTTGACCTACCACATGGCACACCAGTGATGGTTTACAGTTCTGTGGGTTGAAAAATGGAAAACAGAAATAATAGTATAATAGTAAATAGCACGACAATTTGGTGGGATAAAATTATTTTCTTGTTAAAGTCCTAACAAAATAAATGATAGACTTATTCATGGAATTCATTAAAATAACATTGTGGTTTCAGGAACTGTTCTGAACACTTGTTATGTCTGACAATGCATTGCACCTGACAAGAAGAAGGAAAAATCAGTAATTCCTCACTGTATAGAACCGGTCGGTTTCAAAATTTCGTGCTTTGTCAGGCAACAACATCCAATGTCATGTCATGTAGAAAAAGTCAAAGCATGTGCATGAGCAGAGGAAAACCAGTCAAGTAAAGGAAAAAACATTTAAAACTCAAGGGAGAAGAGAAAGCAATTACCAGCTGCTCAGGTTAAATATTCTTTTCTGTGCCCTTTTGATTTAATTTTTTTTAAGGTACATTCTTAATTTTAAATTAATGTAGTTCACACAGTGTCCTGTCATTCCTTGGCATCTAAGCACTAGGATAAAATTAACAGAATATGTTGTGTGAAGGCTTGTTAAGAGTCCATTTGTTCTGTCCTTTCCCTGCACACACCCCCCCCCCCCCCCACTAGGCATTAGTTCCAGTTTCAGCCTTTATAGGCAAGAGCAGCAGTTATTAGTAATAGTAAATAAAATGTGCAAGACTGGTAGAGTTGTGGTTTGTTCCTTTTGTAGGTCAGTGGCCCTGATGCGGCCTGTGGCTTTACCTTTCTCAAAAACAATGGAGATGAACTATCAGCCAAGCTATACTGACAGAAGAAACTAAATTTGAATAGTTTTTTTCTATTTTGTTACTTATATTGTATATAGTATCATTTATAAGAAGGCTGTGTAGTGACAAAACACTTTATCAGTGCTGCCCTGCGTCTGACTAGAAGTTCATTTAGTCAAGTATGTCTCCAATACTGGTCAGAAGTAGATGCCTGGGAAAGAGTAAAAGGACAAGAATACAGTACCTTCCCTTTACAGTCTCCCTCCTCCCTTTTTCCTTTCTCAGCCTGTTGGGGAAAAATGGCCTTCAATCTTTGGCTGACCAGTGTGGAGGACACATAAACCTCAGAGTTTTCCAACAGCACCCATCTCATGTTTCAGTGCTTATTTGTACTTAGATTGTTTCTCCTGACGTGCTGGCTGTGCTGTGTTAGTGTTTAAATGTGGCAGATGAAGACTCATTTTGTGAGGCACATGACCGCACAGGGTGAAGGACAGCTATTGCCCTGAGAAACTTTAAACCTCTGGTTTACCTAGACGAGACAGGATTGGAAGAGGGAAAGGTACACATCATGGTCTTTGATGCTCTAAGTTTGGCAGTAATTATAAACATATTCCCAAGGTCTGACAGTGCATTGCTGCAGAGTCACGACAGCAGAACCCTTCATACCAATTTGAAGCTCAAGGAAATTTCCACTGCCTCAGCACTCGACCTTCTTCACAAGGAATAGAGAGAGAACATTTGCTTGCTCTGGGGGAGAGCAGAGCATGCTGGTGGAGAAGGCTGCACATCCTTGGCTGGATGCTCCCAGTCAGTAGAGAAAGGGATACTCTGAGGTGGAGACCCTGTCCAAGGTGATTGTTGGGCGTTGGTAGAAGGGAGAGACCGTACTGCACCCATCCTGCTAAAATCAGTGTTCTCTCTGGTAAACAGATGGTTTTTGGAAGTCATGGGGTGAGTAAAAGTGATTTTAGGGCTTGAATTTTCAAATGAATCTAAAATAACTGAAGTGAAGTGTCAATAGCAGGTTCATATCCATCAGCGGAGACAGCATAGATTTATTTATAATTTGCTTTTACCTGCCCAGGATGGGGCCATATTTCTTGTTGATAAATGTGAAGTGCTTCACTTATTGTGTGCTTATTTTAGAAACCCAGAGAAGAGTTCCTGCCTTTATTAAAATAAGTATTTTACTGTGTTGCCCACTGAAATCCAAGAGCTGCCACAGCATGTCTGCGCACTTGAGAGGTAGTTCAGTTACTTTCTTGGGCAATTATGTAATTTGTTCTTCATCAACTACAGTTTATATATTAATGAATAGACTCCTTGCTGTCAAGTTCTTTCATTTGGATGCTGTGTAAATTATAACAATTTGCAGATGAGCTCTGGCCCATGTGATTCTTTATCCTGCAGGGCAAGAGTATAGGCTAATCAGTACTTGAGCAGCCCTCAGCTGTTTAATTGAGAGAAAAGGACTGATATAATTATGGTGCTCCTTCTATTTATTTCATAATCTTGAAAGTGTTACTAGGAAACTATGAATTTGTCCTGGATGAGAAGAAATAATTGATCTGTATGCAGTTACCCAGAAATGATGTGCAGGAGTTAAAATGTCTGAGCTCTTACAAAAAGAAAGACAGCCTTCTAACTTAGACCAGTAGTTAAGCCAAGCTCTGTTTTGTTAATGACAGGAGACAGAGAATAAGGTGCAGAATCAAAACTTTGCCACATGCTTTCATGGTTTGCTTATTATTTGTCTTCTGTTCTTAATTTTTTCTGCCTGTATAGGTACCCAAACTGTAACATTTCCCTTTTACATCAAAGAAACTTGATGAAGGACTGCCTTGATCTTTCTTGCTTTCATGTGTCTCTCTTTGCTTCTCCATGTTTTCTCTGTAGCTACAAGTGGATACCACCCAGTGACAGCAAAGGCATTTGAAAAGGAGTGTCTGTGCTCGCTTGAGGGGGCCCTGCAGCTGACAAGTACACTGCTAAAATTGGATCCTACTGATCAGTTGGAGGGTGGCCTGGGTTTGGGTTCATGCATCTCTTCATAGGGGCTCTCTAGGCTATCCCTTATGTAACTGTAACAGTTGCTTAATTTGCCTCCTGCTCTTAACAGTTAATCATGTCGTTGAAGGTATCAGATAATTAAATTGTACAAAATATGAATATCAGAGTGTTCACCCCATACAAGGTACGATAAGCTTTAGTAGAGGCAGTTGAGTGATCCTCTGCATGTGCCTTAACATAGAATTTTTTGGTTTTTTTTTTAAAGAATTGAATCTGGAGGCTCTGTCTCATAGGTTCCCAAGTCCCAGGGCTTTCACATTTTTCAGTTGTTTCTACTGGAGTGAGCTCTAAGAAACCTGGGGGAAGGAGGTGTCTCCCAGGGCTTCAAGACTCAAAGACTGGGCAAAAGATGAGTTCTCAAAGGTCTCGGGTTTCTTGCTGCTCAACAGGAAGGCCAAATGAGACATGTAGCTTTTGGGTTCACAAGAGTGCGAGGATGGCCCTGGTACTTCCACAAAGCCGCTGGGCCTGGAAACAGCAGGTGTCAGATTGGCCAACAGAGGGGAGACCATATGGTGTGACTGCTTTGGAGTCATGAGCCCTGGGAGCCTCTGCTTTCCTGCAGCTGGCAGGATTCCTTGCAGGCCTTGAATTTCAGTGAAACCTTGCTCTTTGATGCAAAATAGTTTTATTTTTACAAACTGACAAATAATGCTCTCAAAAATCCTGGTTTTCTGGAAATTTTTTGACCAGCTTTAAAGTACTGTACAAACAACAGTCGAGCTGGGTTTGTTTTTATGTTCTTGATTAAGTTTGCAAAGGCTGCTTCCATATCTGATGCCTGACAAGGGATTCAGGCTTCTGCAGGCATTGAGATATGGACCCAGAGTGATTCCAGTCCTTGGGGAAATTTATATAGATTTTAGGGTGTTGACAAATAATGCATATCTATCACTGAAGTCTGAACACCAAATGCCATATGAATATCTTAGACACTGTTGTTCTGTATTCCTGTGGATGAAGGTCCACTCCTTTTTATCCTAAATTGCTCTGTCAATAGAAACTTTTATTTCAAACATAAATTCCATTGCTTAATATGTATTAACAAATCTGTTTCTCTGTCAGAACCATTCTAAATTTTCCATATTCCCATCAATGGAAACTACCTCATGTAAGGGAAATTTTTAACCCACTATAGTATGTGGTGATAAACCCTGAAATATGACTGTGTGAAAGAGGATATTTTGTCACTAGTGAATAAAAGCACAGGAGACTAGACAGACCCCGGAACCTTCTTAAAAACTGTCTTTGTCACTCACTTTTGTACTGAAAGCCAAATCTTTCAACACACAATTGCCCCAGATGTTGAAGCTGATTCTGCTCAGAAGCTGACTGGAGGCAAGTAGAAAGCTACAGAATCGAACACTCTGTTTTTGGAAAATGGTCCTCTCACAGCAGCAACTGCTTAGCTGTGTGCTTTAATCTACTTCATGGTACATCATTCAAAATATTCAGGAGTCTGTCTTATGTTTTCTGTGAATGCCAATAGCAATGTCAGATTTTATCTGTGCATTGTTATTAGTTAAAATGTAAAACAGCATCTCTCTTTTCTCTAACTTCCATTCAGCACTTTACTGTCACCTTTTTAGGTGTGTTTTGGTTTATATTCAATAGGTACAATTCCCTGTGAAGCATGTTAGTATCTCTCTGTCTGCTATAAAAAGATGTGAATTTTCTTCCATATAATTTACAGACTGGTTCTCCTGTTAAAAGAACTGTGCATTGATGTAAAATAGCAAAGTGTAACATGAACCAGTTGAATTGATTTATTATAATCCAATGAAATTAAAGCAGTTTGCCACAAATGAAAGTTACTGCTTCAACATTTCCCTAGGGAGACAGATTGAGGTATTATAGAAGTAGTGAAAATATACAGAAACTGAAGAGAGTATGTTGACAACAAAACACATCATGAAATAAAAATGGGCTCCTGCTATATCTGGGACTTGTTTCCTCACCTAATGACTGCAAAGATCACCACTGCATTTATAGTTGGGTAGGTAACCCTTGAATATACGGTATAGATTCCCTTCTGTGTCTTAGACAGGTTTGACATGAATTGCGTGCGATTAAGGAAGTTCCTCCATTCTAAAATTATCCCAAAACACAACAGCTTCTGTTGCTATGCCCGAGAGTATTTAATTAAGCAGAGATGAGGCAGAAGCTCTTCCCTCTCTGCCTACTGTAGCCCAAATTAGAAGTTTCACAAAAATTAACACCATTCCTTCAAGGGCTGTGTACTAACTGTTTTCTTTCGAAGGAAAGGCAAACACTGTAGCATCTGAAGAGATGCTGAGTAATTTGAGCAGTAGTTCTAAAGCATGCTTTTGCAAAGGCTTTGCGTAAAGCCCACAGGACTTTAACTTGTAAGGAGAGTTGCCAAATAACTGCTTTTAAGAGACTGCACCTTTCTCATTCAAAAACTCCATCAGACAGTTCCGTTGTTTCACTCTCAGACACTTTGCTCTGGAAAAGGGTGCTCATTGTTCAAGGCCTGACCTGGAAGTTAACTGGAGCATAGTGCTGGTGGCATCACCTTGCATATGCTCTGCCTCCGTGTGCAGTGCTGGACCACTCCAGTGAATCGTCATAACTTGAACACAAGGGGTTGTAAAGCTCCATAAGTCAAAACTGGTTGCAGCTACAGAAACTATGCAGTGTTTCTTCTCATTAGAATGAAAATTCTGCTTATTAGGTATTTTGATAAAGTTGAAAGTAGATGTCATGAGGTTTAGGCACTGATCTCATAATCAGAAAATCAAATTGCATTTCTCTGCATTAAATATTTTCATCTTGTTGCAAGGAACCAAACAACTTTTTCAGCCTCCAAAATGAAGTCAATCCTTTTTTTTTTTTTTTTTTTTTTTCTTTCATCCCAACTGGTATTTATCTGGTTTGCAAATTTCAGTTATAAACTTTTTGGGTCTCTTAATGAGTGCCTGACTATTTGTACAGAGCCTGGGATAGTGATCTGATTGATACTTCGGGTAGTCACCAGAGTTCAAACAACAGCAGCAACATTATTGCATGAATCAACTACCATAAATACTCCTGTAAGGGACTAGTTAATTAAAGATCTGCCATTATTATGACTTCGTTCCATCATAGCAACTGTTTAGTGTCTGCGTCAAGTGTTGCATGTAGCACACACTTACTAAATTATATGTACTTTGCTCAAACCGTTGCAATTTCTGATACATGCTCATTCCATTATCTGCCCTCACTCAGAGCAGTTTCCCACTGATGTTTTTCCACTTCAAATCATAGTGGGGTAACTGTTGAGCTAAAATGGTAGGACTGGACACAAGAAGATAAAGAATTACTCTCTGTTTTAAAGTTCTAAAGCTCTAAAGAGCTCTTTTCAGTGTATTATCCTTCTGTCTGTCATGCCTTTCATAGATGTTTGACATAAGAAAAATAAAGCTGAAAGAAGTAAAGATTAAGCCAGAGATAATTTATATTTCAAAATAAAGAATCAAAATTATTAGTAGTAATATAGAGTGAGATGTATCAAGAATAGCTTGCTTTTAAATCTTTATATTTTTAAATTCTCAGTGGTGACCAGTGACAGGACCCAAGGGAATGGCCTGAAGTTGTGTCAGGGGAGGTTTGGATTGGGTATCAGGAAAAGATTCTTCACCCAGACGATGGTTGGGTGCTGGAACAGGCTCCCCAGGGAAGTGGTCACAGCATCAAACATGAGAGAGTTCAAGAAGTGTTTGGACAGCATTCTTGGGCTCATGGTGTCCTCTTGGGGATGGTCCTCTGCAGGGCTAAGGGTTGGACTTGATGATCCTTGTGAGACCCCTTCAACTCAGCATATTCTGTGGTTCTGTGATTCTTTAGCCAGTATATATGAAGCTATGAATAAGTTCCACTATTTTCCAAAACACAACTGAAAATGTTTAAGGAATATATCTAAATTAATAAGATTTAAAAAAACCCAAAATGTTTTGATGTGTTACCGTGGATTTGAGAGCAGTAACTTCCTTTGCACATATCCTGTTATGACTACAGAAGGATGTTTTCAAAAGACAATAATAATAAAAAAAAAGCTGACCTTTTGTTGATTTTATTAACTTAAGGATCCATGACAATTAGAAATATGAGCACAGAAGAAAAACAATAAAGTTTACTCAGCTCCCATTTATTTCATAGCGTTTTTATTTTAAGTCTAAGGTGCAGAATCTGATACAAAACAAACAAACAAACAAACAAACAATCCCGAAAAACCCAAACCATCACTACTCATAATCTCTCCAGAACACTGTTTTCTCAGAACACTATTACAATGCTCTGTGTTGCCTCCATCCTTTTATCTTTAAGACGGCTGTCCCAGAGAGGTGATTTTGCCAAAAACTAAGCTCCCAGTGGTGAGATCTGAATTTCAGAACCAGTTGAAAGTGCATGCTCTGAAAAAAACAGCCTCTTTTCCAGGTGTCACCAACTAAAGATCCAAAACCTGTAATCACTTTCTGAAGTCTCTTCTCTTAGGTTTTGGTTATAGGTATAAACCCATGATTTATAAGCTTCCAACAATGACTTTGAACCCAAAAGTTATTCTCAAATACATGTATGAGAACAAAAGTAAAGGTTTTGTCATTTGAGAGTCAGACACTCTCAGTTCCTCTCCTAAGTTACAATATTGCCTTGAAACCAAAGGAAGAATTGTACTGATTTTTCTAGTTCTGATGACACTTGGTATGTCCTTTGTCATTCAGGATCATCTCTAAGGAGACATTTCCTTTACAACTGTCAAATCTAATCAGGAAAATTTAAGTTCTCCATTAAACAACTTCTGCTGCTGGACAATCCTTTGGAGTATAAAGCTTCAGATCTATAGTTTCCTGCATGCCAGTTGATTTATTTGCTTAAAAAGCATGGACTTCGACGTGTGGGTTTGAAGTGGTAAGATTTATCTGGTGAAGGTTATTGCATGCACATTGAAGTGGTGACTGGCTTCCTTCATATCAACCAGGAGTAGGTTTAAGATGAATCAAAATAAGTTTTTAAACTGAGGAAAGTCTATTTAAAATATGGTTCAAATTAGTGCCGGAACTTTTGCATATGGATGAATTATTTCACAAAATTAAAAGTAAGTTAAAAATGAGGACTAAAGTTTAGTCTCCATGATCAGACTTGCAAATCAGTGTACCAGCTTCTCCTTGATTCTAGTGGGAGTTAGGAACATGATTGTGTTGAAATCCCTACCACCGGGTAGGTAGGGACTGAAATCATCTGAATTTTGTGTGAATCTGTGTCTAACTCCTGTGAACCGACGTGGCTTTAGAAATTGAGATTCGGCTCTTTCAGCTGTTAAAATTTACCTGTCAGCTACAAAATTTCCCCTGTTACTCATCTGAGATGAAGTAATCTCTCAGCAGTTAGATATATCTTCATAAAATAGGTGCAATTATGTGTGTTTGGAGTTTGTCTTCTTGAAACTTGCCCTTAAGTTGAAACGAGAGAGGGCCGGTTTGCTTTCTTTGGTGTGTTGGGTAAAGCTTTTCTAGGTTTGGTTACTGTGGTGTGACCCTAAACTAGTTCGTTGAGCATCTTTAGAAAATATTTAGTGTTTCTTTCCCCAGTACTTCCCTTGGGCTCAAGCAGCACAGTAACATACTGAGCTGCTCCATCTTTTAGCAGAGATGATCTTTCAGACTGCAAAATATGTGACCTTTGCACAGTGCCATGGCTCATTTTTGTGGCCTGTAGAAAATTGCCCTGTTAATGCTGTTGTAAAAGAGAATATTCTCTCCAAGTATCTTGTTAAAAGGGTCCCACTGATTGGCAGGGATTAAAACAAACAAAAGTAGTGTGACAGGGAAAGTAAACTTGAAAGTGCCAGCCTTTTCATACCTGTATCAATCAGTTATAGTGTGGCATTCTGGCCAGGAGATCACTCTTCTGGAATCCCCACAGGACCATTCTTTCATTAATACGTAACCAATATATTTTTCTTCCCTACTAAGGGTCCCAGATAGCCATGGTGCCTACCTACTCCTTGACAGGACC
The DNA here is from genome assembly GCA_013396735.1 of Grallaria varia. Classification (NCBI taxonomy): domain Eukaryota; kingdom Metazoa; phylum Chordata; class Aves; order Passeriformes; family Formicariidae; genus Grallaria; species Grallaria varia. The sequence goes on from VWZG01011946.1 coordinate 32,982, forward strand.
TTTCAGAGGACACATGAGTCTCAAAAGTAGCCGTAAGTATTCAAATTATTACTTGACAGGTGCCTAATTGCTCCAGTTTTGAAATAACACGTTGACTATTATGACATTATTAAAAATACATATTCTATTATTGAAATAATGTGAAGTAGATAAGTCTTTCTAGTATCTGCTATTACAAAATTTTACCTACTTAATTTAACCAAGCAGCTTTCCTGGTCAGGATCTTTGCCAAGCACCTGTAGAAGTGCTGGAAAGATGCTCTGCCTGAAACTTCCCTTTTCAGAAGTACTGTTCCACTATACCTTCTCCAGGTCCATACAGTTTCAGTCCTTGACTAAATGGTGGCAAAGTCACCACCTTCACCAGCACCTCCACTCACCATTTTTGTCCTTGTTGGCCTCTGTCCGTCCTTGGTGAAGCCCAGCTGCAATCGGGGGCATTTCGCTCTCTGCAAACAGGCACCTTTGCATTTCAGAGCCCGTTGTCCTAGGCAGGGCATCGTCCTACCATCCTCCACTTCCCACCTTTTCAAGAGAAAAGGACCACAAGTAAGACGCCTACTGTGTCCTCACCTCAGCAGCCTGTCGTGCTGGTTTCCTCTAAAAGTGATATATATGTATTTTCTGAAGGGAACAGAAGCAGAGACACCTCTGTCAGACACTCCAAGCACAAGCCAAAGCTCAACGCCTGCCAGTGCTTCCTGTAGCTGAGAAAAGGCAGAAATACTTAACCAGGAGGGAAGCAGCTTGAGATCACTGTGCAACTGAACTGAAGTGAGGGGAGTTGCAAAACGTTTGTCAGCCATTGACTGGGTCACTGTGCTGAGAGGCTGGCACAGTGGTTACTGCGTTGTCTGCATTGGAATGAGCACCAGAGACAGGTGTTTACCTTGTTAAACATGAGACAAACACAGAGCAAAGAGGTGGACCCTCTCCCCTCCAAATCTGGGGTCTAAATACAAGATGAGGAAGTAGCCAGACACAAGCAGATGCAGGACCATAACTGTGAATTACTGCTAATGATAATTGCGAATGTCTTCGCTATTAGCCAATTGCTGGTATCTTGCTAACATGCAAGATAGCTCTTTCCTTGCAAGGCCAATTTAAAACAGGCAAAGCCAAGGCTATTGTAGACATGGCTCCCACTTGCCAGTACTGTGAACGGTAGATAACAATTGGATATTTCCAAGCTTTTGAGACTTCAGTATCACTGAACAATTTTTTTTGTTTGCTGATTGTAAGTGCATACAGCTTTGTCTCTGACTTGTGACATTTCCACTTGTAGGAATTAGCAGTTAGGAATGGTATAAACTATTTGCAGAATAGCACCAGTGCAGTTATACTAGTTTTTTAAAGAGTAAAATAATTGGCAGGTGAGTGAAAACAGACTTTGACTCCTATCAGAGGCAGAAAGTAGTGGCTTTGATTCAGCAGTCTGGTGAGGAGCAAAGTCACCTCCTGTGTTTTTCAAAAGTGTATTTTTGGTTTTCAGCTACATGGAAAAGACATGTTTTATCACTGTCATTGTGCATTAGTCAAATATTGCTACAACTGGATTTATGATGTGACATTATACCTCTAGACATGATCTATTTCCCAGACATGATCTGCAGAAGTAATGTCTTGCAATTCAATCAGTGGAAACCAGGTAAATCAGTCACCATACAACTACACATTCAGGTCTATAATAAATTGGTAGGAAAGTCATTACAAAGTAGGAAGTAAAAAGAGTCACTGTTCAGAGAGTTGTCACTGTTCTTTATTGCTCATTCTTGGGTGTTGATTTCCTGGAGATCTTTTCTCATATGGAGAAGCAAGATGTAAATATCTTGAAAGTACAATAGTCCTCAGTTTGGAAAGGTTTTCTATACCTAGAACTGTGCTCATATATAAAAAATATTGAAACTGTGAAACATTAAAAGTTTGGATCAAGCATTTTGCTGAATGTTGCAGGTAAATGAGATCTTTTTAAGGCAGCAGAAAATACAGAACTTGGATTCTGTTCAGACATGGGGTTAAGAACATTGCCTGTCTTTACAGCACGCAAAAGGCTGTTTCAATTTCACCTGGTGTGTGTTTGCACCATCAAAAGAGCCTCATAACAGCGCTACTTAAAATTCCCAGATTTCTATTTCCCCTTTCCCTCAATTTGAAGTTATTCAATGAAAACATAAGAAAAATTTGTTTAAAAGTATGCACTTTCCAGTGAGCTCAAGTAAGATCACCCTCTCTAACAGTGGGAGATACTTTGTCGGGCAACCCTTAAGTCTTCCCATTTCATTGTTTTTATCCTTAAAGCCTTTTAATTGAGAAAGGGTTCTGTTTTTTCATATAAAGTTCTCTTTTCAGAGAGATTGAGACATGAGAACACAAAATGACTCTCCAAAGTTCAATAGAAAGTCTCTGGCAAAGACAAGAATTTGCCTTTTTTTTTTTTTTTCCCCCTTACATAGGAATAACCACAAAGCTGTTTATTGCACAATGTTAGTAATTTTCTGGACAGAGGATGGAGTTAGATTTTATGAAAGACAAAAATTAGATTAAACTACTAGAGCCTTGTATATCTTTAGCATTTCAAATTTGGGGCGGTTATTCATTTTGAGAAGAATGTTCTTTTTATAAATGGATTTTCCGTCCCTTTTTAATCTTTGGATATTGTTTAGATTATCACTTCGTTCTTCTGTCATGCTGTCTTTTTCACTGCATATATTTAAATCAGCTTGTAACTGCCAATCAGGGAAAGATTTGGGGCATTTACCAAAATGCTGTTTTCTTTCCCTTAGTGACAAGAACCTCTAGCTGCTGTGATTTAGGGCATTCCTTGAACTCAGGAGAGCTGCCCCACTTTATACCAGCTAGGAACAGTGCTGTATATTACTGAAGAGCTTGTTCCAGTTGTTTTTGCCAGCGGGAGGTTACAGCACAATTGGGAAAATTAAGGACAAAAAAAATCAATTTTTATAAGTTTTCGAGTGAACAGCTACTGGTATCAAGCACAAAAAAGCCTTGCAACAGAATAGTACTGATTTTAACTACTTTATTTCTTTAGTGTGGTATTGACACCCATGAGTGGTTTCCCTGAATGAAATTGGACACATGGTAAATGCTCATGATTAGACAGTTTGTGAGCTTTGTATTTGTCTGCTTCAACTATTGGATTCCATTGTGGTACCTGTACTACTCACGCTCAGTTTAACTGAGGCAAGAGGTAAATGCAGTTTGGTTATAATATTGCACCGAGTTCTGCATCTTTTTATAGCAAACATAGAGCCATTTCTTCTGTAGATGTCTCTGCGTCTGCTTGTGTCATGGTGTAAGCACTCTGGCTGTTCCTACATGTTCGATGAACACTTGAACAGGTGGTTCTGGACCTGAAGTAACAGCACCTTCCTGCAGCTGGTCACGTTGGGATGTGCTGCTGCTCCTGGACAAGCTATAGAAATCAAGTCTTCATGTCAGTGCTCTTCTGGCAGGCTTAGAGTTACTTGCAGGAGCACATCAGTAAATAATACTAATGAGGCAACAAATCTAGCACCAGTTGTTCTTTCCTATGGTTCTTGTTCAAAAGATGACACAATAAATTGAATGTAGTCAAACTCCTTGGCAGTGAAAACCAGTTTGCAGCTCTGGCTCACTTGGTAGGCAAGAGATTTAGATAAGAGAAAGCAACACAGCAAGCACTTCGCCAAACCGAGATTAGAAGGCTTTATTCCCAGACTCTCAACCCACAGTCTCCTAATCTTTCAAAACACAATATAAACTATGAAACTGAGTGATTAAATGAAATTGTACCTCGGGGACATGAACAATGTAAGAATCATTTGATTTGTTGGCTCGGAGAAGTAGATCTGAAGAGGTTGGATGGGCTGATTATCTCAGTGTAAGGGTCATTCTGGGTCTATGGATGGAAAGCCAGAGGCATGTTAGGTTTCTGATCTCCAGTATTCTGTTGATTTTTTAATATTATGTGCTAGCAACTTTCCATCTACAAATCCTGTCTGTTTAGGAATTGAGAGGGTTTAAGAAAGAAATAATATTTTTATTTGAAAACAGATTGAAAGAAAATTATCTATCTCAGATACGTTTCCATGTTAAAATTTAAAACAAGTGAACGCTTATCTGCTTCTTGACTTTTTTCCTGGGTTAGTGAACTTAGGTCAGGCACAGAGACAAATTCATCCAAATCTGAGAAATCTTGCTGTTTAGAGATTCAGAGGAGTGTCATGATCAGACTTTGTGTAACACATTTCAGATCCGTGTTCTGGTTCCTTTTCTGGCCCTACTTCTGTCTTTGTCTGTATCCAGTCCATTTTCCTAACTATAAAGTGACAGAATTAGGTCTGGTATGACCAAGAGGTGAGACATTAATGTGCAGCTTTTGGCAGTACTTTGTAATATTCTCTAATAATAATATCTAGCATTAATAATGGTATTGATGCTCTGTAATATTATTTAATACTCTCTAGTATTAACGCTTTCAAAAGGCAAAGGGTTTGTATCAGATATTAAACAGTGAGTTCCTCTGTTATTCTCCAGAGTGCAACAATATCAAAGGCTCATACATTACTAATTGCAAGCCATAATTCTCAGGTATTCAAAAACATGACAACTGAGAATAATTTACCACTTTTGCATGTTACTTTCTGTGCTATTCTTACTTTCTGAAATAAAAGAATGAGTATTGACTTCATTTTATTGCAAGTAGAAGAGGTTAATTATTATAATGTTTTCAGATCCATTATTATCTGAAACATTGCTTGCCCCACTGAGCGAACTCAGTTTTTTCCCTCTTGCAGCTTTTTCTCCTGGACCTTCCTGCAAGCTCTCCAACCAGTACATCATTCAAGATCACATGGCTGCTCATTTCAAGAAACTGATGTCTGCCAAGGGTGTGTACAGTCTTTAATTACAACAATATATATGTGCAGGTAAAAGATAAATCACAGTCAAGGGTATGTAGGTTGCCCCTAGTTTTGTCTGGTTTCTGAATTTCTTACCTTATCTTTCCTCCCTCTCCATGTCACCAACTCAACAATAGTAGGTGAATTTAAAAGGGAAGCATAACATGATGTGCCTTAGATATGTGGAACACTCAACTGGAACTGCAGTCTTGTCCTGGGTGAAGCAACTGTTGAATGATGTAAAGTCTATGTAATCAAACTGTGTTAGGAAGGGAAATACTGTTTAATTCCCCTGTGCTATTTTATTCATAGTTTCTGTTTAGATGGATACAGAAGTTGACTAAAAGGAAAGGTAAAATGAGAACACTATGGCAGGTATTTATTTAATTGGGAGAAACTATTGAAGAGTAACAGCGAGGTTACAGCTTTTGATGTTTAGAAAGCTACAGTATTAGTCCTAAGTAACCTAGAGGGAAGTTCCATGAACCACATGTAGTCTTGTTCTTGAGAGCTCTTCAGATACTGCCCCTCCTGCAATTAGCTGCAAACGGCTAGAAAGAGAATTTGGAATTAAAAAAACCATCCTCTGTCAGTTGTCTGGAGTTGTGTAAACTTCCTGGTGCTTCAGGTGCAGATGAAACAACTGGAGTTGAATGGTCATAGCTGTAATTGGGTTACTGCAAGACTTCCAGCCCTCAGGCTCCCAAGGCTTTCTAACCAAACAATTCACTGATCACACGCAGTGAGCCTTATAATAACACATCGCTGTTGAACAATAAATGAGGTTGCTGCTGTGTTGGTTTTTTTTTTTTTTTTTTTGCCAGGAGATCAATCCTTTTGTCATTTTTGCAGTGCCGAATGCTTCATCTTAAATGACCTAGCTCAAATATAGTGCCTCTTTTTATCATGGTATCAGAACCACTCTTTGATAGTTTCGTGACCTCCACCGTGCGGTGGAGGTTCACGACCATCCCACTCACATTGGGAGCTGGAGGCTGGTTTGCTGCTGCATACTTTTGTATTTAAGTGACTTTTGCTTTTGCCTGGCTGATGTCAGAGAAACAGTGAACTCTAGGGACTGGAGAATTCACATCCTAGTGTGTTGCGTATAAATATACAAAAACCATCGGAACTAATGAAGAGAAGCAAAGACTGCCATATATAATTGGAATTTGTTTTATTCTCATCTGGTGTAGTCTAAATGAGGGAGCAAAGACCAAAAAACAAAAGGAAAATAATAGAGGTGTTTTGTAGTCTTTTTGTCTGTTACATTCTTATAGCTCAGAAGAAAATACACAAAAAAAGATATCCTTAGCATAAAAGGAGCCAAGTGCTTTGTTCCAAAACATGTTTCAATTTTCTTTTTCTCAAATGTCAGTCCTGCTTCTCTGAGGCAGAATTCAGTCAGTCTGGAAAGAACTTCTCACAGTAGGTAGTAATAAAAATTTTCAGTGGCTAATATTTCAAATTTTTAGGTGTTTCACAATCTGAATTTACAGTTCTCAAAAATCAGATTTGGAGGGTAATATTGCAGGAACCTTTAATCTTAAAGCACTTTTTAAACTTGTTATAGTGTTCATCATTCACACCAGTTTTTCATGTAGTCTTGACTTTTGCACAAATATAAAAAAATAACAATATTGCAAGGATGTCAAGGTTCCCTTCTGTACTTACCTGATGCTTTAAAGTATTGACTTGCCACATGTTCTGTACTATTTTACAGGAGATTATAGAATTTTTTGCCTCTGAAAAATCTGGTCAGGGTTGTCTAAAGTATCCAGTACTTCTGGATACTTCTTTAGTATCCTTTTAAATATTCTCCAGTATTTTTGAATACAGTTACTTTTTAAAATGCAACCAATTTGGCCTCACTCCAGATGGTAGCAAGCTTTGCATGTCTGAAACTTTGGTGCACTTGTAAAAGCTACAGTTTGCTGTGGCATTTGACAGAAATCACAAAAGTGAAAGATGGAAATGAAGTCAGTGTCCTTCAAATGCAACTGGAATATTGAGCTTCTAGGTCATTGCATTTTCTTCCACAGTCAAAAATAGTATTTCCTCATATACCTGAGTTATAGACAGGGATATGCAGTCTGACACAGAACTCCATTAACATCCTTACCATCTTCTCTATGGACACATGACTTAATGAAGACTGGACAGCAGTAGAGTGACAGGGTTCAATTCCTTGAAGCTTAATTCATTAAATCTTTTACAATGAAAACAAAATGACCAAACAGCAAAAAATGTGGTGTTCAAAACTGCCTATATAATTTTCTCATCAAATAATTCCTTTTGATAGAAAGATGATAACAAAATGATGACCTTGAGCCTCAGGAAAATTTGAATCACACTCTTAGAGCATAAATTGGCAGTTTCCCCTGTGTGATAGCAGCTGTATTACTCATCCATGGAATATCAACTTTCTGGGTAGCAGTAGATGCCATTATGAAATTAGTACAGCTTTTCTTAAATTGTAAATTAAAATTAAAGTTAATAAATGTGGCTGTAATGGCACTAATTTCTATACCCAAGCAGATGTGGATGAAAGTCACAAAACTGAGACCCAGATTTGATGCTGGACAAGTAACAGAACTGCTGAGCCACTTACTTTTTGCTTTTACACAGATCAAGACAAGGGGTTAAGACCCCAGCTAATGCCATTGCAGTTGTAGTTGGTGTAACAACTAACGTGAAACATTTAAGCTGTGCTGTTTTTGTGACTTGACCATTGACAAAGACAGTAACAGCAAATGGGAAGAAAATGGTATACATCAGAAGGGAAATGTGGTGGTCTGTAGATCTGCATTATTAATAATGCTAATATTATGCAATCTGTCACCATACTGCCACAGGGATCTCTACCCATTTTGATGTGATTGTTTGCAATGTTAGTGTTTCATTGGACTGAACCCACTTTTTGTTAATACAGCTGCTGTTGATTCATCTGCACCAAAGAGTTTGCATACCAGTGTTAAATGTGAGTAGTTTTTTTTTTGTTTGTTTGGGGCTTCTGTTTTTGAAAATAGGTCTGGCTCCATTTGTTTGGTTTGGAAATACTTGTCCTCTTTTCTGGTGAAGGTGTTCTGAGAAGACATGTATATACCAAAAATATGCATCACCACTGTTAAGGTAGTATCTCGTATCTAATCTAATACATAATCTCGTATCTAATTTAATAGCTGTATCTAGCATTTGATTCATGTTTGCACAGATGCATGCTAACATGCAAAGTTATCAGCAAACCCACTAATTCACCTACTTCAAGTAAGGCTGTCGGAGTCATAAATTGCTTTAATTTTCTAGTCTAAACTGAGACCGCTAGCCCTTGGAATTCCTTGATATTCCACACTGTACTTTTCATTACCTTAACTGCTTCGTGTATCTCTGGGCATCAAGCATACTACCGCTAAAGCAGGTTTTGACGAATAAATGGGGTTTTGGTAAGAGAATATTGCACTGCACCTTAACGCCACCTCTTGGCTGGAGCCTGCAGGACCCGATGCGTAGGCACAGTCCCTCCTGCCCTTCCTTTTTTGAAAGGAAGAGAAATTGATTAAAAGGAACCCACTCACCCCTTTCCCTGGAAACACAGCATTGACTCTGGAATATGTTTAGTTTTCTTCTTTCACCAGGTTGTGAGGCATATGCTACTTATCTGTTTGATAGTTACATAAAAGGCAGCACACACCCTTGCTACACAGAAACCCCCCATTTTAAAATGAAATATAAAAAGCTGTGAAAATGAAAGCTTCTGTTTTTCCACAGTGCATGCATAGTGGGAGCCATGTACCAGAGACCTGCAGACGGCTATTGCACTGAGCAGGGTATAATGTACTTGGCAACAAAGATAGCTCAAAGGCAATGGGCAGATGCAGTTGTTCCACCAAGACACACATAAGGCAAGATGGCAAATGTAACCCCTGCCCACAAAGATTCAGGAAAATGTATCATACGAGATCTCCATTAGACGAGAGCAAGAGAACAAGTTCAAGATCATAACACATTACAATCAAAATTTCCTTATCTTTGTTTTTTAACTCCTTGAGCTAAACAGTGTTTTTCTTTCTTTCAGTGGTGTCTTCTATGTAATAATTTTTAAGCCGGTATTTTGTGTTAATCACTTTATGAAAAAAATGCTCTAGTAACAGAAAGAAATGCCATGGAAAATTTTCTGAGAATATTAATTTGACAGAGAGATGATCCTGACACAGAAGTGCATGAGAAATAGAATCTAACCTCCTTGAAAATATCAAGAGGACATAGAATTTGCTCAGTGGAGTTGCCCACAATAACAAATGTTCCTAGATGAGGTATCAGAAGGAAACACTATTTGTGTTTCTTAAAATGCTTTGTTAGGAAGGTATTCATCTTAAGGAGTAAAGCAGGACTGTACTGTTTGGTGCAGTTCCTGTTAATTTAGAAGTCCACACTGAGTACAAGGTGGCTGGGGGTCATAGAAGCCATAACATGATACTCTCAGTCAGAGAAAGTGCAGACCAAATACAATTTTCGTCAGTAGCCCAATGGGGAAATGCAAATCACCTTCATCATTTAGTATTCATCTTCACTAAAATATATTATGTGTGAGCTAAGTCTGTTTTCTAACAGGTTAGCTCCAGAAATGTCTGTCTTGGCGAAAGAAATTTTATCCCTCAAAGAATAAATCTCAAAATTTAGAAGTCACGACGAAAATGTGCATCAGAACTTATGTCTTCTGAAGCGTTAAGTAGGGCAGTAGCACAATGGAGGTGCAATTGCTGCTGTTGGGGTTGATGTGCAAATTCATTTGAGCAGCATAAAATGACTTTATGCCTACAAAAATAGGCTTCTGTTTATCATTTGCATAATCAAATATCATTTGCATAAACAAAATAAATTGAGGCTTTTTGCCAGCCTACTAGAATATTAGGAGGACAAAACTAATTTTCTGCTTAGTACAAGATCACAGCGTTTTCTTCTTTTCATGTACAATTTTCTCCCACCACCATCTCCCACTATTGCTATTGCTAGCTACTGAATGTAATGTGCTTTTAAAACTTTGACATTTATGAGGACTTTGACAGATACACGTTCTGATGCTATACATTTTTTTACCTCTTCTCAATCCATACACTTAGATAGGTATAACCTTGCTTTCCAAATGTGTGATCTGTGTTGGATTTTTCCAAATGTGTCATCTGTGCTGAATACCACACGTTTCAGTGGTAGGCTAAAAAGAAAACTCAGGTCACTTGGCAGTGATGGAGACATAGAAAAACCTATAACATTAAAAAGAAAAACTCAAACAGCTACAAAGATTAGTTCTGAGAAGGCAGAAGAAAATACAGTGTGCAATGCTTTGTTTCATTTTAAGGATAAATGCTCTGCAGATAAAATACTGACAATAATTTGCTATTATTTCCTATAAATACAATGCACCCAAGATATCTGTTGTGTTACACTGCAGGTTAAGAGCTGTATAGACAAAGTGCAAGGTGTGCAGTGTAAAGGACTTTCTCCTGAAGGTCTTCTGGTATATCTTGGATTTTCAACTCTAGGCTCTAGAAGGGCCCTGTTTCAAATTAGTTACTTCATTGGGCTTTCTGCTGTTCTAGTTTTCATGAAGTTACTAATGTTGCAGGTGGTAAAAAGTGTCATAGAATTAGCTGATTTTGTTTCACATAAAAAGTTCTTCTAATGACTGTTAAATATGATTTATAAAGAATAGCAAGTGCCAACTTTCATCAATTTGTGTGACTGGAATAGAATAAGAATAGAACAGAATGGACTATTTCAGCTGGAAGGGCCCTACAATGACCATCTAATCCCACTGCCCGGCCAATTCAGGGCTGACCAGATGTTATCAAGGCATTGTTCAAATCCCTCTTAAACAGTGATGGGCTTGGGGCATCAACCACCTCTCTGGAAAGCCTGTTGTGGTGTTTGCCCACCCTGTTGGTAAAGAAATATTTCCTGATGTACAGTCTGAACCTCCTCTGGTACAGCTTTGAACAATTCCCACACATCATATCACTGGATGCCAGGGTGAAATAATAGTTGTGTCTTTTTACTGTCAGAATAACATTTGAGATGCTGTTGAAATTGCATGAACTTATGACAAAAGTTAGGAAGAAACAGCTAACACTAAGCTTCCTGAGCAGTCAGTTCTCTCCAACACAGAGCTGGCTTTGTTGTAGCAGTAAAACTGCAATGCTGGTGTGTCAAAAATCATGGGCATTTTTCATCTTTCATCAAAGAATGAGAAGGTGCATCTGTCTGCTCCCTTAAGATTTTAGATACCCTGCCTTAAGATTACAGATCAGGACTATGGGAGGTACAGTTCATCCTCCTAAGAGTTTTTGGAGAGATAAAATTTAAGCAGAAGTGTTTTAAGAGTCATGAGAACAGCACAATTTATGAAACTATTGTGAAAATAAGGATTCCTTGGCCATTCCAAGTATCTGACAAGGAGGATGTTTACAGTTCTTACTCTCAGCAGAAGCCACATTTCCTAGAAAGAGCATCTAATGAGTATGGAAAGAACATAAGGTATGCTGTTGAATGTGCCAGTGACTAGGTTTCAGAAGAGTGTCTCAGCAATCAAAAAGAAGAGTTCCTGTTCCAAGGGAAATGTGAACATTCTGGCACAAAGAAAAGAAGTGTTGTGAGGCATTGTTTCTATTTGAACAAAGGAGAAAAGTCAAAGTGACGTTGTTTGATATCAGGTACTTTATTTATTTATGTATACAGCACTGAGCCTGACTTAAACTTACCTGTGGCATCCAAGAGGTCCTCCAAATTTCTCAGTTATTAGGGATTAATAATTAACGGTTAATGTTTAGCAGCTGAATTACATTTTTGGACCTTGGAAGTATAAGACAGCTCTAGAAGTCTTTTCTAACCATTATTTCTATGATGCTCTGCCCCAGTTTCACAAAGCCCAAGTCTGAGTCAGATCTCCTGAGGCTGATCAGCTCAGTCAGGGGAGCAGAAACCTTGGCTGATGTATGTATGAAGCTGTCCCAGACGAGCTGGCAGAAAACTAGGAAAAAACACTAGTGAAAGATTAAACAAAACCATCCCTAAACAAGGGGAACATTAAAGGTAACCCACAATTCATACAGGAGAATGAGCCACCCACCCAAATCACTAGTTGGTCCTGCAGTTCTGAAAATATCTTACTAACGCTCAGCCTTGTAACTCCATCACAGTCCTCCACTCCAGGGGAGTGCAGTGGTCCAGGGAACCCTGCCCTAGTTCTCTTCCTACTCTCCCATTCCAGGAATGAGAGAGACTCCCAAGGGCTGCTCTTATGTAGTTTTTTTTCCTCCTAGTTTTGCAGTATCTGCTCTGCTTCCCTTAGCAGAGTATTGGGTAGCAGTCCAGCAAAATACACACACCAGCATGGTAGGAAGTGTCCAGGTCACTCTATCCAAGTTAAAGAACATCCTGAAATTAAGATCTAAGGTAAATCTGTGTCTCTGAGCACACCTTTAGGTGCTCACAACCTTGGTATTAAGATAAGGCCATTCTCTCTCTTCTCTGTTGAGTTACAATTTGATTACCAAGTCAAGATTGACTACTAAGAATGGCAAGATGAGCTATTCAAACCCCGGTATATTTTACACAATTCCCTTGCACTTTTAGGAGTACAGGATATACATTTACTGAAAAGAAATTAGAAGTAATATTACACAGAAGTACATCAGGCCATGTGACTGTTTCTCATTCACCTTTTGTGGAGTCCTGATCATGTAATTGCCTCATGGGCTGTGACTCATTTTTATAAATACGAAACCCAAACATACGAACAACTGTGTGCAGAAACACACGCTTTAGTAATTGGGAAAAAGAGTAGTAGCTTTCTTTAAGGAGAATTTTATTTTTCTGTGTACTAGCAGAAGTAGTTAGATATGGCACAAAGTGGACTTTTTATAACATGTGTTTTTCTCTTTTGAGTTCTCTGCATGAGACAGACATTAGTCAAAATAATTGTTTCATTCGGGTTTTAGCCAGTTTACAATGAAGTTGCTTTGTGATTTTCAAGACCAAAACACCTGTGAAAAAGAATGAGCTGTTTCTCAAAACAGTTCAAAGACATACAAAATTGCAACATTTTCTCTAAATTCTGTGAATAATCTATACAGCCAATTATATAAACATAATTTTGTCCTTACAAAAGTAGACTATTAGTTGTCACGGATCTTGGGCAATTGAATGGGCCATTTAGCAATCAGTGAAAATTAATGTGTTTATATAGGCCAACATCAATTTCCTATCATTGCAGGCTTATGGAGCATTACTAAGCTGGTTTTTAATAATAAGTTTTGCAGTCTGTAAAAATACATGCTCATGTCGTTGTTATAAGGGAGCTGCAGTGAAGGGAATATGGAATGTATGACTACACTGTGTCATTCATCTATCGATGATTAAAACACTGGTCTAGTTCATAAATTCCTCTTCTCTCACACTTCAAATCCTACGCTATGCAGGCAGCTCCTTTTGGGATCTGAGTTTCTTCACAGTAGCCACTGCGCATTTCAAGGTCATGTTCTGGGAGTATCCGCTCAAAATGATGCACCAGCTAGAACAGAGTAGATGCGTGCTACCATCCTCTTTTACAGGGAGGAAATTAAGACACCAGAGATTAATTAACATACCCGTGATCACAGTAGAGCCTGTTGTAGAGCTGAGAATTAAATTATAGTTTTCCAAGTCCTACCACAGTGTTTTCATCACCAAATCATCCTTCTCATCCATTTCAAAATCAGTACTGTTGAGAGGAGTATTTGTAAAAATGGAGGAAGAGAGGATTGGGAGCTGCTGGAGGATGCAGAGAACAGGAGCCTTGTCATAGCCATTGTGCACTGACTAATTTAACTTTGCACTCTGCTGCCAAAGGAGAAAGTACCATACATCAGCAATCAGTCAGAACTTTAAACAGGGGTGAAGCGTCTTGACATTTCTCTTGTACATCAACTTCTAGAATTCTTTACTTACACTCACTAATCTGAAGTTATATCAATTAACAATAGCTGCAAAAATTGAGAAAAAATGACATTTCAGAGAAGCTCATAGGTCATCTGTGATGACTGACATGTATCTCTCAGTTTCATAGGCACAGCAAGGATATATTGCTGTGGTTATATAGCCTGTTTTTTCCTGAAGTCTTCTCTCCATTCAGGGCTGTATTAGAGACCTATGTCAAAACCTTATTTAATTATGTTCTACTTTTCATTAAAGCGTTCCAAAGGCTAACTTACCTTAGCGAGAGGAACACATACCTCTCCTTTAGGATGCATTTGGACTGTTTAATTTCTATTCTGTCTGTAAGTACTCATAAACTGGAATAAAGTTACTTCTTAACCATCCTTTTGCAGAACGAAATACATTCAGCTCCTTAAATCTGACTCTGTGAAGAGTGTTTTCTAGTGTTTGGCATTCCTATAGATCCTCTCTGCATCATTCCCAATTTGTAAATGCATCTTGAGCAGTAAAGTTTTAGAGCAGGTTATATAATTCCAGCAGCAGTCACCCACCTGTCAAAGAAAACAGCAGTAAAGGCTCCCTGTACTTACACTTGGGATTTGCACACTTTATAGGCAATGATAGTACACTAGTTTTGTCTCCACTGTCACTGTAGGAAAATACAGGCAGCTGTTTGTCTAGAAGAAAATACGGATGTCTTTCAGCAACACTGATTTCCAGATTAAACTTGCTCTCTTCAAGTTGAAGAGCCTGCATTTTCACAATGGAGATGTTCCATTATTGGTGCTGCTTCCCTGCATCTACATCACTGAGTGATGCACATCACTTTGTTACAGTAAACTACCTCTTTATTATTCATGAGTTCCCCAACTGTAGTTTTTCAAGCTTTATGAGAAATGATTTTATGTTTTCTTTAAGATTACTGAAAGAAGTAATCTAATGTTATAATATCAAAAATGATTCTTGCACTAGAAACACCTGCCTCACTGCTAATTACATATTCAGATCTGCCGGTTAGCCATTTTGTAAAGACATGTAATTTTGGGGTGTTCTAATTTCTTAGTCAAAATATGCCATGCAGAACAAAGCCAGGGAGCTTACAGGAGTTTTTTAAACCAACACCTTTATCTCATTCAACCACAGTCAAAAATCTAATTTTTTTTTCTTATCTGGCTAGCATGGTTTTGTTTTTAACCTTTTTGATTGGTGTTTCTCACATTATTTACCTCAAATGAGCCTTTGAGTTGTTATGCTCAGGACTGATATCAGCCTGGAGTTCATTTCGCTCTTCTTTTTTCCCCATAGTCCTTCAAAACTGCCTTGTTGTTTCAAAAGTCATCAGGAGTTAAACATCAGCCAACTTTTAAAACTCTTGGTAGGAATTAAACCAGAACTCCAGCTCTGAGCCAAAAATGAAGGCATGAGCCAAGGTGTGGATTCTATTTCTAACTATAATCGCTGAGTTTTGCAACATCTGGTAAACAACTAAGGGGAAGGCTGTTCCGGCCTTATATCCCATGTTCATACTTGGGCCGTAATGTTCTGTCTTAGACCTGAAAATAGCCTTCTGTTTTAGGAGGCAGCTGTGGAAGCAGACTAAGGTGTTTGCTGACTCTTCTTCCTACTTAAGATAAAGATAAGTAGAACTGAAGGGCAGTAGAAGTAAAAAAAGAAACTAAACAGACAAAAAAAAGTGGTTTGGTTCGTTTCTTTGGGGTCAAACAATATTATCGCCTAAACTGCTTCTGCTATGTTGAGTAAGTTTGTGTCTGCTCGTTTTGTACATGGAACTTTCATGCAGCAGCACGGGAGAGACAAGATGTTCTATCAAATGTCAAGCAACAGGAACTGCCAGGAAAACAGAGTGATTGCAACAGTATCTGATCTTCCCATGTTTTATAGGGTCCAGATTACAACTAAATCCCTTTTAGTTTCCTTACTTTTGTCACATCGACAAGTATCAGATACCAGTACAAGTACCAGTGGAATTGTACTATAGCACTGATAAATTAATTCCTGTCACAGTAGGCAGGACGATAAATTAGCAAATAAATGAGCTTAACAGAAAGGCTCTTGAACACCTTTGCCTACATAACTGCTGCACTGGCCACACCACATGATTCTATTCCCTGGGAAGCAGCAAAAGGCAATCAAGAGATACTGGCTGTGCAGAAATAAAAATAATCATGTCCTGAGAGGATTCGATTGACATGTCGTGGTACGCTTTTATAGGTGACCCTTACTCCCTTCCCCCCCAAGTAATTGTTCCCAGATATGGTTTTAACGAAAAACTACAACGAGTTCTTAATCACTTCAGCTGAGACACGAGATCAGAAAGTAAGGGAGGGCTTATTTTTGCTTTTCTGAAAGAAAAAGGAAAAAGCCCAAAAACTTATCATGCAAAGTTTGCGTGTTAATTTCTATTTTGTTCCCGGTCATTGCTAGTTGTTACTAAAAAGCATTCGGAGAAAGACAGAATGGTCAGGTGATTCTTTTCTCCTTGTGTAGCTCTTGACAATGAGCCGTCCATGTGGCTGGGCCAGGTGGTCACAGCTGCCTGTCAAACACGACTGCAAGGAGTACACGTGGGAGCCAACAATGTGACCTGAAACTCAGGAATGACTGAGGAGCATGGCAGGGCACTCTGGGGCAAGGTCATTTTAGGGAAAGAAGTGCAGGAGTGGAGAGGCTTGGAAAAGAAACACCTGGAGCACGGCTGTCAGTGGGTATTGGGAGCAGGTGAGAGACAGCAGCCCTGGAATCACGAGAAGGGGCATAGAGAAAACATGAATGAGAAAAACAGTAGTGTGAAAAGAGAAACTGGAGAGAGCAGGGCTAGAAGGTAGTGAGATAAATAAATCCTTTTGCAGGTACATCAGCAAACCAGGATGTGCTGCAAGACCCTACAGTCGGTCTCGTCTGGCTGTGGAACAGCAAAACCCCACAGCCTGGGCAGTGAAACCAGGCATCTCGTACGTAAGAGGAAGGAAAGTTGCTGTGAGACGTTCTGCCCAGGAGCCTTTGCTAGCTACTCAAAACATTAAACTATAATGCAGTGGAATAGTACTTATTTGAATAGGCTTACTGCCACGTGGCATGTTCATAACCCATATTTATAGTAAAAATATCAGTGAAATACGAGACAAAGGCCGTTTAAAATCTGTGGCTCTTTGACCTGGAACATTTTATTTTCTTGTCCTTGGCAAGGCTTGGTGAAGGCTCAGTCATGCCTTGGACAGACAGTTGTTGTCCTGCCTCACCTGTGCACAGACAGAAGGGTGGAGAGGCAGGGATGTGGTTTTTCCTCAGGGCCTCCCAAGTCATTGGCACTGTCGTGAAAGAAGCCTGGTATCCTGACTGGTGGCACTGTTGCCCACACACCACAGCAAGCTGCCTTCTCTGTTACTCTTTGTATGACTGCAAAATGCAAAGTCTTTAATCAGAACGAAGGGGTGCTTTGATTGGGTACCATGCAAACCTAGATAATCGGGGAAGGTATTAATCTCTGCATGAAAATGATTGAGCAAGTGCATTTTGTTATTTGTTCCAGTGAGTTGTATAATCCTGCTTCCCTGTCATCCAAATAGGATTTAGCATTGTCAACATGTTTTTCTTAATAGGATGATGCTATGAACTCATGTCTATGCAAGACTGGAAAGCCAGATTACATGCCTCGGGAGACTATATATTGGTCTTAGCTGTTAGTGAAATCTGGGTTTTTTTCAATGAATAGGACACAGACTTGAGGCCACCTTAGAGGGAATTATCAAGAGATTGTGTGCCCCATACAAGACCCCTCACAAACTTTGGAGGAGCCAACTGTTTCATGCAGCATATATGCGTTTGGGTTTCTTTTAAAAAAAAGTTTCAGCGGTTTGTTATCCAAAAGGAATAGTCTTTTAAGACTGATGAAAACCCTGTAACCCTTTTGTGAATTCTGCACTGAAATGTGCAGTACTAAATACAGCTCGATACATCTCCTCCTTAAAAAAAACAAAAACATACAATTAGCAAATGCTGCTTTGCCAGGTTTCAAGCATTATTCTGCAGCATTACTAGTGCGATGCCCTGCAATTACTCCACTTCAGAGAAGGAGTTGTTGCTTCTTCTTAGCAAAAAATTTTGCAGCACATTGTGAGTGTAAGTTCTAGTCTGTTGCCACAATAGCCGTGTAAGAGGGCCCTGGGTGATCGTGAACCAGTTGTGCATTTTGCAAGGAATAAGCCACTGTTAATCAAACTATCATCACACTACCAGAAATCACATTTCAACAGCCCCCCTGAAGCCTTTCCAGCCCTCCAGAATTACATGTTTGAGGAGTCTCTGCAGCTATACCCACAGGGGAAGGCATAGAGCACATGTCTCTGCTGGCCTGCTTGGTGGTATTGACATGTGCTACCATGCGCCAGAGCCCCACAGGGCAAAGAAATTATGACAGAGCTGCATTTTCAACTCAAAAGAGCCATATGCAGCTGGTGGGATCTCAGTGGACCCCACTTTATTGATATTTTGTATGTGAGTCCCTAGGTTCAGCTAGAACTGAGCAGGCTATTATTTTTTAAACATCATCTACAAAGAGAGATGTGTTGTCGCACATCAAAATTCGTATCCTTTTTCTCAGACCTGTGCACAGAAGCAACATGTCAGGTAAAAGGAGCTGAAGATTTTGACCGTGCGTCATTCCTGTTTGCATTGCTAAAAGGAAAGTTCTGACAAAATATGGCAAATTGGGAGAGGCTTTGCATCATACATGAATATGCGCCTGTGGGCTTCTATGGTCTTGGGTAACTCATATCCCTTTCTTATCTGTGTGTTTTCTTATTATAATTTTATAATACTTAATATATATTACATATTAAATTATCTAGCATCCTATATAGCAATAGTGCTTAAAAGACTAAGTGTTCTTATTTCTACTCTCCCTTGCATTTTCTCAAGAAGATCAGAAGATCATAAGCATCACAGAATGGCTTGGTTTGGAGACCTTCAAGATCATCTAGTTCCAATACCCCTGCCATGGATAGGGCCACCTTCCACTAGACCAGGTTGCTCAGAGCCCCATCCAAAGTGGCCTTGAACACTTCAGAGGTGGGTCATCCACCACTTCTTGGGGTTCCAGTGCCAAAGGACTAAGTCTGTTCTGTTCTTTTAGTGTGTGAGGGCCTGGCAGGAGTGTCACCCTACTCTTCTCAGCCTGAGTCTGACCAATACAGAAAGTGGACTCTCCTGGCATTGCAGTCAGCCCAGGCCACAGTGGCAACCTCATTTTGGTCACCCAAATCTTAGGATGTAGACTTGAAATCTTAGTCAACTGCCTCAGCTCTTCTGTTTTGACCTGCTTTGGTTTTTGTCTAGGATAGGGGAAAGAATATGCAAGCGGGTGGAAACAAAATGGTACCATGTTCTTTTATCCCTGTAATAGTATGGTTGATGCAATGGAGTCCTGGCTCACATTGATTTAAATTTATATGTGTGTTGAGCATGAAAGCAGGAAGAGCCAACTGTAGAAAGTAGTATGATTGCATTCTCTGTCTGCCACATGGTATTAAGAGGAGAAAGAATGGTCTTTACTGGCAAAAAGGAAAATGAAGAGTGATACTCTAGGACTTGATCATTTATTGAACTGGAAAGGGTTGTTTTTTTCATATTTGCATGTACAGACAAAGATCAGCAGAAAAGAGGCAGACTAATTCAGACCCTTGAGAAAAATAAGAAGGATCTTATACATGGTCTTCCTGCCTCATTGTTCAACTCCAGAAGTGTTTCTCCAAGCCAGTGGAAGGTATGTGATATTCTGACACTGTAGGACCTGTCACACAGGTAGTGCTGAGTCATGTGAAAAAGACCATTTTCCCCTTAGTTAACTGTACTCTGTGGTGCTGGGGAGTGCCTGTAATGTAGCAGTTACCTGCAGGTTTATTCAGTGTGGCTTTTTATAGTCTAGTCAAGTAGGAATAAGATTTAACTCCCAGTTTTTCCCAGTGGCAATTCTCCATCAAGCTGTTGCAATCCCTACATGGCCTACAATGACAGGTACCCATGTCATGACTACGTGTACATGACTAAAATGTGTCCCTCCACTGAGAGTGTCACATGTGTGCATGACTCTCACGGGCCCAGAGTATTACATGGGAGCCCAGGTAAAAAAACCCACGCTGGGTGAATTTAATGAAATGATTTACTCATGTGCGTAACAACATTCTCACTAGAATGATTTCTGTACACAATATTTTCAATAGAATGAAATCCCAGTGATTTTCTTAGTATTTATATGGAATGCAATGCAATAACATTACATCATTTTACAGTATCCTTTGAATTTCAGAATGTTATTTCCCGGTAAAAGCAAGACCCTGAAATAATTATTCCTAATTCTATATATTCTGCCAGATACCAGAAACTGTACAACCTTATACTAGTGTGAGTAGACCTGTTCTTCACCAGATTCTACCAGTGGACTTCACCTCATTAGACAAATTCTTACAAGACATTTCATTCTGTCATAGTCCAGAGTCTCTCTGGGGCAAAAATTCCTCAGCAGACTATATTTAGATTAATTTATTACTGTATTACCAATGATACTGTTTATAAACAGTGTCATGCAGTTCAAATGTGCATTATTTTGAGGATTGGTTAACTACCTCAAGCACAGTGGCAGCTTTGCTTTATTCCCCACTGCCCTTTCCAAAATGGAGTAAGTCATTTAGACCACTTAAAACCAATTGACTCTGTTTGAAAACAGTTTCTTACAGTTCCTCCTGTGTGAATTAATTTGTAGGAGGCACTGTCTTCAATGAATTCTTTTGAGATTTTTCTGTCTGTTTTCTTCTTTAACTTACAGATGAGGTGGTCACTGTTGGAAAATGGCCACCCATATTTGACTTCTGGTCAGGACAACTCTTGTGGAAGAAAGAGAGAGCAGCCTCGCTCTGTATCCATTCAGGAGTTCACTTCCAGGAGGCTGATGCCAGTTCCTGTTATAAGAAAGACTATCCCAAATAGTGCTCCAGGTGCTTTGTCTCAGACTCCTCTTCATAGCCCCAGTACACAGAGATCATCTCCTTCACCACTTCTGCAGTCTCGCATGGATTTGGGCAGTCGCAACAGGAAGATGGCATTTCAAAACTCTGTTCATAAAACATACTCTGGCGACCTCCTTGACAAACATTCAGCTTACTTTACAGAAAAGAAGAAGTGTTTTAGCCCTCGGATCTTAAAGACATCGCATCAACCTTTTCTTGTAACATATAGGTATTATAATCCTCCTTCCAGAAAAGGGAGCTCCTCCCCTAGCAGACCACCACTGAAATCATCAGATGTCACTAACAAAAAGAAAAGCGAGCTGCACGGGTACTTACATCAGCGCTAAAAGCAAAGTTGATTTCCAACACATCATTTGAATTGTAACTGTTTCACACCATGCTTTTAATCTTTCAGATTTTTAGAAGATTCACATGTGAGACCCCACCCTGTTTGCTTTTCTCAGCAGCCAGCTGAGGTTAGTGTGCATTCCGTTACAAAGGAAGAAGGGTGGAACACACTGTTCATACACAAAGTTGTCTTGGTTATGCAGAAATGAAATGGATAACAGATTCACTGGCTTTGTGGAGTATATGTTAAGAGCAAAATAAAAAAATTAAATCACCTTATGAAAAGTTACAATTGAGAAATCTGATGTGCAGGACTAGGTAGGGTCAACAGACATGGTGAATAAAACAGGAACAGCTAAAGTAACTGTGCACTCTGAGAAACACAAATGAGGCATTATGCAATGTGGAAAACACTGTATCCCAAAACAAATCTGCTCTTCTGAAAGCAGAGCTCTTTCCTACTTACCTGACCTATTTGGTTAGTTTACAGCCTTTAACTCCATACAAATAACAACTTGGAGCCCATAAATGTCCAGACAAAGCACTATTCACTCAGTCTATGGTCACTGCTGTGATATGTCGCACAAGACTTTGTCTGGAAGTTGTACTCCATGAGTCATCTCGATTTTTAAGATGAATGGTGGATTGATTTAATGAATTTTAGTGCTCTGAGAAATAAGGGCTGGTTAACAATAGCTAAAGCCATGTATAGTAGAGAATTTTATATGATTCCTTGGCCCACACAACCCCTTCCAGAATCCATGTTGAATTTCTGCACAGCTCAGCCAAGGCAGTACAAGCATGATTTGAGACAGCCCTATGCATGATAGTACCATTTGATTCCTTGCTCCAACCACCAAAACCTTCCTTTAACAATACTATCAAGAAAAGATCCTATTCTCATTTGGTGATCCACAGCAAAAGACAATTTTGATATCAATCTGATTTTCCAAGTCCTGTTTCGAAAATACAAATATATTTTACATATCCTTCTGAAGAAAAAGCTCTTCTATTTGTATGAAGTCTGCAAAGATTCTCAATTTTGCCAGAAATTATTATTTCCTTTATAGCATTTGTATCATTCTCTCAGGTTACACCAGCTTTTGAACTACTTAATAATAATACCTGTTCATTATTTATACGAGTGATTGACGCTCAAGATGCTTATTTCACATGAGCTGGCATGTGATGTTGTTGTGATTTTGATATGTTGTGAAATCAGATCATTTCCCCATGTCCTCTGAATGGAAATACATAATGTTAATACAAAGATAATTAAACAGAATATCTACTTTTATGTTCTTTTCCTTTTTGTGGCAGAACCATGAATTGTGGATTCACAATTCTGAAATACCACTTTCTTCAGGATTACAACTTGAAGAAATGTAAGTTAAATATTTGTTTGTTGCTTTTAACTGTTTCTAAGTTTCTTATCAAAATATTAAAGTAGGAAACTAGTGGAAAATTGAAACAAGGTACAAGAGCCAATTACCAGTGGCTGTATGCCGTGAGTAGGGGGAGTCTATTGGGAATGCAGGATTCAGCTACTTGCTTGGGAAATGTGGGTTCAGAAAGCTGGAAGAAGCATGCCACTTCTCTCACTGTGGGCAAATTAAATATGCTAAGAATAATTAATAAATAATATTAATAGCATTTTCTTTTCTGATACCTATACTTTGTTCATTGGAACTATTTTTAACTGATTATTCACAAAAGGCATAGATAATGAAATTAATGGATTAATTGATCAACAGTGCTGTCAAAAATCCATAATTTTAAAACTTGTAAACCTGAATGGTAAAAAAAATGCACAGTAGTAAATAGATTGATCACTTTTGGATAGGTTGTTAAAACCCTTTATTTGAGTTACTTTACTCTAAAAGTGTTGCCTCTTTGGATAGTATTGTAAACCTTACTTGTATTCAGGGTATGTTAAAGAAAGATGCTGACAGCTTCTGTATTTGTATAGAGAAGAAGAGTATCTTCATTTTCTCCAAGATCTCACAAACGATATTTTGATTAGAAATGGTTACCACAGAGAGTAAGTGCTTTACTTTTCATATTTATTCCTGTGAGTAACAAAATTTTTGCCAATTATTCAATCAGTGTAAAGAATTGGTGGGTTTAATGAGACAAAAGTGTAACTGAATCAGTTTAATTTGACTATTTTTGTGACTGTACCTTATAGGAGTCATGATTTAAACTGAGGAACTGAACAGAAAATATTTTCATCCAGCTTCATATTTGCCAGTGACTTCTAGCAGAAACACAGAAACATCATATTCTCTGTCCCTGTTTTCAAGCCCATTCTCCTATACAATTTGATGATGGACATTTTTGTCACAGCATTCTCATTCCAGTTCCCTATCAAACCTGAGCCAGCATGAGGGTACAAGTCTTCCCTAGCAAAGTGCATCATATCAAGATTCTGTGTTTAGAGTTCTTCCTCCCTCCTAAAAAAGCAAAATAAACAAACCCAATAATTGTTTTCTTTAGGATATATGTTCTATCAAGTTAATGATCCATGCATAAAGGCTAGAGCGAAGCACCCCCAGTGCTGCTGGTGTCTTGCTGCATCATCTTTTTCTAGTTTCATGTTCTGTACATTCTAATGGTTATCTATCACATTTCCAATATCTGGAGAGCTGTGATAAACTACAGCTCTGTTTATAGGCCTGCTAAAGCAACAAGATTTTGTTCCCCCTTCCTTTGCCATTTCCTGGCCTGAGTCTTAAATGGGAGAAACTCTTTCCTTTGATAGAGGATTTACCCTCACTGTTTAATATTTTGGTCTTTGTCAAGTGCAGTGTTCTCATGCTAGAGAGGTGCAAACCCCCTGAAGTTAATCCAGCTCAGACTCACACCAAAATATTTCTCTTTCAGTCTAGAAGATCTGAGTTAAAAACCCTAAGCCTCTTTAAAAAAAAAAACAAATAATTTAAGTGGCCATTGACACAAGTTGTTAGTTTATTTTCTGAGCAACCAGTTGAAGGGAAGAGTTCCCCTCCTTCCTTCTAGGTATCAGAGTTTTCAGACAAATAAAAGGCTTAAATTAGGAGTGAACTTTCTGGGTACGTTGGGAGGAGCAGTAGCAGATTTGAAAAACACTGACTCAACACACATTGAAAATGCCACTAAGTATCACGCCTGCCCATATGTACAGTTTAAAAAATGTAAGTGTGTGAGTGTGTGTGTGTTTCACACTAAGTCCAAATCAGAACATTGTGGGGCACCAAGGTGTTGGTGCTTAGGCCTGTAGGGTGAAAGAACCACTCTGTGGACTTTAAATGGAGGTTGTTGGAATGCTGTGTGTGTTCCTTCAAAAGTAAGTTTAATGAAAATATGTGAAAAAATATCCATTGTTTTCTTGAGCCATGTCTAGTAACAGAACTTAATTGCTCTGAAGAATAAAAGTGGGCAATTGATAGTATCCTTTCATTTTAAATCTGGAGTTGAACTTCTAAATAGGTTTCATGCCAAACTGGAAAAGACACAAGTAGTGGCCTTAGTTAACCTGCTGCTACACGATTAATATGATAGACACACATTTTAAAGTATCCATTTATTTAGATCTGTTTTCTACAGATAAAGTCATAAATGCCAATTCTAATACACAGCATACAACCAAAACAGCTCTGCTGAGCCCTGCAGCTCATTGCAGATATTTTAATTTTTTACAATTGTCTGAAAATGCAACTGATGGGTTAGATCTAACCCACTTACAATTGTAGAACCTGGAGATCAAATTTCCCTGATCAGACAGGTCTTGATTTTTACCAATTCTCATCAGCATAAGCACATCTTTTGCTTACAGCAGGTCATCATTATAAAAAAAAATAGAGAGCACTTTCTGAAGATATTTCTCTTTCCCAAGTACATCTAGTTAAGCAAACTGACCATGAAAGTTCAGCCCTCATTGTTTCCCTTAGAAGTTACTGAAAAGGAGACATGAGAACAAAGAGATCATACAAATGACCTTCAGAGTCTAAAAAGTGTTGGCTAGAGGCAGTTCCAAAGCCCTCTTTGAGTAACACCGTATCCTGGACAAAGGAACCACAGCTAAACATGGAACTAAGAGGCTCCTTGCAGTACTATCCAGCACCCCAGTAACCCCAGCAGCTTCACCCAGTTAACATGGTGGGACAGTACTTGACAATACCAAGGGAGACTTAGACCCCATCAGAATACAGAGGAAAACTACTACATTGTGGTGGAGAGCACCAATATTCTCACATTTATATTAAACGTGGAAGAAGAAATTGAAATTATATACACAAAAGTCTGTCCCTAGCATAGTTCCTTCCAAACTGCATGCACCTGGAATGAGAATATCCAATAACCTTAAAATCCTTAATATTTTAGTTATTTACAGGTACAGTAGGGATGGGGAGGGGATGGAGCAAGAGTGAAAAGCTGGGATGCATATTAAGTGATCTGAAAGACAGGCTGAGTGGTTATTTTTCATTTGAAAGCGTATGGCCTTTGAATAGTTGGTCTTTTTGCACTGATGTTCCTTTTTTTTTTTTTTTTTTTAAGGGCGTTAGAAGATGTATTTCAAATGCACATTAAAAGTAAGAGGCATAACCTTGATGAGGTGAGCAAAAAATGTTTAGTATTAAATCTTCTGTCACCTCCAGTAGAAATGTTGTATATTAATGCTGAGCAACAATTTATGGCAGATTGACTAGTACACAATTTTAATAGAAGGCAAGGAGAAACTCCCTCTACAAAAGCATCAGTAAGGATATTTTCCATGGAGCACTGGTAAAGAGATATTTTTTTTCCGTACATTTCTGTGTAGTACTCTAATAAGGTTTCCAAAAGACAGATAATGTAGTTAGCATGCAGAACGGCTTTAATTACACAAACCCTGTTCATAAAGAATGCTCGCTGCTGCCCTTTTTTGCTGTGACTGCCATTTTCTGGAGCAAGAGAGACTTGTAGGCTGTGACCAGATCCAGTAAGGAGACTTTGCGTTATAATAGCTTGTGTACAGGAGTTTGGTCACCAGAGCAGAATATAAAACTCTAAGTACAATGTTAAGTCTCCCCATGTGGTGCCTTGCTGAGAACTGTACACCTCAAAATGCTTATCTGAACCTCTCCCACGCTGAGGGGGAAGGAGCCTGTGGAGGGGCAATAGGAAATGCCAGGCACAAATATATGGCCACAGTCCATCTCTCCTCTGTAAGTCTGCCATCTTGTCTAGGATGAGTCAAAGCACCTTTGCCTGTTTTAATCCAGCATTTAGAGCCCTCTCCTGAGAACAACTCTTCGAAAAACTCTAAGGAGCACACTGTTGTCTGTTTAAAAGTCATTCACAGATAAAATGGCATTACTGATGTGGTCATTATCTTCATCTTTACTGTTGTCCCAGATTGGTTGAAGGATTTGCTTGTGAAATGGGGGAGGGGACTTCCAATGCCTTCCCTAGACTGAGGAGACCCAAATCCAACGCCTCACCTCCTGAGCAGATGACTCAGCTAGGCTTTTGAACTAATTCCTCTAGGTTAGATAACAGGGGCAAAACAGCACTGCAAACTGAGGTTGCGGCACTCATAGAAGGCACCAGGTTTTCCTCCTTCCCAATAACTGATAATAGAAATTCCTTCCTCTTTAAAGTCTCTGTATTAAAGGAAAAAGAAAATGAAATAAAACCACATTTCTAAGGACCTGCAGCAGAACTGAGAGCTCCACAGAGGGTGCAAGAGTTCAGCCACAGCCTTCCACTTGCATTGCCTGCTACCTGCCTGTTGGAGGGTCCCCGCCCAGTGCACAGGCCTTGGGTCATGGGGCTCTTCTCTCTCATGCTTCTCCTTTGTCCCACAGGGAGTGAGACTGCTAATTCTGGCCTCGAGAGGGATTTGATGCTCGAGTCCTCCTCTAGATCTGACTTAAAAGGCCTCTGAACAAGAAGGCATTTCATTTGGTCTAATGACCTACAGGGCATTGCACTCCAAAGCTCCTATTTCTGCAGCAGATTCAGGTGGGGACATTCCGAGGAACTGGCATGGTGTGGTTTTTAAATGGGCTACCTTTGCCTCTTTGTTCCTGCAAATTTCTAACCACTTAGTATTGCACTTTCTTCAACACTAGGCATGTGGGAGTTACATGCATGATTTGCACATTGAATAAATAACAATCAAAGGAATTATAAAATAATTGGAATGCAGAACATTATTTTGTCTTTCATAGTGCTACATTAAGGGTAGAGATGGTGTTTTGGTAACTCTTTAGTTGCTGGACTGAGTGACAGTCAGTAGGTGAAAAAATGTTTGAGGAATGATCTGAGCTGAAATTAGTGAATATTAAGTTGGTTTTGTGATAAAAAAAGTCAGAAGCTGCACCTCAGTTTAAAAGGATATGTAATTTACATCTGACTAGGATGCTGAGAATATTTGTAAGGCCAACTGTTGCCTTAGAGATAGAGCTGAGAAACCTTTAATAGGAAACTGAAAGTACATCCTTCCTTCCAGAAGAATGAGTTTGTAAACAGTAACAGATTTCTACTACGTCTTACTGCAATGTGCTTGATATGTAGGAATACATTGTTCTACACCTGAGTAGAGCTTAAGCCTGACGTTTGTCGCTCCAAAAGTACTGACTGAAGACTTTAAAGAAACTCAGAAAGGAGGAGTAAAATGAATTGGCCAAGAACTGATTTAAGGATTTTTGTTAATCACTTATTTGTATGTTATCCATGCAGTAATTAAAGGAAAAAGAACGTAAATGTCTCTCTATATTAGAAGAACGCAGCACACAGAGGAGAAAGAAGTGTTCTTCAAAAAGATTAAATGAGAAGTGTAAGCATAACTTACACCAGGAGAAGCTTGTGAGCAGTGACATTTATTAGAACAGGCACAGTTCCCACAAGAGAAGTAATGGAAGCTGGATCACTTTGAGGCTTTTAAAAGTGAATTGGCCAGTGAATGGAAGTGAATTCCATAGAGTGTGGACTTTTGTCCTACAAAAATGTATTTTTCTCTTTTAATTAGTTGTCTTCAAACCAAAGTCCTTTTATTTACTATCACTGGTCCTGTTTTCTGGACCAGGCAGACAAAATAACAAGGTGGAAATGTATGTCAAGGTCTTTGCAGTGTCTTTTTTTACCCATCCTGGATGCCTGCCAACTTGTTATTTGGGTCCTTCCTTCCCTGGACTCTGCTCTTCTGTGTGTTTACTATCCAAAGCCAACACGCTCTTTCCAAGTTCCTGCTGGCATTTCCTCCAGCGTCTGAGATCTGTTCCCTAAAACAACCTCCACTTTGGTCTGCTGCCAGTTCAGACATCATGAGGATGCTTAAACCCATCCAAATGCATGGCTTGACCCACTGTCTGCGTTTGGCCACGTGTCACAGCCAAGCAATCCTCACCACTTCCTGGGGAATTCATGGCTCCAGTACCTGCAGCCTCTTCTCCAGCTTGGGGAAAAAGTGTAGCACCATTGCTCTTCCAGGGAGGGGGTAACCCAATCAATTGGGTGTTACATAGTGACTGAGGGGAAGAAGAATGCAATTAACTACCTAATTCTATTAGGGAAAAAAAGTAGATAACTGCATAGCAAAGAAGAGAGTGAAGAAAGAATGGAATAGTTACTGGCATAAAGTGGGGCACAGAGGGCAGTTCTATCACTGGAATCCGGCCCAAGGTAATTTTCAATTTGATTCATCAAGGTGTCAGAGAAGCAATTTTGTTTTTTTTGTTTTTTTTTTTTTTTTTTGCTTTACAACATGCAATGTCAAATAATGTGCCCAGGGGAAAGCATACACCAGTCCTTCCACCAAGATTTATTGCTGCTGCTGACGCTGTTTCACTACCTCTACAGACTGCATTCAGTGGTCTGTTAGAAATCTTCAGCTACGGGTTCTTTCACCTGCCCAGCCCTGGACGTTCAAACATTCTCTTATGTTTGAGAACTACAATTTTTTTCTAGCACACTACTTAAGAAACTGGAGGGGTTTTCCAACAAATTTTCACAGAACAAGTTCCCCTGTTTTCTCTAGTAATGAAATGGTCTCCATTCAGAAATGCTTGTAAAAGTTGGGTTTTTTTCATCTAGCCACATGCTCAAATCCAACATCAGGTCGTTTTATGCTTTTAGAAGTGCAAGGATGACATTTCTGCTGCAGGACCTGATTCATACTCAGACACAGTTCAAGAAGCCATCAATTCAAATATAAGGAAAAATATTTCCTTAACAAGACAAACAAAAAATGTTGCTCTTGCTAAGAGGTGCAGGTAAAAGGATAGCTCTTATAATCCAAGAAAGTGGAAGAAGTGTCATTCCTGGGCTTGCAATAGCCACTGAAATGGGTCTGTAAGTGAATCATTTTAGCAAATTGATAAGAAACTAACACAGTACCTGCAGGGGTGAGGGGTCCAGTGTCAATCAGTCTTCCAGTGAGCAAACTGTTCCAAGTAACTTATTTCCTGGAATTTTATCGTATAAAGCCAAAAGCTTCTGAAGACACAAAGTAGTATCTTACAC
This sequence comes from Grallaria varia, assembly GCA_013396735.1. Taxonomy (NCBI): domain Eukaryota; kingdom Metazoa; phylum Chordata; class Aves; order Passeriformes; family Formicariidae; genus Grallaria; species Grallaria varia. The sequence goes on from VWZG01011946.1 coordinate 62,709, forward strand.
TTGGTTTATGTCTTTGCTTTTAGGAGGATCATAAAGCATTCATTCTTCAAAAAATAGAGTGTAATGGCACCAATAGTTTTATGTCAGGTGAGGGGAAGACTGAAGACAGCCAATAAATCCAGCACCCAGCAGTGCTACCAAACATTTCAGGGCAGGAACATAGAACAGCACAGACAGCTGAACACCACCGTGGTGTGGAAGATGAAAGGTCATTTTATCTAACCAAACAAAATTATTTCCTTTGATTACTGTGTGAGTGTAGCCTCAGTGATAAGACCTGGCAGGAAGTGTCATGGAGTCTTTCACATTAGTGGAAAGGTCTATTTTTACATTTGTAAGGCAAAAAAAACCTTTCTGATATACTACACCCCAGCACTATCTTGAGTCACACTGAAGCAGACACCAGAGAAAGCAACCTCTGTTTAATCCCTGGTGCTGTATCCTTCATGTTCTCTGCCCTTCCCTTCTTTAAGTGCCGTACCCTTTCTACTTAGCCCATCATGTCTCATGGGATTGCTTTAGGAGGAGGTACATCAGAAACAAGTGTGGTTTGGGATGCTAATGCAATAATTAGTGGCTTAATCATCAAAGTGAATAAGCAACTTACCAACAGTCTCTTTCAGTATTGTGCACTGTTACCATTTAAATACAGATTTTGGTAATGTACCATAATTAGATACTGCACATGGGAAAATTTTAAAAGTAAACCAGTAAAAATGAAAATGACTGCTCTGAGATGAGCCCAGGACCCAAGTTTTTATTTCTCATAACAGAAAATGTCAGTGACCTGGTATGCAGAACTTTCTTCCAAACCATACTGACCCAGTGGCCTCATCACGGGCAGAAAAGGAAGTGTCCTGTGAACAAGTTCTCTTCCACATGGGAACATGGGACTTAAAGCAGGAATCTTCTATTTTGGCAAAGTGGCCTGGCTAATATTTTTTAGAAATTCCAGCATGACTATTTTAATTTCAATTTCTTAAATTTCTTCTGAAGTTTCAACTGGATGTACTAGTTTCACTGCCTGCTCTGGCCATTTATACTGCATAGGCCTCCCCATTTCCATATGCACATTCAATGGTGTGCTTGCAGTGGCAAATACCCATTTCTTCAAGTAAACGAGTGTTTGCCAATGTAAACCAGAGTTTCCATACATGGAGACAACTCCAAAATTGGTCAAGTATCACATAAGCATGGTCCATCTCAACAGAGGACACATGTACAGTAGGCTCTTCACACCTGTATAGCTGACAGCTTTGGTTACTTCAGCCACTGAAACCAAGCCTAACCCCAATGCATGATTTAGGTATACATCACCAAGTTTCAAAATGAGATCTAGAGGGGAAACTTTCGTAGTTAAAACACAGTTAACTCACATAGTTACACTTTGTGTAACTTGTTGATTGAATCTGCTGGCTCAGCACTGTGCAGACGTGGCCACAAACTCTCACAGTCCTCAGCCTCCATAGGATTTTTCCAATTTGTTGAAGGTTCACTTTAGCAGTCAACTCAGCAAAACAGAACACAGAAGATATAAAATTACCTTACAGTATTTACAAAGAGCAGCCTTGTGTATAGGTTCTAATAACTTTCATATTAGTTCAGAAATTTTTGTAAGAATCCTTTTAGAGCTATGGAAGAGGTTTTAAAGTTGCTCTTTTCACTGTTCTTCGATACTTCTCAATGTTTATCATGGCCATAAATTTCTCAAGAGAAGAAGATACTGAAGACTGCAAATCTCATCAGTCAGGTTGACAAAGCATGTGCACAGAGGAATCCACTGGATCCCTATCACAAAGAGTATGTCTTGCTCCATATTTTCTGAACACTAGAATGCTGAGCTACAAAAGTGATTTCTGTTGAAACACTGGACATTATGTGTTTCCAGCTCATGGAGAGTTTCCATTGTCTTTAATATCTTTCAACAACTAATTTTCTGTTAAAGTGCTTAAGATTGAATGCACGTTGCAGTGATCTTCAAATGGGACCAGAGTTTTAAAATTTTCCCAGAGTTTGCCTATCCTTTTTCCCTTTCTATAGGGCAGCTTCTAGACTCCAGTCTTTCTCCACAGAACAAAAAGGCCATTGTGATTATCATCTCCTAATAAAGCAAAGTTCAGTGAGGATGTTCCAAAAATCCTAATTGATTAACCCATAATCCATTTTCCATTTGATTCATTCTTACAATAACATTAAAAATTTTCTCTGTCTTGAGCAAGTCAAACCACGCTAGTCAGGCACGCTCAGCCCATTCTGCAATCATCTGCCATTGAGAATCTACTCATGTATTTTTCAAGGTAGGTGGACTGTTTGCCTGCCTACTTAAGTAGCCGCAATCCAAACTGTGGACTGCACATTCATCACCATTTTCCCTCTCCCATTATGATTACGTTGGATCACTGATGTATTTAGCTCCAGTTGTCTTGGGTCTTTTTAAGGCTGAAATAGAGAAACACATGGGCTCACAGAATAACATGGGGGAAAAAAGCCTGGTTTGCTTCAATGAATTCTGAATGTTGAAGCTGGTGTCTTACCTGTGAGGAACCTGTGTATCCAATCCTAAGCAATAATGTAGCAGTCTTCCACATTACTCTTACAAAGAAAAGGTAAATTTGAAATTTGCTGCTACTTTATACAATGTGTTTTCACCACCTCTTCTGTAGTCTTGCCTCTGTGTGTCTTTCCAGAATGGGATTTTTCAGGAGGGTTTAGCTAAAAGAGAGATAATCTGGACTGCGAAATTTCTTGTAAATGAAAGAGAAAGTCTCTGGGACTACTTTGGTGAGTTAGAGGAAATAAATGAATGAGATAGTGGGGACAAAAGTGAAACACCTTCTTAACTGAAACCTCATTTCAGTCGTTTTCTCCAGTTAATTAAGTATTGAGGAAAATGGATGCAGAAAGCACATTTTCAAGCAATCAAGTACTGCCAGAAATCAAACCAGCAATTTGAAAAGAGAACAACACTGCTCTCTGGCATCTGACAAAATAAGATATTTGACAGGGAACAATATGTGCAGTACTGGTTAATTGGGAGGCAAGGAGAGGAATAATCATAGCTGCATTACTGAATTTATAGAAGTATCTCCGGTGTACCACAGGGACGATGCGAATTTGTGGAATCTCCTGCCTGCTACAGCAAGCCAGCAATCGCTTACATTTCCATCAGGATTTTTTTTTTTTCAATGTACCCTAGACAGCAGTGCAGAAATAGCAACTGTGGTGGCTGAAATCAGGAGACTTGCCTTTAAAATGGCTACAAAATCCCCCACTTTCCTCTAGTGATGAAGAAAAATGGGATAAGAAACCAGTGGGGAAAAAATTCTTCAGTAATGCTCTCCTGTGTTAGAGTTCATCAGAGCAGGTAACAACCCTTTACCAGTTATCTGGGCATGGAACATGGCAATTCCTGCACCAGTCCTACAACAAGTTAGGTTGACTGTGTGTTTTTTCAAAGCAAAGACAAGACTATTTTGCCCAGATTTTAGTACTAAGCTGTAGCCAAACATAGTGTGAACTCAACCCACCAATTAACCTATATTTTAGAAGCTCTGGCAGAGCAATCAAGGCTATATTGTCTTCCCTGCAGTTGGTTCACTGACCTTCCATATTTTCCCATGTCATTTTAGCACATTAAAATGATGCTTAGAACACAAGCATGCTGCTTTGTCAAAGAAGTTAGCAATGGGGATAGAGACACTTGAACAAACCAATCATTTGTTTCCTTCCCATACTGAAAACACTGTGCAAGGGGTTGTGCAGCTGATGGACATTGTTATTTAGATTCTTTGATATAAACCAATACTTTCATGTGCAACTGCCTGTCTGAGCAGTAGATATGTTGATCTGAAGATAATATCAGAAGCCAGACACCAAAGACATATAAAAAGAGAGGTAAAAGAGCAGCTAACAAAGTTAAAGAAGCAGTTAAGCAAGTAGAAGATCCAGGAATTACAAAATAGGTTCTTTCCCTCTGTAATTTCTCACAAGGTATTGACAAATAAACCCCTCCAAATGATCATCTCCATTACTACTTTTAGCTTCCATGACTGGAATCCAAGTTAATTAGGTTAATCCAAAATTAAGTTAATCCAAACGATGCTCCTGTCAGGAGAACTAAAATCTTCAATTCCTCAGTATCAGGCAGTGCCTAAAGCCATGCACGTCTTTAAATACCAACAGTTGTGCTGAAAACAAAGTATTTTTCAGCATGGGGTCAAAAGAACACTGACCCTCTCCCTATACAGAAAAAAAAAAAAAAGTTAAAAAATTGAAGCAGTCTCCAAGCACAATTAATAATTTCCCACTTCCCTGTTTTGCCTTTAAAACAGAAAAAATCAGTAGTCTGATGGGGATACACATTCTTTACAAAAGAGTCAATCTTCCTTCACAAGATCAAATGTATTTACACTGATTTTATACAGTACTCAGCAGGCTGCCTAAATAAAGGAACCCCAAAACACTACCTGGTACAGAGCAAACTCTCACTAAGCTTTCATCTGTTTAATTTATGAAGCACAGTGACAGAAAAGCAAAACACAGAAAGCTGCTGATTTTTCCTGTGCTCCCATCTATCGTCAGAGCTTTCACTGAAGAATTTCAACAGCTGAATTGTCAATAGAGATCATGATTTGTCCGCTGTTATAAAAGCTTCCAGGAAGACAAATAAAACCATGCAAAAAGCTGAGCAGATTTAGATGTTTTATAGCTATATCCTGTTTTTCTAAGTTCCATGGTTTCTGAACTCTACACTGAAATAAGTGCTTGGGTGTGCCTCTGAATGTGTCAGAGAACGTGCATAGATACTTACAGAGATCATCTCCTCTCCCAAGAACTATATGTAGACCATACCATATATTAAGCAATTTCACATTTCTTTTGAATGCTACTATTGCAATCTGCTTTCACCACAGTCCACCTTGCAGTCAGTTGTCAACATCATTAAGAATTTCAAGCAGCTGTTTTCAATTGGTTTTCTGCAGAAAATTACTGGCAGCCTTTTGTAATTTGTGCCTCTTTAGGATAAGGCAGCAAAAGCAGAGGGAGATGGAGTCATTTTATGGGTTACACACTGAAATCTCAAACAGCAGGACCAAGGATCAGGCAACTGAAGCTACTTCTGGGACAAATTCAGGGTGTTCTCTGGCACCTGACTGGTGGAGTGGCACTACTTTCCCTACTGCACAGTGTTTAGATATGTTACCCTGTCTCAAAGGAACTCAGTTACAATGTGTAACTATCAGGTGTGTGTTGCACTGTTCTCTGTTATCACCTCCTAGGTTTTAGGGCACTATCACATTATTGTCCAACATGCATTCCTGAGACTAGACACATTTGGATTCACCACTGCTCCTCCTGGCAATTTTCTTTCTCTGTTTAAAAGTATACTAATTTGCATCAACAGCAGGGCACATCAACAAAAACAGTAAGGTGGGATAGAAAGAGTGTGACTCTTCTTCCAGCTGCCATCTCTCCCTCCCACTGGACTGGCAGAGCCTTCTGAATGGTCCCACTGTGAGCCAGCAAACGTTAGTGATGGCAGCAAGGGTGGAACTCCAGTGCAGTCAGAACATCTGCTGGAAGCTGAGGCTTGAGAAAATAGCACAGGCTCATGGTCAATAAATGGCATTTCTCCTACTAAGGATTGATTTTTTTTAAAAAATTTGTACAAACTCTACCCAAATGGTAGTTAATTAGACTGTGGCTATGCCACAGGAAACACAGGGTTATCTGAGGCCTCCACTGCCATTCTGTTCCTGCACTCAGGGTTTGGAGAACTCCTGATTGTCCCTGCAGCTGAGTGGGTTCCAGAAGTCAGGGCAGGATATGACCTGGGAGCATTTTAAATTCTGACACGAGAGATCAGTTCAAACATTGGCCCTTTAATGCGAGGGAAAATCATGGACACCACTAGCTGACCAATATGATCAAGGTAATGCCATTTATTGTTGTGAAAACACCCCTTAAATAACCCAGATAGCTTACACACTGCACACACACTGCAAACCACCCTGTGACTGGTTAATACAAATAACACACAACTCTATTGGTGTAAAATAAAGTCCTCGTGATCTCTCTCTGTGGCCAATGTTTTTCAGTCTTCTGCTGCAGCTTCTCTAAGTTTACATTATTCTCCCTGTTGATCTCCACAGAGGCTTCTTAAAAGTAGCTTTTCACTGCAGTCTTAAAGGCCTTGCAGCATAACTGCATCCAAAGTTCTAGCGTTGCTCATATGTCCATTTTCTGCAAGAAATTCCCCAACACCCCTTAATAATAATAATAATAATCCTGGAAGAGCAGCAGACAAAAAGATCTCCTTTTATATTTTTCTTTTGTTACTAGGTAAAAATGAGAAGAATAGTTCAGAGCCTGAAGAAAGAGCTGAACATCACAAACCAACCAGACCTTTCCATCAGCTGTGAGGGCACATGGCAAAAGGACGCCAGCATTCCTGAAACGTGCTTTTAACTCACAATTTTGGTCATTTCAGAAAGCATTCAAACTCAGTTAGGACAGCAAACCAGATTTTACACCAATTACAGTGAAAACAGGAAAATGAAGAAGAGATCCACCTAATGCATCTTCCCATGATGTAATACAGTATCACTATGGCAACAACCAGGTTAGCATGCTAAGGACAATATCAGAGCACCAAAGACATTTTTACAGGGATTTTCACAGTCAGAATAGAAAGCCAGATGCAAGTGTCCTTTTGTTCATTATAGATAGCTGACAAAACACATCCTATGATATCCTACTAGGAATCCTGATGAAGCACTTGGATTTTTTGTTTCCTCTACATGCTTGATATACAGATAGGTTGGAATTTAAGTTTTTGATGCAGCTTCCCTGTGTGAATTGCAACCTGAAGTCTCAGCAGTTTGCAACTGGATGTAGAATATGAAGTTCCACTTTCAAGAGATTTAGGCATTAATCTAAGATCTCTTTAAAATCTTAAACTATATTAGCTCATAAGTCAAAAAGCTAAGACTGGCTAGTACTACAATACATACCAGTTACTGAAAAAAAAAAACAAACCCAGGCATTGTAATCTTTCAGAATGCAAGCATTTCACATTTAATGAAATCTAAACACTTATAAAATACAAATGCAGCCAAGTAGGAAAATATGTAAGGACTAAAGCCTCAATCCTCTCTTTTACTGATGATATTTGCTTCTTTCATTATAACATAGTTGTTTAAATTTGTCTGGTTAAGATTAGACAGCTTTCTAAAGATAGATGTTTTTTCCACACTCTTCTCCAAGTGGGACACTTTTCAAGGCATCAGATTAAAATAGAAAAACAGTGATTGAGATAAATAAAACACACCAGTTTTGTTTGGGTTTTTTCTATTGTCTGCTACCAGCGCCTTTTTGTATCCATGCTTCTACCTCGAGACTTAGGTTTTTTTTTTTAAATTGCTAATTCCACAGGTGAACCCTAAATACTTTCAAGATACAAAACCTTGTCTGAAATAATTAAACTTTTATAAGCAGTTTTGTCAACATCCTGACAGAAGATGAAGCAATAAAATGCATCCTTTAAGATGGGCCCCTTTCAGTCCCTCTGGAAGATGTCTCTAGGCATAGTGCCACAAGGATTGTTTTAATTACCTAATACTCAAGTTAACAAACAACTTGAGATGTTTAAGAAAAAGCTACAAGATCAGCTGATCCCACACCAACTATAGACAAACCTAGTTATTGAAGTATAGTTCATATATTAAGATTTTATTCTTTCGAACCATTCAAAGTATTTTCTTTTGTCTGATTTGTTAGACTCGTGATAGAAATGCTGAATTTCTTTAAAGGTTTTTCAGTTAGACTGATGAGTAGATTATTTGTTCTCATAAACTGATTGTATTCTAACAGACAATGTTGCAAGCAAGACAGAATAACAGTGTGCATGTAAACAGAGAAAAACACACTGCTTTGAGCATAAAATTAACTCACCTTCAAGTAGAAGGTCTCATCAGAGAAGCACTTGTTATACTTTGAAAGTTCAACTTGAAACAAAAGTACTATATTTTATATTAAGGAATCTTTTTCAAGGAGTAGAAAACATTATTACCCACTTTTGCTGAAAGGAGAAACAACATCTTTCTGACAGAATAACAACAACATGAAAATGCCTCTCTGCTGCGCCTCTTGGAGTCTTAGGACACTGCTGCTCGGGTAGAGGAGTTTGATTTTCCTAATACCTGGCCAGGGTAGGTGAGCACAAGCAAGATGAATTATCAGAAAGTCATTTCTGTTCAGTTAGATAATGACTGATGTAGTTGGTGTCACCCTTTTCTATGGCATAGAATTGCTGTGCACTGCTGAGCAAGCCCTATCAGACCTTTGAAATCCATAAGTACAAGTTTGTTGAGGTGAGCATATTGGTAATGAATCATCCTAAATTCATGTGCACTATCATAAACTAGATGGAGTTATTTTCTTGTATTGAAGATACCAGGAATCTTTAATGCTATTTCCAGGTAAGTTATGTCCTTTGGGACCTCAAATAAGATTTTTTTTCTTGGATGAAAAGGAGCTAACTTAGGACATTCTATGCAGGTATTTCTTGACATCTGACCGCTTTTCCAACACATCCACTCTCATTACGTCAGGTACAAGCCTTCGACGATTTTCACATAAAGTGACAGATTTGATGTTAAGCACTGTTAGTGTGAAGGGTGACCTGCAGAGAAGCAGACGGCCATTGTACATGGAACAAGCACAGATTTGTTGTTACAGTGTCCTTTCTGGCCAGGCACCAAGTGCTCAGCCCCAGTTTGCAGAGGATCACTGGCTGGCCAAGGGCCATTTTGCAAAGGTGAAGAGTAACATTTTAAGACCTTCAGCTATGGTCAAAGCCAGTGCATACTGGGAAGTACAAAGAGATGGTTTGCCAGATGCTTACTTTCAGGGAGAATAGACTTAGTTCCAAGGAAAACTCTTTGGCTTTGTTTGCACCATGTCTCATGCCCCTTTGTATAATGTTATACCATCAGGAAGAAGAGATACCAAGACACAGCACACAAGACCTGTGCACTGGATGCATCTTCTATCTAGTTTTACATTTTGTCATGCATTAAAAAATCAAGTCACTGCTTCATTTTGAATTATCCAGTAGTGTTTGCCCCATTTTCCTGGAAACTCATATTTTTAGAGATACTTAGGTGAGTTTATTTTCCATTTGTAAATCAACCATCAGTACACAAAAAAAAAATGACAACAATTAACTACATGGCAACTTGTGGTCCATATTTTTCATAGTTAAATTTTTAACAGATTTATAAAGAACTATTTACAGGAAATTCTACAATTATAATCCTACCATCTATAAAAAGATCAGTTATATCTGTTCATTATTATTTCACAAGTTTGAGTGACTATTGGTATTAGTAAATATTCAAAACAGGCTTTGCAGAACCTATATATTGTTAATTGAATAAGAGAGAATGGTGTCTTCCCTATAGTTCTGATATTTATTTTACAAACTGGTGTTTGATCATCAGTTATTCTCAGTTGTGATGAAGTCCACACAGATTTACTGCACCTCACAGTTTTCCTTTTGCTCATCTTGCTCAGATAACCCTTGTTCATTTAGAGAAATTTTACCTTTGTGCATCTTATGACTCTCCCCAGCATTTTCAGAGAGAGGTTTTGTGGATTGTTTATACAGGCAAAGTGGTGACCTTGAAGCAGAATTCATTGGTGGAAAAGCTGTTACTGCTTGGGACTGCTGCTTATCATTTTCCTGTAACACAAACAAAAATATCATGGTTTACTGGTAATGGAAAACCATATTTTCTGCAGTGGGTAAAAAGACTTGCTGCAACAGACTAAATACTGGGTATTTGCAAAAAAACAGACATACTGAAAACAGAAAAAAATATTTTAAGACATTTATCACTTCGAATATACAATACAGTGAGACTTGTTAACAAATGTTTTGGTGTGGTGTAAGATGGAATATCTGTTACACAGCTGGCAAGCTATTTGCTAGGAGCAGAAAAAAGCTACACCAGGAACAGACAGTACTTCTCATCTGTTTACTAGGTACTGGAATTGTGTACCAAGAGCTATATTTCATTTTTTCTGTACATATTCTGCAAACATAAAACATAGGTGTCACTTTTGTGCTGACATCTGGACAGAAACCACAGCTTTCACGTTTTAACTGATGTGCAGTCAAAGCAGTTAATTTAAATTCTACATTAAATTCACATAGAAAAGTGAATAAACTTGCTTATGAAAATGACAGGCACATTTTAAACACCTTGAGAAATTTGCAACAGTTTGAAATCGGGTATTTAAAATTAAGTACATACAAGTACCTGTCAAAGAGAAGGAAACAAGGGTTATTTAACTTTTAAAATAAGAGACACCATTTACTGCATTAATATAAAGCATGAAACATCATGTTTTGAGGGCTTCAATAAATGATGAAATGATATTATGAGCAAATCCTCCAGAAATTCCCAGGTGCGTGTCATCTTGAAAGGAAACAAGCACACATATCCAGCAATGTCCAAGAGAGAAGGGCACAAATTATTGAAATTCATGACTTTTTGTATATTTACACTTGGGGGAGAAAAAAAAAAACAACCAACCCTGAAATCTTTATTTTTCCTGTCCAGTTGAAGGTAAGGAATAGCCTGTCCTCAGACCTAGACAATACAAGCTTAGACAAAGAGGAGGACTGTTTTGGAAATCCCTCCCCCAGTTAAATTAGACAAAATTTATTATGGATTACTTGTTATTTGTTGTAACATTGAATATGGTCAGCAAGATGGTCAGCAAGAACCTACAAAAAGCTTACATCATGTTGGCAGGTGACTACTACGCAACTTTCTGTGATCAAGGCTTCCTTTGTTTTTGCACTGCTGAGATTCTTTACAAGCAACACCGTTTCTTTCTAACATTACAGGGAAACATATATAAATGAGTGTAAATAAAATTTATTGGCATCACTTAATGAAATGGTAATAAAACACAGACCTCCAGGCAACATCTGTAAGAAGCAGCAAATTTTGGCAAGTAGGGTAATTATCCCTTGGAATAACATACACAAATTCAGTGGATTCACTCTCACTGCAAAATACAGATTTCCTATGCCTATAGTGCCAAACAAATTATGGCTCTGACCTGATTTGTCTTCCCAATGGTGCTTTCTGGCCTCAGAATCTACACATCCACTAAACTATGTGTTACTTGCCTTTACTTACTTTTGGTATCTTGCCCAACATACTTTATGGACTAATAAAAAAATAACTGCATTAAAAGAAAAACAAAACCAAACACACACACATGCAAAAAAAGACACCATGAGAAAACCAAAAAGCTGAGCAACAGATTCCATTGATTGCCAAGAGAATGCTTTTCTGTAAGCTGGCAAACTGGAAGAATTTTTATCTACTGAAATATTTCTAAGTAGCCCTCTTATAAAGAACTGGCAATATATAACAACTACTCTCTTATTGCTCAGCCTAAGATAGCATGCTTAAAAACTTTGGAGGAGATTTAGGACAACAAAAGTTTATTTCTGTCCTAAAGGTGGAACATTTGTTTATAATCTGCAAAGTGTTTGCATCATCTCAGAAGGAATGCTTTATTCTAATATTCTGTGAAACATTCAGCAGTGTGTGCATTACTGAAAACACTTCCAAAGTTAATGTAAACTTCAGTTACTAACATTTTTTAAATAAAAATCCAGTTTCAAAATGTAACTGTGTAGTATTTATTTGTTTTGATAACATCAAAATCTGTGAGCATGGGCAAGCTAGTCCAGTGGAAGGTGTTCAAGTCCACAGCAGGGAAGTTGGAGCTAGATGATCTTTGAGGTCCCTTCCAACAAAAAATATCCTGTGTGATTGTTCCTTTACCATTTAAATGTTCCCTATTTACACGTTCAACAGCCTCTCAAATATCTGTAGTTATTTTATAGCATCTGTAACTTGGAATTCCAAGAAAAGTTGTTCACAGAAAACTTTAAGAGGTTATTCCTTTTCGTGTTTACTTTCTCTGAAATCTAAGAAACCACAGAATAAGGAATATCTGATCTTTAGTATCCATGATTAGAAATTGAAATATACCTGTATTGAATTTACATTTCTCAGTGGTTTTTCCCTTCGAGGTCACAAATAACACCACACAAACAATTTGCAGATTGCTGGCATGGTCAAGACCTGTGTTGTGTTTTAGGGATTCAGTATTTATGATCTTTATTGCATTGTTGAGAAGATATGCCATATCCTCAAATTTACTTGGAAAGATGAATACATTCAGTGAATGCATTAAGTTTTCCCCATGACTTTCATACCCAGACAAAATGTGTAGTTACCGTTTGTGGTTTGCTGCCACCAGGTGTCGGACAGGAGCGCTCACTAAGGTGCTCTGGTCTGCAGTTCCGTAAGTCTTGCTCAGGCAAAGGCGGGTTCTCACTTGAGGAGGCCAAATGGGGACTGGTTCTGAGGCTTAGCATTGTTCTATGTAAGATGTAGGGGCTGGTTGTGCCAGTGGGGATGTCAGCAAACCCTGGAAAACAAACAGCTTCTATAAACACCAGCTAAATAAATTAAACTTTCTCAAATGGATTTCTTTTTTTTCAAAACAGGGATAAAAACAGCTGATTTAAATAAGTAATTTGTTCTATTGAAGAAAATTAATTAAAAAGATTGCTGAATAGATCTTGTGTATTCCAAAATTCACGTACAAGACCTAGAAACCATAGAACACAACCACAGAATAACAACAGTAATTCTATAGAAAAAAACATTTCAAACAAGTGCTTGATCTTTTCTTTACAGATACATTATTACATGGAGAATAATCTTGGTCTGAAAACATGTACTAGTTAGTTCATGATACTGTGACATGATACTCCTGGTTTTTAAAATTTTTCTCTGCATAGATTGTCTATTATCTATCTAGCCTAAAAGTCAAACATTAACTGACACATATGTCCTTAGAACAGGTATATTTTCAGAAAAATAGTAATGCTGGCAAGAAAATGAAATGCAGTGTTTAACCTTAAACATATTAACTTCTGAGATTGATCACCAAAGCTGAGGCAATTCAGTGTTCCTATGACTTGTCCTTTAATGATTGCAATTACATTTAGTATAAAGGGCTACTTAATAGGTAGTTGAACATACAAAATATTTTTCAAGCCCTGATTTGTGCAATCATCTGAGTTACTTTCTACTGCAGACTACTGGTCTATCAGGCTACCTAATTTCATTGCGTTCAGAGCAGATTGAAACTGAACTCTCATGAAGAGGGTAATGTATTACTGCTGAGGGCAAGATAGTTTTGACTCAGGGAATTTTAATCAGTTAATATACTGCAAATTAACACACTTTTAATTACAGATTCTGGTATCGAAAGAGATAAATGCACTCAAATAAGCAAACACTTGGCGAAAACACCTCGGCTTCTCTCCAGACACCACTCCTGTTTCTGGTTTTCATTCATCTCACCGCACACTACACCTTCAGTGGGGTGATGGGAGTGTAGGATGGGGGTCAGATCCTGCTTGTTGTTTTTAATTCAGTTGCCCAGGCATGAAGGAACCCACTAGCTGTAGTCCCTCTGGGACTGTACCAGCTCCTGGGTCTCCTCTCAGCCCCCACCTTGGGCCACCCCCAGCTCCTGCCATTGCTTAGTCCACCACCACTGTCCTCAATCCCGTGTCCTGCTCAGGATGATATTTTGCTTCAGGAAAACTTTGTTGCTGTTATATATCATTTTCTTAGCCTGTGATAATGCATCATGAGGAACTACAAAACTGTAACTGCCATCACCATTCAACTCTTAGCAGAGGGTAGTTATTAATCCAACAGAAATGCGTTAAACTGGTCTAACACCAGAGCTCCACTAAAACTAGCCTGGACTAACTGGCACATCTCCTGTTGACTACTTTCACCTTCCAACACTGTCACCAAAAATATCTGCATAGTCACCTACTCACTCAGAGTGAAACATAACAAAACAAAGGAGAAAAGCACGCCTGCTGTACTCAGAGAATGTCTGCCTTTATAAAACACCATAAATACCTTTTTGCACCACTTCTGGAAGCCCATCTAACTTGTTGTCAGTGTTCTCCTGACACATCAGATTTTGAGAGATATCACACTTCCTTTTCTTTTTTGATGTAGTCTTTGGTGTGGCAAAGACTTTCCCATTGGCTTTCCTGTTGTCTTCACATCTCTGCCTTGTATTTGAAAGCTTAGTAGTATCTTCATCTGACCCTATCTCCTTGACAGACTGATTGCTTACTGTTAATGAGTGATCAGAATTCAGCAAAGGAGTGCTGACAGTATCACTTGGTCGCTGTTTCAGCTGAGCACTCAGCAAAATGACTTGTGTTTTTAGCATCTCATTTGGTTCCTCTAGTTTAAAATATTTAACAACTAAAGAGCAGTATTTCTCCAAGTTCTCATTTGCTTCTCCAGTCTTCACTTCTGTAGATTCCTGTAATTCTTCCAGTTTTAACTTAATTTCTTCTGTAATGGCATCAGCAGCAGCAACTTTCAAAGAAAAACATTATTATTCATAAAACTGACAAAAAAAAATGCATACGTAAGAATTTATAAGGCAATGGTCACACATCTTTTTAATTATGCATGTTCTGTAACAGTCCAAATATAAAAAAATCGTGTAACAAATTCAGTAATATGATAAACATAATAATGTACTTGTTAAATAGAGAAAACATTTACATTTTGAAAAGAATCCTTGACCAGCGAATGGGCAAACATTTTCCCTGTCATTTTGTAACTTCTGAATAGACAATTTTCTACCCCTCACTTTCTTTAAGTATCATTTACAATGTATCTCATGAAAGGAGCCAAAATATAAAGAACAAAGCATGAGATTCAGAGGGAAAAGCTTGATGGAAAATGATGAAAGAACTTGCACACAAACTTTAGTTATTAAGAAAATCATTCTTGTTTTCCCTTAAGTCACTTTAACCACAAAAATGTAATACTTATTTATTCATAATCCCGAGTAGTCTCTGTTACTGTAAGAGAAAAAAATATGAGCTAGATTTTGAAAATAATTGACACATTTGCAGTTGTACTTTTTTATCCTACTTCAGGAGTATGCTTTTTATTAGAGCTGCATATGCAAGTGGACATTTTAGGGAACATGAAAGATTTGCAAACAGATGCACTGCTAAGTAAGCACTGAGTCTAGATTCAGTTACCTTCTTTCTTATGCTTTGACTTGGTTAGATTTTTCTTCTTTACTAGTTCATCATATTCAGCTAGTTGGTTTTGCAACACTTCCTGTTCCATCTGCTTACAGGATTTCATCCACAGCTGCACTTTACTGTGGGCAAATACATTTTCTTTCTTCAGTTGAAGTATAATGTTACTATTACCAGCCTAAAAAATAAGAAATTTGGATATTTCACCAGAGACATAATTCTTCCATTTAAACATTACTATGCCAAATGGAATCATAGATTCATTAAAGTTGGAAAATACCTCCAAGATCATAGAGTCCAACCTTTGACCACCATATTAACTAATCCATAGCACTAAGTGCCACGTCCAGTCATTTCTTGAACACCACCAGGGATGGTGACTCCACCATGTCCCTGGGCAGTCTGTTCCAGTGCCTGAAAACCCTTTCAGTGAATAAATTCTTTGTGATGTCAAACCTGAACCTCTCCTGGCACATTATTTACTATTTACTTCAGAGAACAGGCTGACCCCCACCTTGTTACAGCTTCCATTCAGGTAGCTGCAGAGAGCAATAAGGTCTTCCCTGAGCCTCCTTTTCTCCAGGCTAAACACCTCTAGCTCCCTCACATGCTCCTCATGCGATTTACTCTCCAGACCGTTCACCAGCTCTGTTTCCCTGGACAGGCTTCAGCGACTCAATGTCACTTGCAGGAATGGCCCCGAACTGGACACAGGATGCAAGGTGTGACCTCACCAGCGCTGAGTACAGAGGTGCAATTCTGTGATCCTGCTGGCCACACTATTTCTGAAACAAGCCAGGATGCTACTGGCCTTCTTGGCCACCTGGGCACACATTGGCTCATGTTCAGCTGTCAACCAGCATCTCCAGGTCCTTTTTTGCTGGGACGCTTTCCAGTCACTCTGCCACCAGCCCATAGTACTGTCTGGGTTTGTTGTGACCCAAGGGCAGCACCCAGGACTTCACCTTATTGAACTTCAAGCTCAACTGTTATGTAAAATGAGCTGTAAAGCATAGCTGTGGTGTATATGTGTTTGCTACAGCCCCACTATAGCAGTTCCTTTACTGTAGGAAACATGAAAGTCCTCTTACTAGATGAGTGATTAACAAAGGACTCTATGTAACTTTTGTTGACCTCACCAAAGCTTTCGACACCGTGAGCAGAAAAGGCCTGTGGCAGATCTTGGAACGTTTAGGATGTCCCTGTTCACAATATTCTTCAGTATGATGCTCCAAAGGGCCACAGCAGACCTTGATAAAGAAAATGGCATCTACATCCGATACCGTACTGATGGAAGCCTGTTCAACCTCAGGAGACTGAAGGCCCACACCAAGACCCTCAATCACCTTGTCCGGGAGCTTCTTTTTGCTGACGATGCCGCCCTTGTTGCTCACACAGAAGCAGCTCTGCAGCGCTTAACATCCTGCTTTGCAGAGGCTGCTGAGCTTTTTGGGCTGGAAGTCAGCTTGAAGAAGACAGAAGTTCTCTTACAACTTGCACCTCAGGAAGCCTTCCATCACCCCCACATCACCATAGGTGAATCAGAACTCAAGTCAGTCCAGAAGTTCACCTATCTGGGAAGCATCATTTCCTCAGATGGTAGGATTGACCAAGAGATAGACAACAGGTTAGCTCTATGGTGAACTTGCCACTGGCTGCCGCAAGAGAGGAGCCCCAAAGAGGAGATACAAGGACTCTCTGAAACAATACCTCAGCCTTGGCCATATTGACTACCATCAATGGTCCACTCTGGCCTCCAATTGGGAGGCATGGAGACACACCATCCATAACGCTGCTGCTTTCTTTGAGAACGCACACAGAATCAGTCTGGAGGAGAAAAGACAACGCAGAAAGAACCGCGCCTCACCAACACCGCCTATGGAGACTTCCTGCTGTGCCTTTTGCAGCCAGACTTGCCTATCTCACATCAGCCTCTTTAGCCATCAGCGCGCTTGCAGCAAGCGTGGGTAGAGCCCTTCCAAATTCTTCGTTCGCGAAGCCTAGCCATGATGATTTATAAGTGATTAATTCAAATCCCAGTAAGGGATATACCAGCAAATGATGAATATCAGATTACTGATGTCAAGATTAGCATCCTCCCTTATGAAAAAGCTGTAGGAAGTCTGAGTCAGCTGTCCTTTTTCCAAAAGATATCACCTCATTGATGTAGCATAAGAAAGCGATGCGTTCCAGACAACAGATTTCAAACCAATACTCTAAATTTTAAAGTGCTCTCTCATAGTCCAAATCTCCTTCATTCTTCTTTTCATCCCAAATGCATCGTATGCATTTTACATCCCAGCTGCCACAGAGGCAAGATAGCCTAGGCCTGCTTTGCACTTTACAATCCAGCTCAAAAATACTATTCCCAGCTGTTACAGTTTGGAT
>VWZG01011947.1:0-27748 GCA_013396735.1 Grallaria varia
GGGGATGTCCGTGGAGAAGAGATGTGCACACAAGCCTACAGAAAGGCAACAGGGATAGAACACTAAAATCACAAACGTTGCTAAGGGCTCCTTCCACAGTGACATGCATGATACTAAATCAATCTTCTCTAGGTGCCTAAGTAGACAAGGACAGGAGGTGAGAGCATCATGGATGCCAACATCTTGAGATTTGGCACACACTGATACTTCTTTTTTTAAAATGAGCCCCTAACATTTATCACAACACAGATTTTCAAAGACCTATTGGGTATTAAAAAACAAAACAAAACAAAAAACAAAAAATCAAACAAACAAAACCAAAATGCACCCACAGCTCATTACCATGCTTTTATCAATACACAGCTCTACATGGAGCGCCCCTGGCTTGCCACTGGGAGTCTGTACATACTGTAAAATAAATAGAGCAAAATTAAGCACAACAGAGATTGATTATTTCTCTAAAAAGAAGGTGTGAAGTGCTTTGATTGTTCAAGTCCGATCTTCTGTCCCGAGGTTGCTGGTGAAAACTAAGCTCTGAGCTTTGCAGTGGGATTGGCAATACTAAGTGAAAGGCTGCTTTGATGTTCAGGATGGATGACTTTCTAACCCACAGTGCAGACTTCTGCCTTCCCACTATGCTTGCATATTAGTTTAAACTGATAATTTCTCTGATAACATCCTACTTACCTTACCAACCAAGATGAGATTTTTTTTTTATTATCTTGTCACTCAGAAATATGCACTTTAAAAAAGGAAGAAGACTTGCAGAATAAAAGGGAGAACGTGTGGAATCCAAAGTTGAAAACTTCGATAAATATTTCCATTAATCTCATGATTTAAATCAATGTGTTTTCTTCACGTATAACCAAAGTCAAATCAAAATATCACTAAGCATGCTTAAGCAGGTCTAGCAGCCTAACTATTCTATCTGTTGTACATGATGAGGGACTGAAAAAGATTAGAAGATGAGGGAGAGTTAACTATGTGCTGCTGTCAAGCTGAGTGATGACGCAGTTAGGACACAATTGCGTCCCACCATCATTTCAAACTAACCTGCAAACTCCAGATCTTGTACTGAATCTAGATTTGAGATGTGGCTAGTTTGGGATCCATTGTCTCCCTTTTGGAGGGCATGGTGCAGAAAGAGTTACAGAGGAAAACACAAAGGCAAATAAAATAATTAAGCTAATTTTTTTTTTTTAAAGATCAAATGAAAGTTACTTCTAACAACGGAAAATCCCCCAAAGGGAAGGAATAGGAGTTCTGCAGCTTCCAGCAACAGGGTCAAACTCCTCTAGTGCCCCCAGGAAGATGGTCCTGAGCTTTCCCAGGTGTCTGGGAATGACATGGCTCTCCACCCATCCACATGACATTGCATAAAACAACCCAAATTTGCAATGGAATAGTGAAGATGAATTTCAATTTGACTGCCCCACTTCATTGCCATAAATAGCAAAACTACCTGCTTGGCCCTGTGATTCCTCAGAGGTACAGATACACGTATCACTTCCAGGGTTTCAGTGGGGTTTTTTTATGAGAGAGAAACTGTCTTCGTCCCTTGCTTGACATCAGTGGCTACTGGGCATGAAGAACAGATATTTCATGAGATCCTGCAGCAAAACATTTATATTCATTTTGTAATTAAGTATCCTATAAAAAAACAAACAGTGGGCACAGAATTAAACAAAAGAGAATCAAGTATCATTTTCCACTGGCTTGCCATACTTCCAATATGGCAAATCATCCTGAAATGTAGAAAACCAAACAGTTAGTACTGCAAATACTACAATTAGGTAAAAGTATTTAACATTTCAAATACTACCAACCAAGACAACCTGGTACATGTGGGCTCTTCCTTTTTTTCTATTGAAAATTATCACGCGATCTTTAACTTCTATCCAGTTGCAAGTCATAAACAACATATAAAGTGACTCATTGTATGGTCTTACCTGAAAAAGAACATCTCCTAACAAATCAGAGGGCCAAAGAGGAAAATCCTGAGGCCACACCTATATCAATACTAGTAAAGGAAACCGAACAGGGCCTGTTTTCTGTTTCTGAGATCAGCTGATGCAATTGGCCATGTGTCTTCTACTAAGTTCTCTTAGTCTCCAAAAGAGGGTCATCCATACTGCCACAGCAAGTACAGTCCCTGGTATTTGCTAAGCCCCACACTGTGCCTGGAAACTCTTTAAGAAAACACTAGTTATTCTGGGTTAAAAGAGTGCCAGGGACTGTTCCAACAAGTGCCTGGGAATGTTGTGACATCATTTAATTCAGCAGCATAGGTGCAGCCTAAATCTCAATTAGCAGAGCTTGATTTAAATCTGTAGAAGTAACAGCAAGGCAGGGATTTTTGATGTGGGACTTTTACATATGGGAATGTCTTTAAACAAAGTGTCTGACTCATTATGAAAAGGCAACTCACTGTGAAACTCACAGTAGGATTAAACATTCTGATGTTCAAGGGATGTTCAGATCTAGGCTATCTGAGTGTGAGATTATGGTTAGAGTACATTTCTGACTGAAACACTCTGCTGATATCAGTCTTGAGAAATGAGTATAAGGTACTTTCTCACCGTAACCCAACTGTAAATATGAATGCTGAGATACTATTTTTACAGCATAGCTTTGCTGCAATGAACCAATACAGAATTTATTGCACCTAGAGAACTGCCTCCGAAAATCTTTAAAAAGTGTGAAACTGACCTTAAATAGCTTCTTCATTGTGAATAACACCACCAAATTCTAGTGTTCTGGACTACAAGATTAGAGAGGCAGATTGAAGCATATAACACTGGCACAGGGGTACTGCAAACCACCTCTGATTAGGTAGTCCAGTATACAAAGATTTAATAAAATGCTGAGCAAAAGATCAAAGGGAATTAGATATGTATAGCTCTCAAAGGAAGACCAGATTTCTTTCCTCTTTGCCTTCTATGATCCCCAATTCCTTTTAAACCGGTAGGAATTCCAGAAGACTCTTGCCAGTGACAAGAGCTAGTCCTGTCTGTGCTCCTGAGCTTCAAAAATAAGCTGCTTTGAAAGTTCAAAATCCACACAGTCCTTAAAAATCCGTATATTCACTATGTTCTTAAAGTCAAACCTACTCAATGGCAAAGCATTTTACTCAGGTAGTCAAGAGAAAAGCAACTCCCACAAGGTAAGTAACCAGGAGCAAAGTGAAAGCTGCTAAGCGTAATCCCAGACAGGGTGCCAGATTATTTTTGTCTCTCATGGGCCATGTGGCTCCCCTTAAATTCAGGGATGCATCTACCGCTCTTATTGCTCCCACAGCTGATGCAGTTATGGGCATCATCCCTGCAACGTCTTCTACTTCTGCAAAAGGTTATGCATGAGCAAAAGGCTGCAAGGCCATCTGTTTCTCTTCAGAAGAATGCAATCTCACTTCTCCTTAATGCAATCGCATTAGCATAACATTTTAGAAAGGGCTATCAATAAGGATAGGAGTCAAGCCAATCCTGTGCAAGGTAAAAGTATTGTCGAAGTGATTAAAAAGCCCAGAGGCAAAATGTCAGCTGAAGAACAGACCAACGTCGCAGCAGTTGGAAAGCTCAATAATACTCTCATAAAAGTTCTTCCCATTGACTGAGATATCTGATTTAGGGACACATTGCCCGGCTTGTTTTTCCTCTCTGCCTATTTGCACTATAAATCCAATGTCTGAAATTTAAATGGCTACTTGAAATGTCTCTTTTAAGCAACTTCACCTCAATGGACTTCCTTCAGCTTTGGTTGTTTACAAAAGCACTGACCCTTGAACTTTATTTCCTTACTAATCTTGTCTTTTACAAAACTCTAGGAGGTTGACATATGGATCAGTGTCACCAGAGTAACTGAACAAGGTAAACTCAATAATCCAGTCTGTGTTTTTACATATTTATATAGAAGGGAGAAGCAAATGCAGGAGACTAATCTATGTTTGATCTTAAAGGACATGAGAACATGTTGTCCTGATTTTGCTAGATGGAGTCCTTCTGCTTTCTCTAACAATATCCTTATTGCAAAATCCTAGAAGTGGTATAATAAATATTATTTGAAAGACAAATTAATAGTTTGTTTCAAGGCAATGGGTGTATCCTGAGCTGAATATGACGTTGGTAACAAAAGGCTGAGAAGTTATTTACTCAAACAAAAGTTACTGTGAGGTTGAAGTAAGTATCTTTAAGCTTCTTTTTCTTTATCCTGAAATATTTCTGCCTCTAAATATACCTCCTGTGCTTCTGCTTCACAAACATTGAAATAATCTTGTTTCTGCTCGTGATCATAGCTGATACAAGCAGTGGAAAGAGAGAAAATGTTAGGACTGATAGTACAAAGGAATAAGGCAACATTATGCCTCCTTTCTGCCCCGGTTCCTATAGACCTAATTTCTGTTCTCTTCGCATTTACAGAGGTTAAAATGAGAAAAGTCAATACCCATCACCAAAAATAAAGTGTTAACAGTGGAAGCACTCTCTATATTTGTAAGAAATTCATATTAAAAAGTCAAGGTGGGAGTGCAAGGAGGTACTTTCCTCCAAGGCAAAACTTAAATGTCAGTATAGATTATCAGTTAAAGCTGTGTTATTTTGTGCTCATTCCTATGCCAAAAAATCCGAGCACAAGCTTAATTATAGTAACAAAAACATGGATAGAGGATAGGTTGCCAGTGTTATTTTCTTCAGGGGATTAGTATAAGCCGTATAAGCGATCTCCTTTTGCTAATAAATCTGCACCTACATTAGTACATTTTGTCAGTATGTCAGTAAATTTCCCAGTGTTGGGTAAAAGCTGGTTTGGAAATCCCAGGGCAGAAAAATCTTTACTTATTTGTCAAAGAAAGGGCAGAGAAAATACTTGGGTTGATCCCTGCTTTTAAAAAATATTTAGCTTTTGCACCATGTACATGATTTATATCTGCAATCATTATTTACGCATGTTAACACATGGCCTCTGTCTTTTTTCCTGCAGCTGTACTCTCTAAATTCAAGGGTACTCCTATAATTATGCAGACACCAAGGCCCAGGTTGCACAGCTCAGGTTTTGACATGCTTTGCTACAGGCTTATCCTGGAGAAGAATCTGGTAATTTTACAGGTGTAAATATGCAATACCCCAAAACAAGTCTAAAACTTATTAACTGGTTGGGCAATACCAAGGCAACTGAGCTGGCCATGTGGACGTCTGTCTGCTCTGGGCATGACACTGTAGCTATGAGGGCCTGCTGTGAAATACTGTCTGTCACAAAATTACAAACAGGAGTGCCCTTTTGCTTCATGTTTACTAAGTCCTTTTATGACTGACATTTCCTGAACCAGGCAGTATGAAGGGACTTGATACCATATCTAAATCACAAACAGATACTTATTTTTCTAAATTATGTAATTTCCTATCCTCACACTGGTAAGTATTTTCTGCACAGAAATAAAGGAATTGCATAATCAGCACTTGGTTATTTCCAGATAAGCATATAGTGATTGTGAAAGTCATTACCATATATTGGGGTTTTTAACTTCTTTCCTAGAGAATTTCCCCATATCCACTAGTATATCCTTCTAATTGCTATCAAAAACGGTGTTTCTATCCTCCACCTCCTCAGTTCTCCTCTGTTTTTTGCACCATGTGAGAAAATGTCTCCCAGCCCCAAAATCCACAAACTACTTCCTTATAAATCTTCCCTTATTTCCAAATGACAGAAATACAATGTGACAGCACAGGAAAGGGAGCTAGAAACTGAGAGCACACAAAATGTCAAGCCAAAGTTTTCGTCCAAAACTGAATAAGTGCTTTGGGTTCTATTTTTCAAAAAGCTCCTAATTCCCTAATTCAGCTTTTAATTCCCATTCAGTTTCCAGTATTTTCTGGTGTTGGTAAAATACACAAGATCAGGGCCAAAATAAAGGAAAAGCTGGTCCTAATGGTATGTTAGGCACTTTTGAAAAGAGAAATGAGTTTGGGCCAGCTTAAGTGGTTGGAAAGCATTCATATTCTTTAGATATTTTTCCAAAATCAACTTTCAATGCTTTTGACATGTAACCTTTACCAAAATTGGTACCTGCATGTTAGACTGGAACCCTACTCAACTCATAAACAGCTTTTTTTATCGTTGCAAAGAATTGTGGTATTCACACCACTTTTGCCTTTAGAGACATACAGTCCTCCTACACATTCATAATAGAGACTGATGCAAGTCTGAAATTAAAGGCCCAATTCTTCTAATTAAACACACATCCCATATAATAAACTGTTGGACTTCAATCCCACAAGCTTTTTACACACATAAGAAAATAAATTTTGTTGAATTATGTGGAAGAAATGAAGGATGTAAAATCTTTCCCTGCATGTTTTCAGAACCAGATCATTAACCCACACACTAACATGTTGCTCTTCATAGATTTTATAGGTAAAGGGATGGCCATTTATCACTGACTTTTGCAGTGACAGGATGTAACTCATACTGCTTCTTTTGCGATAATGTCTTCTTTCATCATCTGCTTTCCTCAGAGAGGCTTGTTTGGAATCATTATTTTTAAACTAAAGCTTATGTGTTTTAAATGAAAGAGCAGCTTCCACTGCATTTCTTGCCCCTCCTCGACTTATCTCTGCCCCAGTGGGGCACAAAGGAGCCCGGTACCTTCCCTTCTGGCTGCAGCTGAGCTTGTCATGCCAATGCAAACTTGTCCCTCCTGGGATGTGAACAGTGACAGCAGGTGCTATCACATATTCATCCTGGCACTTGGCAACTGCTGAGAGCAGAATGTGGTGACAGCCAGACCTCTAGTCAGACACAGAGCAACTGCTTTTACCTACATTTGCTGCTCCTGTGCCTCAGATGGGTGAGGAACAGCTCCCAGAGTGAAGGGCTTGGCAACAGTGATGTCTTAAACCAATGCTATTAAGTCTGTCCCAGCAAATCCATCATGGCATTGAGCTCCCTCTTTGACATAATATCACCGTTCTGAACAGTAAAATAAAATAAAGCCACACAAACCAAGCAATTAGAGCTGAAGTTTTCAAATCTGCTTGAATCTCAAAACAACATCTCTCAAGGATTATTAGTGCCACAGTGAAGAATTAAAAACCTCACTGCTAGGATTTCTGACTCATTGTTGTACTTCCTTGTATCTTTTGCCGTGCCCAAATATTTTAGTTGTGCATTTACAAAGCCTTGCCTCATTAACCACATGCCACTGATCAAACCATTTTACCATCCTAGTACAGTATTTCATCATCCTAATCTTAATCTTGTTTTACTGTGTTAGATTGCTTACCACCTTTTATCAGATTTGATGGCTTTTATCCCAGGTCCCTGCATTTCATTTCTATTACATCACACTGTTTATGCATTGCACATGTGTTTGCACTGTCCTCTATAGACTGTCTTGCATACACAAAATATTTAAATGAGAAAAAATTCAAGGACAAGTAAAGTTTACACAAAGTTACTCTACAATCATTTTTTGCTGAGCTAACAGAACAGTTGTTAATAGATTACAGCATCGATGCAATTCCCCTATAAAACCCAAAGGAAGATTGTTGCTTCCCCTGGAAAGTTTTCTTTTAAATTAGTAATCAACAATGTAATTAGGATATCCTAAGTATAAGTTATAATGCCATACAGCAAAAACAATGCATTTCAGATAATTTCTTAGGAGCCTCTTATCCAATTTTGCTACTCATATTTCATTCTTTGGTTTTGTTTTATAATTTTTTTGATGATTAACAAGATGATGATTCTTTCTGGAAAAATCTGAGGTGTTTCCATACCATAATGGAATGACATGTGTTTAAATTAGTCTAAACTAAGTTAATAAGGCACAGACCACCTGACCATGAAGTAGTAGGTGATGCCTTCTTCAGGCCACTGAAAGAAATCTTACTCTCACAGGCCCTTGTCCTCATGTGGGACTTGAACTGCCCCAACATCTGCTGAAGGGACAGTACAGGTGAAAGCAAATTCGAGAGAATTCTGGAGTGCATTGATGATAACTTCCTGGACCACGGGCACCAGTACATGCTGGGGACCAATCAACTGGAAAGCAGCTTTGCAGAGAAGGACCTTGGGGTCCTGGTGAACAAGCTGAACATGAGCTAGCAAAGTGCCCTTATAACAAAGAAGGCAAACATCCTCCAAGGCTACATGAGGAAGACCATCACCAGCTGATTGAGGGAGGTGATCCTTCCCCTCTGTTCAACACTGGTGAGACACATCTGAAGGGCTGGGTCCACTTTTGGGCTCCCTAGGACAAGAGAGACCTGGACATACTAAAGTGAGCTCAGTGAAGGGCAACAAAAGTGACTAAGCCACCGGAGCATACAAGGACTGACTGAGAGAGCTGGGACTGTTTATCCTGGAGAAGAGAAGGTTCAGAAGGATCTTCTGAGTTATACCTATAAATACATGATGGGGAGAAGTAAAGGAAACAAAGCAGACTTCTCAGTGGTGTCTCATAAAAGGATAGGAGTCAATGGGCACACACTGAAATGCAAAAAAAAACCTATTTAAAAATAAGGAAAGGCTTCTTAATTGGAAGAGTGTTTGGGCCAGATTTTCCAGAGAGGCCATAGAGTCACAATCCTTGGAAATGTTCAAAACTTGAGTGTACACAGCCCTGATCTGCTCTGAGTGACCCTGCCCTGATCAGAAATTCTGAATTGAGCAATCTCCAGAGATGCTTTCCAACCTCAGCCTTTCTTCATTTCCATGAACGATCTTTATTTGAATACTCAGTGAGTAAGCTCCCATCACCCAGCCTGAGGCACCCAGTTTGCCCTTCCTTCAATGCACTAGATATTAAGGTCAAAGGTCTTTCTCTAATCAGTGGAAAACTGCTAATGTCTCCAGGGGCAAATTTTATCTGCCTAAGCATGAGGGTCTTTTAAGTCAAAGCACAAGGCTGTTAGCTGAATTACAAAGACTGGAACTCATCCATTGATTTTTCTGCTGACCGAAGGCTACAATTCAAAATAACCTACCAAACAAGGGAATTTGACCAAAGTTCAAGTGTTGCATTTATCAGAGAGTAATTATTCAAATAACTGGAACTAGTACAAAAGTCTCATCCAAGGCTGAGTTTATTGTACCTTCCCGCCATTCAGCTGATGCACTATCATATCTTACCCTTAAGTAAATTGTGTGTGGGTCTCAGTCAGCTCTGAGTTTGGGGTTATGTGATGCAGGTGATATTTTCTGTTATCAGAAAGGAAGTCTAAGTCCATATGCAAAACACACATTCTGCCTTCATCATCTTTCCTACCCCTACCACACTACTTCAAGAGCACATCTAAACAAGGAATAGCCAACTCATTAATACTGCTGGAAAAAAACCCTTTTTCTCTCTACATTGATTTTCTACTACTTGAGTAAGTTTGCCCTGGCTTGGAGCAAGATCATAGGAAGCACAGAGTCAGCTCAACAGAGAGGTCAGGGCTACAAGGCAAAGAACTGTAGGTAAAAGGGAAGGAAATGGGACAGAAAGTGCCAGGGTCAAACCGCCCTGGAGGCACCACTGAACCTCCAAACTGGCTCAAGCTGTGTCACATAGCTTTACTTTAGCAACCAGTCATAACTCATAACACCCTCTGGCATAAACAGGTGTCAAAACCAAGACTCTCAGTCACACATGAAGGAGAATATGGTGTTGGAAAAAATGAAACCACAATGTGGATTTTCTTCTTTGAGCACACAGTGCAACACAATGTGCAGAGGTGTCCTCATCCATGGGGATGCAGGAGAACAAATGATGAATGTTAACATCATTAGCAGAACAAGGCAGGGTCCCATGTCACATTGGAAGGAGAAAAAGGCTGAACAAGACCAAATATAAATGAACTTTTTTCATCTACACAAGTGTGTTGGCTTGATATACCACAAGAGAAAGAGCCAAAGCAGGGGAAAAAATTCTTCTGGTGGCTGGTGCTCCATTTGAGGCTTGCATTGGAATTTCAGGCTTTCAATTCCACCAGTACTGTTAAACTTTAAGCCAAGTCTCACATAATCAAAACAGCTGCTGACAACAGAAAATTGCAGCAGAGAGTGCACAGTCCTGGCCTATATGTTGCAGGCACCCATGCAACAGAAAAATTGTCCTTCTCAGTGGTATCATGTCAAAACTACACTTTTTTTTCCAAACTAAAGATACAAAATGCTAAATAAATTTCAAAAAAATCCAGAAAAATATTGTGACCATTCATTTAACTGTACACATAAACTTTTTTATCCCAAATCTGAGAGCTGAATCACTCAGGTTAAAGAGTTAATATTTCAAAATCTAAAATATCTTTTTTTTTTTTTTTTTGCTACCCTACACAAGCAGAACTACGCATTTTTTGTGTTTTGTCTATTCTCATTTAAAGCATTGTCTGGGGAGAAACTGACAGGCCTCTCCAGTTTTCTTTGCATATTCAGCTGCTGTACTAAACATAAATTGTACTTTGAACATTTATTTGTCCAATATGATGAAATAAACAGTTGTTACTGTTGAATTTTATTAGAAAAATAACAGTTTGTCATTAAATTTTTCAGTCATCTAGGAAAATCATTGTCTTCCAATCATGTGTTAGATAAAACCTTTGGAAAGCCAGAGCTTTAAAAGTTATTTAAAATTATCTCTTCATATATAGCAAAGAAAGCAGCTTTCCCATTCAGCATCTTTATATGTTTTCCCAGATTTGTATATGGAAAAAAATAGTGGGTATAGAATTAGTTTCCCTGTCCATATGTCTGTTTTGTTGAACTATTTGAGTGCCCTTGGCATCACTTGGTTTCATGACAGTCAATATTCTCCTGGGTAATACACAGATATGATTTGGAGAATGGTACATGCTTGGGACTTATCCACATAGATACTTTGAGCAGAATAAACCCATCATGGAGCAAAAGTAGGGATAATTATAGCAAGAAGAACCACACTGTAAAGGAAAGAGAACAGTCCTTGGTCTGTCTGATTAAATACATTAAAGGGGCCATAAGGTCCTTGGAAAGTATTTTGAAAAACTACCAGCTTACTCATTGACAGTTGTTTTAAACCTACATAAAACCAACCATTGCAGCGGCCCTTACAGTGACAGGTAGTAAAGACATATAACATAAAGATAGTGCCCAGCTAAAAACTATGGTTTTTTTTTTACTTGATCTTCCTGTTGCTATAATTTATTTGTTTTCAGCATTTAGTCTAGTATCTGTTGGGGAGAGGGGGTTCCAGCCTTTTTCTGAATTTATGATTAGCAAACAAGAAAACAATTTCACTTTCCTGAATTTATGATTAGCAAACAAGAAAACAATCAAGGCAAAGACAGATAAGACAACTGCAAGTAAGAAAACACCAGATAGCTATAATTATATTTGTTTGCTTGATTAGATTGCAAATAGGTGTTTTTCTCTCACCCAGCAATTCTGTGAAATGAGTGAATCGATAAAAATAAATAAATGATGGTGTGGTAGAAAGGCATTATCTGCCGTATGAGCACAGGAGGAGTGAAATTAACTTATTTTGATAGATGACATTAAATGAGTACTAACAAAACTTTTAATACCTCTCCTGCCTTTTTAACTATTACTTATTCTGTGTAACCTGACAGCAGAATCTCAGAATTTAGGAAATATGTTCATGATTTTTAGGATCCTTTGGCAATCCATGTTTTGGTTTTCTATATTTGTAAACTTAGGTACTCTCATTACAACCTCAGAGAACCATTGAGACCCATGAGTTCCATGCAGTTCTTACCAGGGTAGGTTTCTTAGTGTCTTTATTGTCATTTGATGGAAATCTCACCTTGCATTAGGAAAAAAGTGATTAAACTTTTGATTTAATTGCGGAAAACTAGTTCACTTGGCTTGAACATAAGCATGGACAACTGATTTGAGAGCAGCCCTGCAGAGAAGGATTTGGGGGTAGTGGTGGATGAAAAGTTGGACATGACCCTGCAATGTGCACTTGCAGCCCTGAGAGCCAACCGTATGCTGGGCTGCATCAAAATCAGAGTGGCCAGAAGGTCGAGGGAAACGATTCTCCCCCTCCTTTCTTGTGAGACCCCATCTGGAGTACCATGTCCAGCTCTGAGGACCCCAACATAATAAGGGCGTGGACCCATTGGAGCAAATCCAGAGGAGAACCGTAAGAAATCATAGGAATAGAACAGCTCTCCTACTAGGAAAGTCTGAGAGAGTTCAGATTGTTCAGCCTGGAGAATAGAAGGCTCCAGGGAGACCTTACTGCAATCTTTCAATACTTAAAGAGGGTCTACAAGAAAGATTGAGATAGTGATAGGACAAGGGGTAAAGAGATTCAGACTAGAACTAAGGAAAAAGATGTTTATGATGAGGGTGGAAAAACACTGGAACATGTTGCCTGGGGAGGTGCTGGATACCACATTCCTGAAAACATTCAATGCCAGACTGCACGAAACTCTGAGCAACCTGATCTAGTTGAAGATGCCCCTGCTCATTGCAGGGGAGGACGGACTAGATGAGCTTTAGAGGTCCCTTCCAACCTAAACCATTCTATGATTCTAGGTACAGCTTCTATAGATACGTGCAGGAAAAAAGAGCAGTAGATATTACCTTGCATTGGAAATGCAAGGTGAGTGACAGCATATACAAAATAATAGATAAGCAGAACTGTTCAGCTAATTAAGGACAACAGACTTGAAAAGGGACAATTTCAAGAAATTCTGAGAACTGGTAGCTAAGATCCAATAAATCTAAAATTCCTTAAGGAAAGGAGAACTATCTTAGTGAAGAAAATAGAATAAACCAAAAAAGGGTGGGTGGGTAAATGATCAGTCTTTCACTGATCTAAAAATCAATTCACATAGAAACGGTAAATTAGGTGGAACTGGTACAGTCAAATTTGAAGGAGCTTACGCAGATGACAGGAATAGAGCACAATGACCAGGGCTGAAAATTAGATACCATGAGTAAGAGAAAACATGCATATTGAAATGGAAACACAGGGAAAGTTTTCCCGCTCTGTAGTTAGTGTGCACTTTTAGCCCAATGTTGTCAAGAAAGAAAAAATGCCACTCCCATGTCAGTCTAACTGCTACCAATGAGAAAGAAGTGAGAAATCAGACATTGCAGGGGAAGACCAGACTAGAACATACTTTTATAAATTAGCTGTTTTCACATTAGTTTTGCCTAATGAGTTTCACTCTCATGTAAAAAGGAAATACCTGAACCACCTCAGAAGTATTAGCAGTTGTTCCTGAGAAGGATGGAGAGATATTCCAGGAAACACGGCAAATTGAATGTTGATATTCTTCTTTCTTAGGAAAAAAACTGAAGAAAACAGTGTGTAAGCCCCTAGAAAATGACAATGAAATAAGTAGCAGTCAAGAACAAATCAAGTCAAGAAAATGTCTTCTCTTCCTGTGATGGACTAATGGTTCTCATAAACAGGAAAGAAGCACTACCTTTGAAATACTTTGATTTCAGTATGGCTTTTGACACTGATTCGCATGACCCTCACAAACAAGTGCAGATTAGAGGGTGCACTACCACACCACAGAGGTGTGTCTAAAGGATTCCCTAGGGGTCTGCCCTGGATCTTATGCTTGCGCAAATTAATGCTTGCACCACTTAGTGCTTGCACCAATGGATTGCTTTGGATCAAAGAATACATGCTAGGTATGCTACAAGAAGGGCAACAAACACACCAAGGGACAGGATTAGAATTTTAATCTAAAGCTTCTTACCAAATATGAAAATAGTCATGAAGAAAAAAGATGCACTGCAGTCAGGACAAATAAATAAACGTCTGTGCTTAAGTAGGAATATTCTACTACATAAATACAGAGTGTACAATACCCACTTCAGCAGTCACCATGGAGAAAAGGATTTGTCATTTTGAATTACCATCTGAACTTGAATCAGCAATGTCATGAAGTCACAAGGAAAGGTGAGCAGCATATATAAACTAAAGGCAAGTAAGATCTATAAGCACGACTACCCACTATCAGCATAGATTAATGCTTCTTTTAAGCTGTGTTAGTACCATAAAGCACAAGTACAGCATAGGGGAGGACCTTACCATATCTTCCCATTGACAGCGTTAAGCATAAGTTAGATAAGCGCCTGTTGGAGACTGTACAGTGATGACTGCTTCTGCCTTTGGGCAGGTGGTTAGACTCTGTAGGATCATGGATAGGGTTAAATCTAGAGGAGATTCAGAATTCTAGGCTAAAAAGTTGCTGCAATTCCCTGTACAAACTGAGGTCAACATGCTCCCCAGTACAATGATAAACATCTGCTCAGAGAAACAGAACAAAGCGTGAAACGGCATGGAGACTACATGGCCCCCATCCATTCAAATCCCAGCAGAATGGGAGAACATTGTGGTACTGAGACTGCACAGTAGCTGTCTGACGAGGGAGAATTGGGATGTTCTGCTGCTGAAGCCAACAACCGTATTGAATTCCCTTCTCAGGTGCCAAGCCACAACCACCCCCTTCCCATTAGGTACACCAATCAGAAATAAAAGATATTTATGACTAGAGCCACTCAAACTCCACCCAAATGCAAGTCAAATAGCATAAAAGTAAATTGAGGCTAGGGGGAAAGTGACAGCAGACCTCCACCGAAGCTGCTGGGATCAGTCAACAGGCTGAGTCCATCTTCTTCCCCCCACAGAAGGGAGCCTTGGATGAGAAATATACTTTATGCACATTAAACACTGCTTTTAGGACTAGAACTTTTGCTTCTGCTTACCCCATAGCATATCAGTAGATTGGTCCATCTCAGAGTTTGTGCTTGCTTAACATATGTATTAGTAGATTACTTTAAAACACATTTTGGCAGTAGACACTATCACTAAAAACCTCTGAACCCTATTAATCTGTCACAATTTGTATTAATAAAAAGTGTTATTCCTTAAACTGTTAGAGTGAGTCCTTGCAGTTACTAGCAGCAGATAACACCTTGGCAGGACCCACTGAGGGGTCATTGCTCTGTTGAGCACCCTCCTAAAAGGGTGGTTGAAGTACCCTCTGACCTTGTGAATCTGTTGGTGAAGGGTCTCATTATGATAGACTGCCAGACTGCCAGATACCAGGGTCTTGACTTTCCTGGGTGTGCCAACAGGCAAAAATCTAAACTCCCACCTTTCATGTGACAGACTCCATGGCCTTCCAAGGAACTCAGCCTTACTACTTATGAGTTCAGTCACCAGTGGAACTCTACAGTATGGATTAAAATTGTAGTGGTAGGACTGCCTTCACCAACACTTTGCTGGTGTTCAAAGGGCAGCAGTGATGCTGGGTGCTGTCCTCTAGACAGCTCACACAGTGAAACCATCCCTCTTCACCTCTCTCTGTGGGTTCTGGTTTTAGAAGGGAACTCGAATGCCGAAACTGTGGTGTAGTGCTTTAACACTTCAAAACTGAGAGACAGGCACACATATCCTGATATGCTTAAAAAAAAAAAAAAAAAAAAAAACCAAAAAAAACCCCAACCTTTTGTTGTATTTTGTCTCAGGATTTGGGAGGGATGAGAGGAAAAAAAGCAGAGCAGCCTACATCCTTTCAAAGACACCAGTGAAATACCTATGCAGATGAGCTGGTTAAACAAAGGAAAATGAAAATTTGTAGGCTATGTTGACAAATTTGACTCCCATCCTCCAAACAAAAGAAATTCAAAATTCAGGTCAGCAATAGTGGCAGAATGAGTTGGGTGGATAAAAGATTTTAGACTCCGGACAAAAAAGGTCATGAGAGTTGTGGGAACTCCCAGGGACTGCAAGTGAAAGCTTTTCTCTCTCTGCCTTTCCCACTTCCCAATACATTTCAATAGACCTACCTCTTCTTTCCCTGTGAGGGACTCACCCAGATGCTGAAATCCAGTCATGCCTAAATGACTCTCCATCTTCCTTCTTGCACAGGATCCTCCCTCCTACTCCCATGAATAGTAGCCGCTCTACCTTCACCCTCATCTTTTCAGATGGGTGCCCCTTGTATCTCTCCATGAGGGGACTGGCTAGGGTTTGGCATGGCCCCTGCTGGAAGTAAAAGGCAAAGAGGGGAAGGAGGCACCAGGGCAGCCTGTGTTGCCTGCAGGAGCCTCTTTCTCACACCATCCCAGCAGTGCCAGCAATGACAGCAGCGGAGGTCCTGTTAGGCTAGGAGAGAAACAAGGACAGAAGTTGCTGCCTTCAACGCTCAGCTCCTGCAGGTGACTGCCTAGGCTGGATTTGTAGAAAGCCGGCCCTAGATTGTCTGTGAGGGTGACATACAGCAGTGCCTGCTACCTAAATAATCCCCAGTTTTAGAGCTTTGCACCCTTCCCTTTTTCTTGGGGAGCAGCTCATCCTTCTTGCCTTCAAACCTCTTGGTTTGAGTTTGTTTGATTTTTTTACCATAGAAGAGCTTCAGTCTGTAGCAAAGCCAGTATAATGGATGCCCTGATGCAATAGACATCTTCATCATACAAAGCAAAACAAACAGAAAGAATTTGAACAAAATCATAAAGAAGTACATGATGCTTCTTTGAAATCATTACTGAAGTAAACCGCAGGGAAAATAAATTAAAACTTCCAAAATTCCTGTTCAATGAAATTGCATAAATAGTACCTGATGCAACAGTTACTGGAACAGAGCTGCTACAGCTAAAACAAATAGGTTACACAAATTTTATACCTAGAAATTAGAATTCTTTCCATCATTGCATTCTTGAGTCTTATGCATTAATTTAGCTACAATTCAGCAGAGCTCACACTGCAGTAATAGAATATTGATTGTACAACTTTCAGAGACAAAGAACTCATGTTACTGAACTTCATACACATGCATGTTGTTGCAGTAAGAATTCCACATCAGTATTCCTTGCCAAATATATCCAATCACCCCTGTGTCTGCTGTTGATTTAATTATATACCACAGAATTTTTGGTGGGACAAAGTCTCATAAAACTAAAATTCCAGTAATGGAAATAACCTTGAGTAAAGGAAAATATTAAACGTTCAAGCCCAGGAAAGTATGATGCTCATTTAGTTCTATTTCTTTGCTAGTTTAGTAATATATAGCTGCATACTTTGGAGTTGACAGGGACTTCTCTGAAGGTAAAAAATGTACTTGTAGAGCAGATTTCACATCTTAATGCAAAGTAAGTTGTGTTCTTGTAGATCATCATCAGTTTGCAGCCCACTGCTAACTGAGTAATAATGAAAGTGGTCACTGTGCGTGCGTTATTCCTCAGAACAGCTTCCTGAAACACTTCTTCAAAACAAATCAATCATAATGCAGGAGTAATGTGAGAATAATGCAAGATGTTTGCTCCATGTTCCTTGCTCCTACATCTCCTACAGGCCCCACACCCTACTCCACAGCTGCGTGGCATCTCCAGCATCCACTGGTGCTCAGTTCCTTGCTTTTGTTTCACCGCTGAACCTAATAATCCTCCAAAAGATCCTCTCATAACTCCTTTGTTTTCCTGACAGCGGCATGAACGTAACACCAATATTGCATGTGTATTAAGGAAATTTCTATGCAATGGCAGTTAGACAAAAATGTATGCATAGTCAAGTTTTTCTTTGAGGTTTCATTTCATTGTTAGTGGTGGAGGGAGGATTAGACTTTTAATTAACTAAAACTGACACCCCCTAGACAAAATGGTGATCTGATGGTCAGACTGATGGTCTGATCCCCTGAGACAATGTCCATATTTCTGTTTTCTCATTTGGAAGAGAATAACATTATTCTATTTTGCTCACTAAGCAATATCCTACTGATGATATATTATGAACATACATATCCATTGGGCATACTTTGGGATTGAAAGTATCTTTAAGAAGCCTTTATACTGTTAAAATCATGTGAAATAATTTCAAAACACTCAGAATATTTGCAATAATTTTTAACCATGCAATGCACAGAACTTTATAAGAAAGCAACTTTTGTATTCCCACATTTTGTACTACAGATGTATTTCAGTAGCCCTTGTAATAGCCCTTACTGTTAAAATAATAGCATAGAAATAGAGTGAGATCCTGCCCCTATCCATTTGCTATTCCTCTCCCATTAAGCTTTTAATGCCCTTTCATGCTGCAGAGACAAACGTGGCCTGCTGCCCACCAATTGCCATTTCCCACTACAATATACAGCACAGGAGTAAAACAATATTACAACCTCTGTTTTTGCTGTCCTCTCTGTGTTCCCATTAACTGTTAACCACAAAATTTGACTTCAGAGTCAAATCTCCTTTAGTGGAGGACAGTACCATTAGAAATTCAACTTTAACTTTCTATCAGTAACAAATATTTCCTTTAAATGTTTATGATTATTTAGAACCTAAATATTTCATTTTACCAAAGAAGAAAAACATAGTATCTATCTTTTTGATTGGTCTTCCTTATGTTATGCTATGTAATTACCTTAAAAGTGTTTACAGAAGATATTGCTTGCAACCAGCTTTTGAATCCCTTTGTATTATTCCTTCAAGGCACTAGTTTCATATACTATAAAGCACCAGAAAGATGCCTTTATTACCACAATTCATTAGAATGTGCTAAACACTGCCAAATGAAGAAGCATTTTTTACACTTATTGTTATTACCTAGTGCAATTTACATTTTGCTGACTGGGAAAAAAAAAGTTGTCTTTTAAACTTAAGCTTTTGTGAAAAAGAAGTGTTATTCTAAACCATAGTGCAGAAAAAGCCTGAAGGCTCTTTAAATCTGCTAGTTTGTATTTGATATCCATTAACCTGTACCAGCACGAGTTTAACTAACCTTGAAGGTTTTTGCAAGAAAAGTGCACCAACCATATCCACAATCTAAGACATCTGCATGAAAAAATAAAAGAACTTTTGCTGGAGGAGTTAATTTAAAAAAAAAATAATCTTCCTAAAATTGGAAATACTTTCTTAGTGGATGAACAAAGTGCGCTAATAGCTTTCATTTGGCAACTCACATTTTAATAGCTATCAGGGTTTAAAAAACGAATGTATAACTCCCTCCTAAATTGTTGTTGAGGGAAGAAAAAGCTGTAGAAGGGGCTATCTGGAGTAGTTCTTTTAGGATTTTGGCTAGTGGAAGAGGAAGTCCTGCTGCAACAGAGAGTTAAGGAAGTTTCAAGTAGGATGATGTTCTTTAACCCACTGAGCCAGATTCTTCAGCAGTTGGTTAAGTGAGGGGATACTTCCTTTCACTGGTCTGAACTCTTGTACATGAGAAAAATTACTTAAGGTGAACAGCATGCTATCTCTTTTTGTGTAGACATGAGAGAACACAGATGGAGGAAGTTGTGGGACAAGAAATTTAGTCTCAATTACCCAACATGGACAGCTTTTTGAGCTATTTCCTTCACATGCAAATGGTCTGCTGAGCCCAGCATTTGTTGCCACATTTCTTCTCCATCACAGAGGTATGTCTGGAAGATTCTGCATTTGCTTAGGCAGAATTCAGGGTTAAAAGGTGAGCATCATAAGACTTCACTAAAAGGAACAGCACAAAGTCACTACCCTTATACTTGCATGTAAAATCAATAAACTTTGACCTGGTAATAATAACAAAAGCTAGAGAAGACTCTGAGGAAGCTCAGAGTGAAGGAATTATGCAAAAAACACAAATTAAATTATGAAAACAGCTTTCTGTGTCTCAGAAACCATGTCTGCAGTACAGGTGGTGGAAGAACCAGACAGATCAAACTTCAGAACTCTTTAGGCTCAGTGAACAACAATTCATATATAAAAATAGTGCATGCCCAAGCAGTTGAGGTGGTATGACATGATGCTTCTTGAGGGCTTCCAAAGAAGAATGTAGGGGTAAATAGCTCCTTTCCAGAAGGTATTGTTACCAAGGAGGCAGTTGTTTTTCACTAAGGGAGCTTTCCTGCCTGGAATGAGGCATCTTTCCTATACGCAGTTTTGGAATGTTTCTCTGCATGCATTCCACAGAGGGTTACTCTCTGGGCACAAGAGAGATAAGTCTCACAGATGTGCAGTAAAGCCTTAGCAACAAATTGGGGAGCTGGGGAGGGGGAAGCGATGATAAAGCCCAAGGAATGGACAAAAACCTTGCCTTTGTCTTTGCTCTGAGGCCCGGAGCTGGACATAGTGCACCAATAGGATCTGTGAGTTTTCAGTAACCTCACCTGTGAAAAAAACCTTTAGAACTCTTTCCACTGCTTACCATTCTTTGGGGGAATACCTGCATAGATTTTGCTTTACACAGAGAGAATTCATTAAGAGTAGAAAACAGTCAGTTGGTTTTGGCTATATTTTAAACAAAATTAAAACCATGAATCTGCAGTGTTAAATGTCAGCAGTCAGCTATGATGGCATCAACAGGACCGGAGGTTCAGTGGCCCTGACAATACCCTTCAGTTGTAAGGATCTTTTATGGAAAGCCTCTGACCAAAACTAATGAGGCATGGAAATCATCGTGCTCAGAGAGCACTGGCTTGTCCCTACAGGCATTCCCCTGCATTAAGGTATCTGAGAAGTTGCTAACATTTTCCAGTGCGGTTTCCTCCAGATCACATAGATCCTCTGTGTATTGGATAGGCACTCTGACACTGTGACACTCTGAAACTCTGACACTAGAGGAGACCACAGTTCATCACAGAATCATACCGTAGTTTGGGCTGGAAGGAGCCTTAAAGATCCTCTAATTCCAACCCCTCTGGCATGGGCAGGAACGCCTTCCACCAGACCAGGCTGACCCATTCAGCCTGGGCCTGGCCGCGTCCAGGGATGGGGCATTCAGAGCTTCACAAGGTAACCTGTTCCATTATCTCTTAGTGAAGAATTTTTCCTAATACCCATTTTAAACCTACTGTCTTTCAGATTAAAGCCGTCCCCCCTTGTCCTCTCACTACATTCCCTATGTGAGGAAAGACAGAAAGAGAAGACCAAAGAAACATGCATTAAGAGCTGCCCTGTTTGGTGAGGTATTACTGTCTTTTCAGTGACAAACAAAGCCTTCTGCAGTTAGTTCATGGACAGAAGAAAGGAAGTAATTGAGGCAAACCGAAAAGAAGAGTAGACTGGATTTAGACCCAAAAGATGATGTGTCAATCACATTTTTGTTCTAAAAATACAGAAGAGAATGTCCAAAAGCAAAAACCACATGCCACAAATGTCAAGGATTTTAAAAAGTATTTGGCAGCCTGTGCTACGATTGACTCTGGACCATTTTGAAGTAAAATAGCATGCCAATAAAAACTATTACCATCATCAGGGTTTTATGTTAAGGTGCACTTTGTGTAGTCAAAGAAAATGCAGACCCCATCACTTTTAAAAATGGTGTCAAATGAGGATGCATCTCCCTTTAGCACTGGCACTCACTGAGCTGTTAGAATAAGCACGTACACAGGGCAGGCAGACACAACACAGGCACTGCCTGTCTTGACTGCGCATTGGAAGAATTAAGTTTTAAAGACACAGCTCTTCCCAGTAACAGAGGAGCTGACTTGGAAGCTGTCACCAAAAAAATATAAGGTTGAAGATATAATAAAATTTAATTTAAAAAGTCCACAAAGTTTCATGAGAACATGTTTCCCCCTCTCCTCTTTCCCTGAGTGGACGTTTTGCCAAGTCCCTGATAGTTTAACCCATATAAGACTTCTATCTCCTCATGGGCCTGAAGACAACACCTCCCTCAGCCTCTGAAGTCCCCTCACATGAAAGAGATGCCCAGCCGTTGCCCAGCTCTTCTCCATAAACATCTTCTTCCTAGATCAAGTGCTTCTTTAAGGCAAACCCACATAACAGAAGAAATCAGATTACATGCTTTGAAAGTGACAGGATTTTTTTCCCTCAGAAGGGAAAAGCATTACTAATTGGTAAGGCCAGACTACAGGCTCTCAATCCTACTTCTAATTTAAAATACTGATGTGAAGTCTGGAAATCTACCCGTGCACAAGAAGGCATCAAAATGCCTTCAAAAGCACATAAATCAGGAAAATACTAGGCAAGTAGGAAATTAATTTTTAATGAATGTTATAGCTGGCCACGGAGTTCAACAGCACTCTATTTCCAAAGGTATCTAGAAGGAAACCTGGGACACATTAAAAATGAACTTAGAGTCCGTCAATGTCAGTGTATCATTGAGCAAATAAGGGGATGTTGAGGAGGTGGATAGACAGACATCTGTTAAACAGTGTGTTGAGAGGAAACACTACTGTTTTAACAACAGATAACAGCAAAAGGATGCAAGTGAACCAGCCTAAACAATGCAGTCAGAGCTCTGCCTGTGCTTAAAGCAGTGTTTGGCCATGCAGGGAAGACTCAGAGATGTCTATTGGCATTTAGGATAAATGAAGATTTAATTCATCACATTGCAGTAATTGATGCGATACACAGACTTGCAGTCAATTCTAGGAAGCTTCTGGGTGTAGTTTGCAATGAAACCACAGAAAAAGGGAATTCAGGAGTAGTCAAAGGGAGAATACTTGAGCAGACAGTCTACTCTTGTGTCTGAAGCAAATTCCAGCCTCACAAGATGTAATAGAAATTCCATTAATTTTGAAAGCTAGTAATTGTTTTACAGCTGTGAAGAGGTACCTTAGAGACAGAAACAGAAATAGGACTCTGAACAAAAAACCCAAGACAATTTTTTCTTTTTTTTTTTTTGTTTTGATCACCAAATCCTTTAGCCATGCAAAAGTACTACTTGCAACTTAGCACAATTCCTTATTAAAGAAAGCAGTCCTCCCTCTTTAAGTATTCACAAAATATAGCTTCTGAAACATTCAAAATTCACATTTGAAGCACAATACTAACATTAATTATATTGCAGCCCTTAATTATTTGAAAAATTTTAGGAAAAAAATTTCTGTGCAATGTGATACTTGTTACTTTTATGTGTTATTTTACGTAGGTCTGATTAAACAAGGACTGTAAATAGAACACTGAACTCAAGTCTTTGCTGAACTATTCTTTTCATGTGTTCTTGCCAATTCTGTATGTGTATATTTTTATTATGGATTGCAGTATGTTTTGATATGTTTTTATTAGCAGCTTATCTGAATGGCACATTCATTATAAAAAAAAAAAAAAAGGCCTTTTTTCTGGTTTTGCAGATTGTGTACATTT
Organism: Grallaria varia; assembly: GCA_013396735.1. Lineage (NCBI taxonomy): Eukaryota > Metazoa > Chordata > Aves > Passeriformes > Formicariidae > Grallaria > Grallaria varia. The sequence continues at coordinate 23,029 of VWZG01011947.1, forward strand.
AAAGATAATGTATTCTGTACCAGCTCCCCAAAAAGATAAAACATATAATGACATTATACAGTAATTTGGGTATTTTACTGACTTTATATTCTGGCAGTATGTTTCATGCCTCATTTGGTAGAAAACTCATTAGACTAGTTCAAACCATGTTTTAATGCAATAGGTTGAGACTTCTTGCTCAACTAACTTGAGTCCCTGCCCATTTTCTGTATTTTCATGCTCAAGTTAATAAATTGCAAACTTTTAGCTCCTCAGTTTGCTCTGATCTCCTTTACATATCATTTATTTGTAGCTCTATATTTGGAGAAAGAAGGAATGGATGAAAGTCAAATTATCCCCTTAGGCTCCTGGAATAAATTTTGCCATCATATAATCTGTATTCTTATGGGGCATTATATTTTATTGAGGTCTCAATTTGTGACAAGAGCCTTCACTGAAACACAGAAATATCAATAGGAAGAATACTGAAGAGCAAACTGCTGAGAAGTTTCAAAGCCAGTTTCATGAGTTTTATTCATGATTTTGGATTTGATAACTCAAATCAGTTGGAAAATCTGCTGCTAGGATCTAGTGTTTTCTAACATCAAACATAAATAGATTGCTAAACTGCTTATTAATTAGAAGCCGTGTATATGCATGCATATAGGTATGCAGTGGTATGTGTCCTACACTAGGTTTATTGGTTAACCGAGTGACTATCCAAGCAGGGAAAACTCAGGAGTGGATGCTTCAGCGATGCTGTGTTGCAAGCTTCAGGACACCTGAGATAACTGTGTCATGGCTCTAATATTCAAAGAACTCACTGAGTCCTGAAAGCAAATACAACAACTTGCAGAAAAGCACTGAATTCTTATTAAGGTCAACCAACAAGAGTGCAGTCAGCAACATATTATTTGTGATCACAAAGGAAGAGCTGATGGGACTGTGGTTTCATTATGCACATAATAAGAGGTGGAAAACACTGATTCCAGTCTTACAATGTGGTTACTTGGGAACAAATTTTGAAATTTTTGGAAGAGACAAATTTATAGTTTCAGGGACCTGGCTATGTTAGAGGATCTAGAAGACACAATAAAAGACCCTCTAATATTACACGTTTTACCCCAAAATTGCATCCCTAGATCAGATAACAGGATCAAAGACTCACAGAATACTTTAGATTGGAAGGGACATCTGCAGGTCGTCTGCCTCTTGCAAAAGCGAGGCTACCCAGAGCAGGCTGCCCAGATCCATACCCAGATGACTTTTGAATACCTCCCAGGATGAAGGCTCCACAACTTCTCTGAGCAACTTGTGCCAGTGCTCAGTCAAATATCCTCAGTCTGGATGGGGGAGTTGCCTGTCTGGTCCAGCGGGGAAAAGACTTTTCCTTTTATCCCATATGAACCTCTCTGGCTTGGTTCAGTCAATGCCCCTAGTCTGACTAGCTCCCTCTTCTCAGCCATAACTCCATAGGTATTGGGTGGCTGCTCTTAGTCCACCAACAAACTGTCTCTCCCTGAAGCCAAGTCAGACCCAGTCCCTCAGCCTCTCCTTACAGGGAAATCCACTTACAGGTGTTATTAACTATGCATTTGTCCCCAGTGAATTTCATAAAGCTCCTGTTGGCCTGTTCCTCCAGCCTACCTTGGTACCTGTGAATGGCAGTCCTACCTTCAAGCTCATCAACTGGTCCCTCATTTGCTGTTACCTGCAGACTTAGTGAGAATGGAGTCCATCATCTTCAGAATACTGATAATGATATTACATGGGACTGGTCCCAGGACAGGTCCCTGCAGTACTGCATTTGTTAACAGCCTCCAAAGTACAATCAGTTAAACACCATCCTCCATTAGGCAAAAGGTTCCACCAGATCTCAGTTGTTCCAACAACACTGTAGATTTGTGAAAGCACATGATGCTCAGGATCCACCAGTTTGTTTCCCTAGCTACGTGCATTTGCGCAAATACAGATAAGGAAGTGTCCCTCACATAAATTCTGGAGAAGCCACTGGACTGCCACAGCCATTGGTATGTCCCTTATTGTAATTCTTTGGTAAGGGTGGAACAAATAGTCCACATTTTAATCCATCCCAAAGAAGTATTGAGAAAGCTTTATGAGAAGAAGTATATGTCGTTATCTCCACTGATTACCAGAATTTGACATCATCACTTCTGATGCAAGTCATACTTTCACCTCAGGTTCACATGTACACTGTACATATTACTGTCAGCTATTAGTGAGATTATTGTAACCAAGGAAGTGCTGTCACAATAGCACATCTAAAGAAAAAAAATTCTAAGAGTAATTTAGAGGTCAAGAAGTATCACAGCTGAGGGAAAAGGAAAATGAGCTTATAGCTACTCAGGATTGTCTACACAAAAATTAGGGTTTGAACAATAGTGTAAGCATGCATAGAAATGACAGCCAGAAGAAAATTTCTCCTTGTGCCTGCGATACCACCTGCACTCTTCTTGTTAATCATTTCAGGACAAAAGCCCTGAGTATGTTAAAACAACTACATTAAACAAACAAACAAACAAACAAACAAACAAACAAAAACAAAAACAAACAAAAAAAATCCAATTCTTAAAAAAACTGCCAATTAAATACTTCCTTCTTTCTCTTTAAAGAAGGAATATGTGTCTCTCAGGACAGAATCATGCAACTCTGGATCAGTCACAAATTTCTGAGATATACAGGTATCTACTGAGCCAAAAATCTAGTGATTCTGTGAGGTATTGTCTTACACTCATTCCCAGTGACTCCTTCTGACTCCTTTGGCTTTGAATTCCAACGTACTGGTTCTCCCACATCACGGCATGTGGTTTATTATGATCTACATCATTGCTTATGTGGATCTCAAAATAAATTGCATCTACAGACAAACTTTATTATAAATATGTACAAATAGAAAGTCTCAATAATAAACATAAACAATTTTTTGTGTCGCATAACAAAGGACAGTCTCTACATAAGGTTTATTTGGTACTTGCTGAGATGACCTACATAATTTAGCTTTGGCTTTTGCTAGTCTTGAGTAATACAGGGATCTCATACTCATGCTAATAAATTCTTTATATTACACTACCGTATCTCCCCTTTACATAATGCATCATGCATGGTTTGGGGTTTTTTGTCCTGTGTTTCATATCCAGTCCAATGCACTTCTGTTTCCCTGAGGGAGATGGATTGGAGAAAAATACGCACACAGAAAACAGAAAGTGTTGGCACAGCATAGCACTTACTTATGCAGGCACACACAGCACATGTTCTCTTTAACTGAAGCTGTGCAATAGTTGAATAATTCTGGCCCAGCACATCTGGTTGAAAGCATTGGAACCACTTAAAAAGTTGTACATAAAGGAGAAAAAGGAGAAAAGAAAACAATATTTACTCCCGGGTCTTCAAACGCTGCACATATTTTTTTGAGAAATACATATTCTGCCAACTTGATTCTCCTTAACTTATTCAAATTCAAAAGTTACAGATGAAGGTCACATCTGTAACATCAGATCAGGATTTTTGCTTGAAAAGTCGTTAAAGAGAAATTGTCTCCCTAGAATACAAGAATGGGAAGAGCCGAGTTTATTTGCTTTTCACAGTGTCCCTTCTGTATACTCACTCTGCATCCCTATCATGCATAATATATTTCAAGAGCCTTTAAGGTACTGTGAACAAGCTGCAGTATTCTGAAACTAATTAATCTGTGGCACATTTGCAAGAAGCAATTGCATCTCATTATAGATATATATTGCTGAAGTGAAAGAACAGCTTAATCTTTCTAATATCTAGTCTTACAGGGCTTATTACATGGCTTCTGGCATGCTAATTTTTCACTTTTTTGACTATTTCTCTAATGATTGATAAACATTCTTACAAAGGTGTTCAGGTGAGCTCATTACTCAGTTTTAAGCTATTTAAATTGTGATTATTAATGCCTGTGAAGTGTAACCGAGACTAATGTTCAGGTGTGAGACCCAGGTCAGAATCAGAAGATGTGGCATTACAGGGTGGCCTGCATCAGTGCCTCACAGCTGACTGGGTGCTCAGCAGCTATGCTGAAACCTTGCAGGTAAGCATCCCAAAAATAATAAGAAAGGGAGAGATAGGACTGTGGTAATAACAATATGTGACTGCAATAAATATTGAAACAGTATAACAAATTACTCTGATTTAAAATAAAACAACAATCAATTTGTGAATGTTGCACAGATCAGGTGTTAAAATCTAGAGTTACAGAAAAATAAACTGATACTGAGTTGCACTCCATTATCTCACTGAAGATAAATTCTTCACCTTCCCATATACCTCTTCCATGTGCTAAAAATTTTCCAGTCGTACACAATAGTAGGTACAGAACAGAGGTCTTTACAGATGAAGAAGAAATACTAATTAAAAAAAAAAAAACCATTGAGTCTACAATTAGCTACTGAAGTCTCATTTTTTAAAACAAGTGTTGACCTTTCAATATTGGTGTGAAAACCCAAAGTTGTAGTTCTTCAATGCAAGCACCCCCTGGATAACAGATTTTATATTTGTCTTTGTCTCTTCATATTTTAAAGAGGTTTTATAGGTGACTCATGCTACCTACGGTACAAAAAAATAATTCTAAAAATAATTCTCAGATTACTTAAATGTTTGCAAAGTGGCTGATTTACACTCATATACTTACAGATATCTGTACCTATGACTATTAGTGCATGAACAATATTTGTTTTGCACTTCTCATAATTTTGTT
>VWZG01011947.1:27781-66530 GCA_013396735.1 Grallaria varia
TTCAGTTACACTATTAAAGGCCAGATCCAATTCCATATGATAGAAACTTCTGCACATCATAAATATTCATTGTGAGAAACTGCAAACAACCATTGTGCCTAACAACTATTCAACTCATTTGGTAACTAGTTATAACTAGCAAATAGTTGCACAAAAATGGCCGTACAGACCTGTGCAGAAAAGAAGACCAGTTTTAGCTATAACATATTTGCAAGGAGTACAATACCTATCTCAAATCCTTACACAAATATTTGCCCTAAATACAGTTCCCCCAAGATAGTTCTCTCTTTATCTCCCCCTTATTTTTGTTTTGCCCTCAGCAATACCAGTATTCACAGTGCATAGCAGAAAAAAAGCTAATTTAGAAGAATGAATCACCAAACCATTTCACAGCCTGTCAATGAATATCAATACTTCTAATTGCTATTGTTTATGTCATTAACAACCCTTTCAAATAAAGCTGCTTAACGAAGATATGTTATCAGGCATGGTATGTTGCCCTGACAGATACATTGTGGATTCCAGGAGAGATACAGACTTCAGAGGGAAATCTCCTCTTACTCACTTATCAAGCAGAGCTGTTGAAACCTTGACACTTCCAATTTGCAAAGATCTATGCAAACCTTTCCCCTGGCATGGATTCAAGCCTCCTGAATTTCACTATGAGTTTTAGGTTTGAATTAGTCCAAACCCCATAGTAACACTCAGCCAAAATTGTTAATTTATGCCAAATTCACACAGCTTTGAATTGTTTCCATTTCTTGTTAAATCAGTGCTGTACAGCTGGCTTAAAAATTGGACCAAGTTCGGCAGTAAACTTGCAAATTAAATCTGACTCAGTTCTGTGCCCACACTAAATCATGCCTGGTAAGTGCAAACCCACATGAGGAGGAAGCATCAGAGCTCCCACTGCCTTGGAGAAGGAGCCCAGGGAGAGATGTCAAGACCACATAGCCCCTCCAACTGCAGCAAGTCTGATCTATACCGAAATTTCTTCCTGGATGCTACTGAGAGGTAGTCATTGGTGTGAGCACACCCTGCTTTCTGCCATGGAGATTGCTCCTCCCCAGACACTGTCACATTTTCATTCCTTACATTTCATCTAGCTGTTCCGTCCTCTCTATGATAGCAATCAATATATCCCCATCATCTACCACTGACTAAATTTCAAAGGACAAAAACTTCCAGACACCATTTTTCATCTGGATTAGAGCTGCCTGAGGGAGATCCGTAGCTGTGCCAGCTCCCTGGGATTGAGTGCTCTGACTGACAAATGAGGACTGTGTACCTTGGGACAATGGCCATGATTCCTTCTTCCAGCCTTCTGCTTCCTCTCTCTCCCGCCTCTGTATGGGTGACAGAGACACTCATGTGGAGGCAATGTACCACATAACAAGGTGAGCTGGCACATTGCCTTGGTACAACAGGCTATAAGCCATGGGAGCCAAGCAGCAGCTGAGCCATCCAACAGAAGGGGTGAGAAGCTCTAAAAAAGAGTAGGCTGAGCAGACAGAGCCAGGAATGACTGTGGCTTTCCCCTGTCATAAATATGCATAATTTCTGAAGGCAGCAAGTCAGGTGTAAGAAATGTTAAATTACCTCTGCTAGATCTGGAGGGTTTTTTCTACACAGCGTAAGATGGGATTTGCTAAAACTCAGAGAAGATTGAAAAATTAAGATTTCCCAATTTTTCATCAACATTCTCCAATATAAAACAAACCATGAAGGAAAAAGATAAATTCAAATCTTTGCTTGTCAAGATGAATGGAGTAAAAAAGATCACTTCAAAAGCAAACTTTCTATTTTCTTACAAAAAGTGCATTGAAATAAAGATGTCCTCTATGCTACCCAAACTAATTTGTAAAGTACTCCCTTATTCAGCAGCATTCACAACACCTAAAAAACCCCACATATTTAACTGTATGTTATAGTTTTAGAATTTGTCAGAATTTTTCTTTCCCTACCTACATAGACTTTGGGAGCTGACAGCCTTCTCAACAAAAGACCTGGCTAATGATCCGAATTCCAACCCGATGGCTGGGCGGAGAATTCTTTTGTTTGTTTTGGGAGTTGATTTTTTTTTTTCTTCACTTCTTCGGTGGCGGTTTGGAGAAGGAATCAGCTTGGAGGGACTGCTGCGGGTTTTGGCTTTTTCCCTGCCTCCTGCTCCTAGCCCGCTGTGCCCAGAGCTTCAGGACAGGCAACCTTCACTGCTTTGGAGTTGCTGCAGTTTTCCTGAGGCACCGACAGCACCAATGAGGGAGCCCCCGGCCCCCTCTGCCCACCCCCCCGGGCCAGCACCTTCCAGACGGAGGATGAAGGAGGGAGAGCCCACACTGCCTATGGGAGAGGATCCAACCCGGTGTCTTCAGGGACTCATTTGTTTAGAGGTTTTGGTTACAGAGTTGTTATTTGTTCTGTTCTGGTGATTTTTATATATATGTAATATATTTTGTAGTTAAGAACGGTTATCTTTCCTTCTACACATTTTCCAAATTCAAATTTTGTTATAAATTTAAAAGAGGCATTGTTAATTTTGAGAAAGGAATTCTAAATTGTTTTAGCTTACTCTAAACTAAGACACCGAATCACAAAGTTGGCCATTTCAGAAGATTCCAGCTGATGCCCAAATCTAGTGTCTGTGGCAACCAGCTTGCACACAGTGTGCACCCAAGTCCAAGCTGCAAAGTAATTTGACTTAAATCAGCAACAAAATAATACAAAAAAACCCTAAATATAAATCACAAAACTTTCATCTCTGAGTTTCCTCTGAGAGATTGCCTGGGCAAAGCATATAACCCCTGTTTCCACATGTGTTTACAGTAAGCAGTGCAGCTGCTCTTTTTTTCAGAGTGATGCACTGCAGATGAGCATCAGCAACTGGGCTGAAAACAGAGGGTCTTAATTTATTGTTTTATTATTAAAAAACCCCAAACACAAAACCAAAATAACAACAACTCCAAATCTTTTCCTCACAATGGATTCTTTGCTAAGCACACCAGTGAGGAAACAGCTATAGAAGGAAATCAAATGTTTCCCCCACGCCAGGAGGGGCGCACTGTTCCTCTCAAGGTAGATGCCCAGAGCAGGGCTAGCAGAGGCACCTGCAGGACCAGCTTCATGTGGCCTCCACACGGCAGTAGTGTCTGATTGACTGATCAAACACCCTTGTCACTCACAGGATAATGCTCCAACAGGGTCACACTTGGAAAGCTGAGTTAGCATGGCAAAAAATAAGACACCTGGTGTTTTCAGCTTCCTATACCACAATATTAATCTTTATGCTTTCCTCACCCTATTCTGGTCCTCCCTCTCCTCCCATTGACCTCAGCTGCCTTTCTGGCTCAGGCAGATGTCAGAGGACAATTTTTATTGCAGGAGACCTCAACCTGTGTACAGCTGCTAAGTAAGGGCCACCTTAGTCAATAGGGGTATTGTTGATGATGCTTAAAGTGATGAGGAGAATGATAGATTTTACAAGAGGAAATGTAGACTAAATCTAGGAAATGAGCAGGTAGGGAAGAAAAGCCATGTAGTAGGGAACTGATGTAAGCTGAGGATTCCCTGCCCAGGGGAGACCATTCCCATCCTTTTGGCAGGAAAATGGGACCAGTGAAGACCCTCTATTCCCATACTCCTGTACTATATCCTTATTCTGCCCCCTTCTTTCCCATTTCTCTCTTAATAGTCCCTTCCCCTTCTGTCCTCTCACACTCTGCCCTGGTATTTCACACTTCATCCTCACTGTTCTATCTGCTTGATTCCTCTTTTCCTTCTCACTTTCCACATCTTGGAATCCTAATGTTCCTCATAGCCTGACTTCCACTCAAAGCTGATGATGGATGCAATCTCCCTACCTGAGCTGCCCCGTTGCTCTACCAAAACTGTCTCAACAGTTCCCAAAGGGAATGACTGCCAGCACAGGAGAGTCTTGCTTTGGTAGAAGGGCTTCTCCCCCTAAGACTCCCACACAGGTATTGGCAGCAGATGCCAGGCCTGTAGGGCACAATGGGCTGCCTGGGGACTGTGCTCCTAGAGAGACAGCACACAGGCAGCTTCACTGGAAAGGTGGGCATCAACCCCCAAGGGCCCCCAGCTTCTCAGATTTGCAAATGTTAGAGCAAGACACTGATTTGTGGCTCTGTGATGAACGTGGATGTAGATGCAGCGATGGGCCCTGAAACCAGCACACTTTCCTGGTTACTAGAAATACATGTTCTTTGTGGTGTCTCCACATGCATCCCATCAGAGATGGTACCAAAGGAATTTAACAGAGCGAGCCCAGCAGGGAAGCATGGAATACATGGGAATGTACATCAAGAAGGGAAAATGTGATGGTTTCTGAATGCTGTGTGCCTCAGTCTGCCTGCCCTTTGCTGCTTACAGGAAAATACTCCTTAATCAAATGTTTCTATTGAACAAATCCAAATAATCCTAATGGAAAAGTAGTGTGTTTAATATGTTCTTGGTATGCTAGGGTGGTTTCCATTAATCCTTCACACAGTGTTAAAATTTCAGCCAACAGTCATTCATTGTATTAACTCAGTCTGGATTGTCTAGTCATTACTTTATCTCCAGCTGCTTAACACACGACCAAGCATTTTTCAGTTCTGCTCCAGGATCTATTTCCTGCTTTATGTTAAACTTAAACCTTTTTCACATTCATTTTATAAATTGTTATTTCTTTTATAGTTATTATGCTAATTCCAAGTGAATTTATGATCATTTGAGGATGCAGTTGTGATAGTATAACAAAATGTTATTGTTTTCACTGAGTTGTAGCATTTACAATACAGCTATCTTTATGAGAGATAAACACCTCCAAATTTATAAAGGTTATTATGTTTTTAATGACAAAATTAAATTATAGTGAGGAGAGAGAGAAATTGATGCATTCAGACCTGGAGTAGAAATTCTGAAATAAGTGGGATGATCTTTGTGACAGGGAGGAACAGGGAACTCATTTTCTACAGTGTTGCAGAAGTTTTGCATTTAAGATAAGCAATGCATGTCATCCAACAGAGACTTTTCTGGGTTTCTCTCTCTTAAAACCAGAGAAAAATTGATGGAAATCCAGCCAAATCATTTCCATCAAGATTTGAGGACATAGTGTGTAGTGTTGGAAAAAGGACAACTATTCTGTAAATTATTTTCTGGAAGGCTGCTCGTTCAGAAAGTTATTGCAGAATGACTTGGTTTACTGTACATTCATGTTGGTTGGTGTGTACCTGTTGACAGTCCCTTACTAACAGGAGGAAAAAAAAGAGAAGAAGAGATACGTGTATCTGTGAAAATGGAAGGGTTTGAAGCCAAGAGAGTAAATTTGACATTAAAAATTGTGAGCAAAATGATCTGATGCAGGGGAGATTACGACCATCTGTGCATATGTGTAAAGGGATGTGCCAGTCAATGTATGCTGCAACACTGAAAATCATGGAAAAGGGAAAGCTGTAATGTCCTCTATAAATCTATGGAAGAAATGAGCTAGAGCATTTCTCTTTGCACGGTCAAAAATGCCAGTATGCTCCCAGCAAGAAAGAGGAAAGGGACCAGTTGACCAAGACCTGGGTTATAAGTAAAAATTGGAAACCCTAACTCAAAAACTCAAGGGTAGCAACAAGACCCTGCCACTTGCAGAGGTGATGCCTTTTATGAGGAGGGACAAGGGGCAGTGCCTGAGCTCTGACTATTGCCAAAATGGGGAGCCCTAGGCATACAGATGCCGGGCCAAACTGTGGGACACTGCAGGGCTTACTGCCACAAGCCTTGGGGCTTCACCCCTCAAAGAGAGAAAACAACATGGACATACTGGCCCCAGAGAGCTCTTGGAGGCAGTCAAAGGGGAGTTTCCTTTCTTCCAAATGGGAAAGTGAGTCCATCCTACAGAAACCAAAGGATTTATTGATTTTTCATTCTTCAGTAAGAGAAAGTGTCTTTTGCTTTCCCTCCAGCATTAAGTGTATGAGCTACTCCAGCAGAAATACCATCGCATCTTTTCACTTTTATTCCTGCTGTTTTTCTTACTCCAGTCACAGAAAGGTAAATTAGTATGCAGGGTGGAATGTGGAGGGGAATGAGGCAGTCATAGTAGATTTATAAGAGGAGACTTTGGTATCTGGGATAATGTGATGCAAACAAGAATGCTGAGGCATGGAAGGAAACTAGAGGCCTACCCTGCCCAAGAGGAGCACAAATAAAAGACAAAGGGGAATATTTTTTTTCCTCAACATGAACCAATGCAGGGATATGGAAAAAAGACAAAGACCTTTACCTCTTCTTACAGATGGTACTATGAGTGTACAGTGGAGAATCATCAGCATTAAACCATATGAAATGAAGGTCACTTATCTAAACTTCCATCCAGCCCTAAGCAATGTAGATTCTAATATACACTCATTACTTTGTAAACTCTGATGGTTCATAAAACAGGAGCTAAAATCTTTCATTTCCCAGCATTATTATAGCATTTGATTAGTTAAGACTATAATACAGAGCAAATTCAACATATCATCATCAACATCTTTTTTCCGCACTGTTTAAGAAATGAGGAGTTTGCAACAAAAGCTCCACTTCATTATTGTGTAATTTTTTTTTAAAACCTGCCATCTTTTGTTGCTGCCCAATAATCAGACTCCTCAATTTCCATCAGTATGTTAACAAACAACCATGCAATTACAGATGCTTTCTAAAATATCACAACTGGTACTTGGCACTTTTTAGTAACACCCAGGATTAAGCTTTCATTACTTTGTCTCAGAGAGAGGACTCAGGGATAGGACTATCTTGATCTCCTTCACCTTAGTGGATGAGGAAAAGGCTGTGAATGTGTCTACATGAACTTTAGTAAAGCCTTTGACACCATTTCCCAAAGAATTCTCCTGAAGAAACTGGCTGCGCACGGCTTGGATAGGTGCACTGTTCTCTGGATAGAAAACTGCTTGGATGGTCAGGCCCAGAGTGTGGTGGTGAATGGTGCCACATCCAATTGGCAGCTGGTCATGAGTGGTGTACCTCTGGGCTCAGTGTTGGGGCCAGTCCTGTTTAATATCTTTATCAATGATCTGGATGAGGGGATTGATCCCTCAGTAAGTTTGAAAAGACATTAAGTTTGGCAAGCATGTTGATCTGCAGGAAGGTTCTGTAGATATATCTGGGCAGGCTGAATCACTGGAACGAGGCCAATTGTATGAGGTCCAACAAGGCAAAGTACCAGGTCCTGCATTTAGGTCACAACAACCCCATATAGCACTACAGGCTGGGGAAAGAGTGACTGGAAAGCTGCCAAAACAAAAAGGACCTGGTAGCGCTGGTCAACAGCCAGCTGGAGATGAGCCAGCAATGTGCCCAGGTGGCTAGGAGGGCTAATGGCATCCTAGTCTGTATCAGAAACAGTGTGGCCAGCAAAACCAGGGCAGTGACTGTCCCTCTGTACTCAGCCCTGGTGAGGCCGCACCTTGAATCCTGTGTCCAGTTCTGGGCCTCTCACTACAAGAAAGATACTGAGGTGTTGAAGCATGTCCAGAGAAGGGCAGCAAAGCTGCTGAAGGGTCTGGAGCACATGTTTTGTGAGGAGCAGCTGAAGGGGTTGGGATTGTTTAGTCTGCAGGAAAGGAGGCTGACGGAGGACCTTATGGTTCTCCACAACTACGTGAAAGGAGGTTGCAGTGAGATGGATGTCAGTCTCTTCTACCAGGATACAAGTGACAGGATGAGAGGAAGTGGATAAGTTGTGCCAGAGTAGGTTTAGATTGGATATAACGAACAATTCCTTCAGGGAAAGATTTATCAGGGATTGGAACAGGCTGCCCAGGGAAGTCGTGCAGTCATCAATCCTGGAGGTATTTAAAAGATGGGTAGATGTGACTCTTAGGGACTTGGTTTAGCAGTGGACTTGGCAGTTCTGGGTTAATGGTTGTACTTGATGATCTTACAGCTCTTTTCCACTTAAATGATTACATGATTCTATGACTTGTCTCCAGGTTAAGACACTTAAATACAAGTATTTTATCTAGCAAGTTCATGTGTTGACATCTTCAGTTAGGTATCTTACTCTGGAGATGAGTCTCTAAACCCTCAGTGGGATTACATGAGACTCTGTAAGTATTTCAACAGTTTGTATGGCAACTCCAGCTTTTTTTTTTTTTCATGAGAAGACAATTGTACAGAAATGCATGTGACAGTTCTCATGTTGTCTGTGCACAAGTATGTATGCACCCTAGAGGTTAGCAGTTCTTTTCTGTGTAATGATGGAATTTAATGAGTTCATATAATTGTTTTTTCTATTTCCACTCATGAGAGCAAATGTTTGTAATAGATAATTTTTGTTATAGCATTGCAGCTTTTTCTCATAATTTGCCACATTCTGACTAGGCTGTTTTAAACTTGTGGATGTCTGTTGCCATCTGTCTTGCAAATAGCCACTGACACCACTAGAATCAAGGTTGTAACAGGTTGCTTTTTCACTGTTAGAGCTATTTTATTTCATTCTGTTTAAAATTATTGTTATTACAAAAGCTCTTTTCTGATTATGAAATATTTACTTGTTCAGTCTTTGATAGTAAGGAAATCATTTTTGGTTTTGCAAAATGAAATAACCAGGGTCGCAACTGTTCCACACCTTTGTATAGTTAGGTGGAAACCCAGAACTTTCTCCATACAGAGTAATTTCTGCCTGTAAAAGGGAACATTTGCTGCTTACACAGCAGAGGCCATGGTTTTCATATATATTTATCATTTACTGTGGACTGATTACCTCAATGATTAGTATCTTCTCTGATTCTTTTAATGTGATCCAACAAAGCAGGCAACTTTCCAACTCAATGTGCCCCTTGACTGAAAATCCACCAATGGACCTCCATTTTTCAACACTGAACACTCAGACTTCACATGGGAGATGTCTGTCAAATCACTCTGATTTTCACTAAGAGCGTACTCTCAAACTTCCATATTCTCAGGGCACTCCTGTAGTTCCATCTTCCTATATACAGCAAAACCTCACATGTATTCAAATCTTTCCAGATATTTCACTTCCTTAATATCTCACTTCGTCATCAAACATACAAAGTAGGAATATATGAGTTGCCCATGGCAATTGGGTTAAACAAAAAAATTCATTAAATAGTGCAGCAACACACTGAGATCACAGCTTATCTCCTCATCCAATGCAATCAATGTCCAAATGATGCTTGTCTGGTTTTAAATGTGAAGTCGTTTGAATAGAGGGGTTCTTTGAGAAAAAGTCAGACTATGTCTTGGCAACAAAAAGATAAAGAAATTTCTTCCATAATACCAAGATTACAGCTGCATAAATTCAGCATTCTTGGTGAGCAAACTAACTAACTGATCTTATTCCCGAAGGCTTTCCACCAAACTGACTTGCTCCCAAAGTGCTAGGGAAAAGCTACCCTCAATCCCGCCCCCTTCCTGGGCATCCTGTGCAAGATGAAAGTGATGGCAGCACCAGCAAAACCACAGCAGCACTGACGTAGTCAGACCTCACCACTTCCTCCTACTTCCGTCCATGCCCCAGCAGAGGACTACCAAGGTTCATAATTTTCAGTCTGGTCCTGACAGTTTTATTGGGTCAGAACCACAACGCTTAGTACTGTGCTGGATTCAGCTGCAAGCCTGGCTGATCTTTCTGGCTTGGCTGTCACCTTGAGTAAGGATGCCTCCAGGATGTTTGAGCTCCAGTTACCAGTCATGCCAAGGAAATGGTCTGAACATTCAAGCTGAATTATCTTGCCTCTATCAATCACCTTCTGACTACACTGCACTTGGATGATGTTCTTCTCTTTCCAGATTTGACCTCCCCCTCAAAAATAGTCTTTTCCCAGTACATATCCTTGTGCCTGCTGACAACACGATAGCAATTAAAGCTGGCTCAGTACTGTCATTAAACTGTCATCTAGTATAGCCAAATCTAAGAATATACTTTTGCATCTACAAGGTGTTGGCTTATCTTCACCAACCAGAAGCTCCTAAAACACTTTGTTCTTCATGTCATGTCTAAGGTATCCTTGCCCCCTCCTTCCAACCTGGGTACTCACTGCAAACACACCCTCAACAACTTTTGACAGAAGAGGGGTTCTGAAGTTCCTGGTTTGTTTCATTGTTTGTTTGTTTGTTTGTTTGTTTTGTTAAACAAAGCCTACATAGGCCTATCACAAGTAGTCTGCAATCTAAGAAATTACAAGCAATACAAGAACTCTGATGGAGTAGACCTGCAAATCCAGGTCACAGGAACATTGCATTTAATTGGCACACGTAATTATGGTGACTGAATCACTCTCCCAGTGCAAAGGTGGTCTCTCAAGTCTAGAAACTACATACACACGTACATACAAAAAACCCCACAAACCCTCAAAACTAAAACCAAACCAAAAAAGGGGAAGAAAAAGAAAAAAAAGAAGGAAAAAAAAGTGTTAAAGTGATGAGTGATGGCAAAAAAACCCTCTAAAATGAAAACATGGTGATTGCCATTCCTTGATTTCTTCTGGGAGTTATGCATTAATCAAAAATCTGAGTCTGGCTAAAGACATGTAAGAAACTCATACCTTGACTTCCATAAGAGATGAAACCAAATTACTTACTGGTCTACTTGTGGCCTTAAAATCTAAGATTACCTGTCCATCTAAAGCCTTGTACAAGAGCAAATTCATATTGAGGGCTTTTTGTATGTGAAGATGGTAAAAAAAAGGCAGAAAAAACCCTGTAAACTCTTTAACCTGCCCCTGAAAAAACAGCAGTCTCAGTAACTCCTTTGCTTAGTCTGCAAGTAAAAATGGAAGCACAGAGCAGAACGGGTTTCCTGCCTGCCAGGACAGCACAATTTTGTTCTTTTCATCACAAAGAGTGGTAATAATGCAAAGATTAGCAGGTCAAAGTATGCACATGCAGGAAAAAACAAGATCTGTCCTTTCACAAGTGTCCTATCACAGCAGGGGAAACAGATAGGAAAATCTGCAAAATTTAGATTCACAGAAAAGCTGCTCCATTGGGCAGCATGCTACCTATTTGAAAATACAACCTCCCGAAAGAGAGCTTCCCGCTAAAATCAGTAGTTTAACATTGGTTTACATCAAAAGACAGTAAAAGAATTTGAGGTAAGCAACAAGTCTGATACTTCTGGTTTTGTTCTTGAAAAGGCAAATTTACAACTGAACCAGTCATTAGAAAGTCAATTTGCAGCTGTGACAAACAAGCGAAGAGCTATTCAAGTCACGGTATCACCAATAATATTAATGATTTTGGTAATGAAAAGCTGATGAGTTTTAACAAGTGTTTTCTGACACACAAGATAAATACTATTAAATATGAAAAGTCTCTTTAATTACATATGGAGTTTAGAGGCTTATAAAAACCAAGGAAATTTGTATGCCACTGACTCCTTTACCTGTTACTGGGCAGGATAATGCCATCGCTCAATTGCTGCCAGCACCACACAAGCCCTGGCTTTCAACAACACGTGGAGGTGTGGGGGCTCTTGCTCTGGATGTTTCCATATGGAAGCCATAGGCTCAAGGCAATTGTAAAACAGTGCTGAGCTAGTTCTGTGCAACTGGGTAGCAGAGGTGCTGCAGATTCCAAGCAAGTGAAAACGTTACCACATTTAAATTGATTTAACTGTGTGTTTGTTTTTCCTGTGCAAGAATCTTGCAAAGCTGCCTGTGTCAGGTTTTTCTCTGAGACACTGGTAGTCGCAAAGGCATATTGTAGCTCTTGAAGGAGATTTAAAAAGGAGCAGTCTGACAGACAATTCCTGACCAGGTTTGTAATTTAGAATTCAGCAGGCTTTTGTGTGCCTGTGATAAACACTCTGCTTAAATGCTTATGAATGCCTTCCCTGCTTTTCCCTAAGATGGAAAATGTCTGTTTAAGACAAAAATGTCTTTCCCAACCTTCACACTTCTCTACACCTGTATTTTTATACCAAAATTTAAAACAGCAAATAAAAGATGGATCTTTCTCATTTTAATAGGCATTATGCTTTCTTAATATTTCCAGTGATTCACTTAAGTTCCTTTGGTGAATGAAAATTAACATACTCTTATGAATAACAGAGGCACTTCCTACTACTTCTACTCTATAGCAAAAGCACAGGAGAGAAACACAGATTTATAAAATTCCACCTCTGGCTACACTGTCCAATCAACACACCCATGTAAAGAGTCTCTGAGCTAAAAGAACTAAGTCATTCATGTTCACACTAGTTTGGAGGGTAGGTCTGGGGTTCAGGGCTTCTCTTTCAGGGAATGGGAGTAACCCTGCAGACACAGAAGGATTAATATCTCAGATGAATATTTTTCTGTGTAGTATCTTTCTTAAGTGAATCAAACTTAATTTTTTATTAAGTTGGACCATTGGTTCACTTATGTCCGAAAGACATATATCAATATGATTTGTCAAAAAATGACATATAAAGATGAAATTTCAATAGTATATATAGCTATCATTAACATATTAAAAGCATCACAGATTCATTTAACAAAGAACTAAAGTAAAAACACTTCTAAGGCAAGGTCCTATGAACGCTTGCTATTCAGCCTTATTCGTTTTCTGAGGAAGCAGAAATTAACTGCTAGAAGGTATTTATATATGAAACATTAAAAATACTTAGGGTGAATTTCCATGTGGGTTCTTCCAAATTTCTTGGATCCACTCAAAAAATAATATTTCCTATTCTTTTTTTTAATTTATTCAATATTTATTAAAAGATGAGTTCATACTTCATTGGAAACAAATTCTAGCCATGGTAGAAAACAAGTTGAAAATAAATTCTAGAAGAAGTAGGAAGAGAAGGGAGAGAATGGGGTAGAGAATTAATTCATTAACTGTCTTCACTTACTAGTTGTTTGAGAACAGAAGTAAAACCCGCTTCTCCTCTCTGCCTTCCTGAATGGCACTTTATCTGTAAGTCTCAATTTCACTGTATGCCACCGGCATTGGAATGCTTTTGTGGGGATTAGTGGTGCTTTGAGTAGCAATTTGGATGTTACACAGGTAAGCATCTAAACTGACAAGTACTAAGAGTGCAAAGTCCAGTAGGAATTGAGACCTCACGGGATGGATATTTTACATTTAGTTCTGTCACTTGCTGTGGAATCACATCTGGCTGCTTTAACAGGTTTATGAAGTACAGTACAACAGACTTTACTCCTAACTGGCAGAAGCTGCAAGACCTGGTGCTGCAAAATGTAGTGTTTTAATTTGAGGTGTTCCTCTCTATTGCTGTCCAGAGCTGAGGAGCCTCAGTCCTTCCAGGAATTGCTCAGATCACCTCAGGATCCAGTGAGCCTGTTACTATTCCCTGTGTATTATATTATTATTGCCATAGAAACAGATATACAGTACATTTGACTTAAGGGATAAGCACAATTAATGTTTTGTAGCTCAAATTCAAAATATTATTAACTTTTCATAATCAGAACCAGATACTCTCAAATTTGGAAACAATACAGCATTTTCTTAAGTTTTAAAGCTGCTTCCATTAAAATCACTGGAGGTGTTAATGACATGCCTATGACTTCTAATGGGAATGAGGTAAACTCCTAAGTACCTGATATAACCGCAGGAAATTTTTATGAATTATAGGGTATGATACCTCCATGAGAACATGGAAAGAGTTTTACTTCTTTACAATACTGAAGAGACTTGACGCATTTATTACTCACTTTGTCCTGGCCTAAGCATTTGAAAGACCAAAAGAGGATGCTGAAAGGAGGTGGATGAGCAAAAAAAACCATGAGCAAAAGATACGAAAATGTTGTGAGGATTATCAGATTATCAAAAGGAGACAACAAGTTTGACATGTAATTATGGAATTTTCAATCCAAACCACTGGTCATCTTTATTTTCCAAGCAGAACTGAATGCATAATTCAACTGAATTAATTATTCATTACACCTCTTGGACAAATCACGGCAGCAAAATGTTAAAAACACAGCACATAACTGTGTGTCAAAACTGGCCAACTGTATGGACAGCCTTGTCTGCCAATACACACCTGGGTCTACCTGAGGATGTAATTCATTGCATTACCAGAACTGGTTTTGCACAATGCTTCTGGGTGACAACGAAGATTAAATTTTTTCCATCACTACACTGCATACAGGCAGCTCAGTGGCACTGTGAAAAGGAGACAAGCAACCAAACTGCACAATGAGCAGCTACAGCATCTCATTCTGAGCTCAGTATTACTTGAGGGAAATCACAGCATAAAGGAAATATGCTTTATGGCATGTTACTCTGCACCAGGTCTCTGGGTGCCTTCAGCTGCCTGTAAGC
This sequence comes from Grallaria varia, assembly GCA_013396735.1. NCBI lineage: Eukaryota > Metazoa > Chordata > Aves > Passeriformes > Formicariidae > Grallaria > Grallaria varia. Next base: position 42,068 of record VWZG01011947.1, read on the forward strand.
TTAAATCACCAACATGAACATACATGCACACATGGGATACACAACACGTGAGTTGTCCTGAGACCTCCACAGCAGATCAGATGACACCCTTGATGCAGTAAGGAAAGTAAGGGAAAATATATTTGTATCCTGTCATCTCAGTTCCCTTCACCTGCTGTAAAGCTACATGCCATGAGTTTAGGAGGCTCTTACTTTGCCCAGGAGGCACAGTCAGAAGCCTGTGCTTACTGACACCTCCATGTCTACTTTTCTCCAAAGGTAAAACTTCTGCTGGATCCAATGTTGCAATATCAGAGGGAAGGTGTCCCTCATTATCATCTGAGGATCTGGGCATCCTCATTAAGTGAAATATCACAGATGATGCACAGACTCTTGAAATAAAAACATTTTCTTTCTCAGGAAATGGAATTGTAAAAACAAAATATTAATGGTTCACCTGGTAAAAACTTACCAATGTGTTTGGTCACACAGCAGTCAGAAACTGCCTTAACTTTCTGCCTTTAGTGCAAAGTACAACACAAAGCCTCCAACTGCAAGAAAACCCCACAAACAAAGAAATACTTCATATATAGATGCATTCATGCAGACTTTGTTATGGTTTCATTTTTTACTTTTCATACAACCTCGGATTAAAAATGATCATTTCAAGTCACATGCAGATTTGTAACTACAAGTAAATGACACAACTATCTGCAAGGTGTATTGCAAACACTATGAGAAAAATCAACCAAAACTTACACCTAGAGTTAGAAACTGCAGGAATATAAAGACCTTATATGGTAACAGCTTCATAGGATGCCATCTGGGAAATAAACACAAATGACTGCAAGTGTTTATTTTTCCCAGACTAAAATAAACCCTGGCACTTCTGATTGTTTTTGTAAAAAAAACCAGCAAAAATAAACTGCTGAAAAAACACTGCAAGAAGACATCTAAAGTTTAACATACAAACAAATACATGTATGTAAATTTATCTATCTATCTATCTGATCTATGTTGTATTTTTCTCATCTTTACTCCACTATGGAAAGAAAAGTCACAAGGAATCAATACGTGCTTATTTAAAATTGAATTAAATTCAGCTGAGAACCTATTGGAATGTTTACAGCTCTACCTTTCATTTGAGTACTATTTAGCATTCTTCCATTTATTTACGTGATTATCTCAAAACGCAGCTATTAAAATAATTTAAAGCATTTCAGGGAAACTGAGGATGCTTTACCCTGTTTTATAAGGCAGCTGGGCAGCAGAGGTAGAAAAGCATCAAGCAACAATCCATAGGTACAAGGTGAGCCAGTATTAGAGACAGAAACCAGATCCAGAGACCTGAAGGGAGGAAAATAAAGCATAAAACTTGAGCTACCAAAAATGCGTAATCATTGTAGAAACATATTGGGAAAGATCTCCCACAGTCTCCCATGGGGCAGAGAGGAAGCTGGGTTTTAGTTTGTCAAATTCAAAGATAGAAGAGAGCTCTGCTCCAGTATGGATGAGCCATTCTGTGTTCGTTTCAGCTGCAGGTAGGAAAAGGTCTTGTCCCTGGGCTGAAGTAGTTTATTAGGATTTCCATTCAGTGTAAATGCCCCAGATACTCAGCTACAATTCACTGCTAGTGCCTTCACTGCAAATAAATAAACAGAATGAACACAAAAGTCTCTCATTTTCCTCTCAGTATAAACCAGGAACACGGAGGAAAACTCAAAAATTTTCATGGGAAATAAAATATCCAGGGAGTTATGTCTGGGAAGTGTGAACTCCCAAACAGATATTTCTTTCTCCAGACCATGCTGCTTCTGTATGCTATTACTTCTATATCTTTCTGTCAGAGAAACATAGAGGCAAGTAGGACTGGGATACGCAGCCAAGTGCGGCCACCTGCAGTTAGTTCGAAAACCACAAAATATTTCCTGAAGCAGCACATGCCAATGTTTAGCTTGCTACAGATATGAAGAAGAAATAGGAGAGGGAAGGGTCAAGTAGGAGAAAAGCATGAGGAAAGCTTCTGTGCTTACTTCAGTGCTGGACAGAGAGATTAAATTAAAAGATGGCTAAATAAAAATGTAAATCTGTGTTCATGTACTTTTCTGGGAGACATAATACATGCAGGATAAGCAGGAACATATAGATGTTTTCCCTTGATTTGAGTCCACAGTAATATTTCTGATCTTAGAAATCTTCTCTCTCATTGAAAATGAGGTGCTCCTGACAGAAGTCTCACATGTTAGAGGTTTTCAGTCCCAGGGTCAGAGCTGAAGAGAGTATGGGTCAATAATGGGAAGTGAACCAATGTAAATAATGAAATTAATGTAAAACAAACTCCCACAGAGTCTGGCTCTTGGTGGACCATGCCGTAAGGCAGTAGGAATACATCCAAGGGACCAGAAATCCTGAGAGGAAATTGTACTTAGGAAAAAGTGTTTCTACATTTCTTGATGTAAAAAGAGCTGTAGAAGGACTTTAACCATTTGTCACTACAATCCCCCTCATGATGATGCAATGACCTACCCCACCAAGATCCCAGGCATTGCCAAAGCTAGTAAAGATATCTGACATTTGCGCAAGAGAGCAAGTTGTTAGTGGGGAAGAGAAGTTATGTTTCTTGATTTTTGGGCGTATTGGTAATAAACCTATATTTTCTGACAATGAAGACTTCTAGGTTTAGTTTTCAAGGTAAATGGAAAAGAAAACATTAGAAATACACTAGGAGGAACAAATGGATAGTACTGTAAATAGGAATAGGTCAGACCTTTTCTTCTACTTGCTGATTACTTCTGAAGGATTTCTTTAGATCAATGCCTCAAAAAGCTAAACAATTTGTAAAGGCTGAATAAAAAGTAATATGGAGTCATTTGAGAAAAGCTAGGTCATGTGTGACCAGAGAAAATAAAATGAAATGTCCTAGGACTGTAAAAATATTTCTACTTGTAAAGTAAATAAATGCATCTGATTACATCCTTTTTCATTATTTGCCTTTGCCTGTTTTCCAGTTTAGTGCAATTATATTGAACTTAGTGGATCCCTTCAGTTCCATTGTTTTCTGTTTGGCTATAGCTTTTAGGGGATCCAAAATTGCTGGGTATTTTTCTGGGCAAGAACCATGAGTCAGGGACTCCTAACCATTCAGGTTTGTAAGACAAAGAAGTAAAGCACAGACTGACTCAATGACTTGCACAAGGCAATAGTGGAAATCTGGAGCAAAACTGAAAAAAATCCACATCACACCAGACAGGATTCAGCACCATAACACCTCAAGCACTCTTTTGTCACTACCTCAGTGTCATCACAGAAATAGGGCAGGAATTACATGCTGACAAAAAATTAATTATGATAGCAAGGCAATCTGTCCTGGGGAAGCTATGTTTTAATCACCAGTTTCCCCTCAGTCTTCAGCCTGATGGCTACGATATTGCAAATCAAGAGCTCAGATCTGGCAGAATAATGCAGAAAAGGATACAAGTTCTTTAGCGTTAAGACTTACGTGCACTTCGTTGAGGTTAAAAAAATGAAGTTAATTGTCCTCTGAATAACTGAAAGTCTAAGGCTCATTGGAAATTCAGGGGATGATTTATGATTTCTAACTGCTTCTTGCTTCTCAGTTCCTGGTATCCTGTTAAGGACAGGAGAAACACTTTTTTGAAATTATAATGGAAGAGTTAATTCCCTTGGAACTAATCAGATATTACACATCATTCTACAATTATTCTATCGAACAAAGGTCCCCCGAAAGAAAAATTAATCTAACACCTCTAAATGGTGCATATATGTATTTTCAATTGTCACAAATAAGAGATCTATTCAGCCTCTTAGCATCAATTTTTGCTGCATGGATTTGTGGAAATAGTTCTCTTCAAAATTAATAAGGTCTCTGTGTTCAATTTCAGATGTTCTGAAGAAAGATATTAATACTTTGGCAAAGATATGGACCTCATTGTTTGTAATGAGAACTGTCCGATAGTTGGATGAGTTCAAAGGATCTCTGCCTTTTTTAATTCAAGGCTGAATAGCACTATATCTCTGCATTTGAATACTGGACTATAAAACCATCTGCCCATACAGTTGTTCTAAATTTCTCATTATTTTAGACTGCATAGTATGTGTTTGCTCCTTTAAATTACAGTGCTGCAATTCATGTTCGCCGGCATGAGAGATAGAAACTGAAAAATCTTAATGCCTACTAAAGGCTGATGCACTCAAGGGAGAGCAAAGAAGCATAACAAGTTGGCATTAATGCCCTTGTCAGTGATTCTTTTGCAGCAGGTGGATTGAAACTTGTGGTTACTGATGATAGATACACTAAACCACATGTATGGAAGCCTTGACTCAGGATCTCCAGTTGTAAGACTCTGCTGACCCATCTTGTGGTTCAAACACAGTGAGCTGTAATGCACCCAAAGACAAAGGAGCTGCTACCAGAATTGTCCCAGTGGCACATACCAGTGCAGGCACTTTGTGAATTGAGCCCCCAGTATTTTTCCAGACTGACCAAAATAACTCAGCAACTGATATATACAGGAAAAAGCTGATAACCTGTGATGTTCCTGTTAACATCTCCTTTAGGAAGTCTTACCATATTCATGACTTAATATGAAATAGTCTAGTAAGACAAGGAAAACCATAATATAAGACAAACTCCTTCCTGAGAATCCCAAAGACCCAGACCTGGTATAGTGATTTTCTCTGAGATTTCTGGCACAGGTGATGGGCCACTGCCTTTTTTCTTTCTCACCTATGTTCCACTGACACCCAAGAAAACAACTGCCTACAGCTTTGCCATTGTTGTCAAGAATTTTCCATAAATCTAGTGAATTAAGATTTCCTTCAGAAGAAACCTGGTGGCCACCTTCAATTTCGTATTGTCACACTATTCTCACAAACAGTGTTGAACATCCACACTGGGCATTTATCTTAGAATGTAATACCTACTATATCTTTAGAGGTGGAGCCTAAATTGTTCTATATGCATTTCCTAATTCTAATTCAAGAATGTTTATAGAGCCTTCCTAAATAATTATCTCAAAACTAACCTAAAAATTATACTTCTGACAAGGGGCTAAGAAGCCACGAGGGTTAGCATAAACTTTTTCTCAACAAGATTAAACTAAGAATGACAGAGATATGAAAACTGATTTAATTTTATTAAATTATTATTAATTTTATTAAATTTTATTAATAATAATTTTTATTGTTATTAATTTTATTAAAATGCTGTCTGTAAAAAGGTTTTGCCATTTAAAGGCTGAAAAGAATGGTTAGGGCTTCAATATACTGGTTATTACTTCTGTTACTGGACTCCCAGGGTAGAAATATAGAAAAATACAAAAACAACCCACATCTATGCAAAATGCCATGACACTCAGTCAACAGTATGTTCTGTTTTTAAAATGGTGTGCAAGAACTCAGGTGGAAATTAAATATTGGTGTTCTCTGCAATTGACCCCAACAACATGTTTTGATAGTCAAACAAGCAGGCATGCATGAGTGATGCTTAGGGATAGCACTTGTGGATGTAATGTTTCTGAAAACCTGTTCAAGGATGCATCATCCTTGGAACACACAATTCCTAATTCTGTCGACTTTGGTGTCTCCATAGGTTATCTGCCAACTAATTGTCAGTTGTTTCCCCTAATAGTGTCTGGGGACAACTTCAGAGATTAGCAGGAATACGAAGATATTTTGGCTTTCTCTTCTCTGCGCAGTCAGTTGCATCAGCTGCGAGCTTTCCCCACATCATACCTTCCTTTCACACATGTACATCCACATGAAGCAGTGATCCAGCCATAATGTGGAGCAGTACAGGCCAGATCTGGGCTAGCACACAAAGGGCACTGAAGAGCCAAGCTGACCCTGTTACAAGAGAATGTTTGAAAACACTTCTTGCCTTCGTGTCAGTCACCTCCACACTCCTGCCCCATGTCACACTTCCACTAGTGATCTAACCTGTGGCTGCAAATCATCTGCCTGCACACATCCCAGCTCAGCCTTCCCCATCCTACTTTTCTTGGAGGGTTCCTGGCATCATCCATTGTTGTGCTCAATACAAGGGAGGAAAATGGCAAAAAATGGGTATCCAAAACTTCCCTGGCATCTGTAACCTGACCTGTGTACACAGTCAGGAGGGCATGTGGAGACCCCAGGCCTGAGCAGATGTGCTCCATCCACTCTTTAGTTCAGAAAGGGTTAACACTAATCACAGGGGGATCCATAACATCTTCTCCTTGGACTGACTGACTCAGAGTACAGTAGAGTGAAGGTGATCTGCATGCAGGAAGAGGGACCTAAGCCTATCAGCAGGTCAAGGAATAGAATGGTTTGGGTTGGAAGAGACCTCAAAGATAATCTAGTTCCAGCCCTCCTGCCACAGGCTGTGGCACCTTTCACTAGACCAGGGTGCTCAAAGACCCTTCCAGCCTGAACTTGAACACTTTCAGGGATGGAGAAGCCACAACTTCTCTGGGCAACCTGTCCCAGCACCTCATCACTTTCATATTTCTTCCTAATATCTAATCTAAGCATACCCTCTTTCAGCTTAAAACTATTACCCCTTGTCCTATTACTACATGCCCTTGTGAGAAGTCCCTCTTGGCATTCTTGCAGGTCCCCTTCAGCTACTGGAAGGTTTCTCTAAGGTATCCCAAAAGCCTTCTCTTCTCCAGACTGAACAACTCTTAACTCTCTCAGCCTGTCTTCATGGAAAAGATGCTCCAGCCCTCTGATCAACTTTGTGGCCTCCTCTGAACTCGCTCCAGCAGGTCCACATCCTTTTTATCTTGGGAACCCCAGAGCTAGACACAGTACTCCAGGTGGGGTCTCACAAGTCAAGTAGAAATAAGATCTGAGTGAGATTTTACACTCAACTTTCAGCCATGACTTCTCAAGCCCTAAATGGTACATTGTAAGCTCACCTCTGGCTGTCTGCTTCTTTCACCTCACCTCTGCTTTGAAAATGCAGACAGAGGCAAAAATACCTTTCCTTAACCATCTATGTTCAAACAGACTGTCATTTTTCTTATGGTAGACAAGTAAAAATAACAAGTTATGCTTGTTGTAAAAAATAATATGCCATTAAATGCACCTCCACCTAAATACCATTTCACCTAAATCTCCCTCTTCCACAAAAGGAAACTGAGCTAGTTTACTGAAAAGTGATAAAATAGCATGGTTTTTGCTCAGTAAAAATTACAGTTAATCTCTGCAATTTCTTGTTAAGACTAGTCTCCCTGTATTATCCCTGTAATCTGACATTTTTACCCTGTCACTATCCCAGTTATCTGCTAAAGATGCAGAAAAATTTGCTTTACACAGACAGAGAAGACCTACTCTTCGCAGTCCTGGTCCTGCTTCATTCCCAGAGTGAGAGAAAGGAAATGCCATCCTGGTGATGGAAATGCAGGAGTCTGTAGCCAACTTCTGCATCAGCCTTTCTGTGAGGAGGAGGCTGCAGGACCAAATGACATAAAGCTTTGCCTTGCTCTGGTCATTTGGATGAAGGGGTCCTCCTCCTCTTGCACCTTCCTATTTCCTCCTGTGTCCTGCAAACACATGGACTAACTCCCAGCACTGCCTGAAAGCTACCATGGGATGAAACTACCTGAAAGGGCAAACCATGGGATGCTTGATACTGTCTATCCTGCAGCAGGTATGCGATAAGGTGAGAATGGTGCAGCTATGCCATAGTGCACTGACAACTGTGTTCACTAACACACTGTTGCTGACAGGTGGGCAGACAGGAATTAAGACATGACCTTCTGCTGTATTTTCTGATCGGTAGCTAACAGTTTAGTAAAGGAGATTTTGTTCTTCCTGCTGGTGCTGCTGGAAATAACACATTTATTGGAAAGTAGAGTTACGTCACATAGTTAAAACTACATGGGTTTGGGTTGGTTTTTTGGTTCTTATACAATAAGGCATAGTGCCTCTTCAATCTGGAAAAATTAATTGCTTTGTAGTCTCAACTGCTAAGATTTCCTTATAACAAAGCCTTGCAACTCAGGAGAAGAGCAGCAAGGCTGGTGAAGGGACTAGAACACAAGTCCTCTGGGGAGAGGCTGGGGGAGCTGGGGCTGTTTAGTCTGGAGAAGAGGAGGCTTAGAGGTGACCTCATCACTCTCTATAACTACCTGAAGGGAGGTTATAGCCAGGTGGGGGTTGGTCTCTTCTCCCAGGCAGTCAGCAATGGGACAAGGGGGCACGGGCTTAAGCTCTGCCAGGGGAAATTTAAGTTGGATATTAGAAAAAAATTGTTTACAGAGAGAGTCATCAGGCATTGGAATGGCCTGCCCAGAGAGGTGGTAGATTCACCGTCCCTGGAGGTTTTTAAACTGAGATTGGACGTGGCACTGAGTGCCATGATCTAGTAAACTGACTGGACTTGATGATCTCTGTGGTCTTTTCCAACCCAATCAATTCTATGATTCTATGATTTTGTGATTCTAGGAGTAAAGAATATGATTATGCTCTGTATAGAATGTCAATCTAAGATGAAGGAAAGCTGCTCCCGATGAAAATCTCTCTTAAATTGCTCCAAAGTTTGTGATATAATGTAGATCGAAAATCCAGAGGGCATTATATAATCTCACTCTAATTTCTTAATAAATGCTCTATATTCTAATTTCTGTCACCTTCCAAGAAAGATATAAAGTAATTCTGCCATCTCCTATCATTCTCTAGGATTTTCATCTTTCTTTTTATGGCAGATTGAGATTATTGAAAAAATAATCTGGCAACAAATTTTATTTTCATAATAATAAAATTGTATTCACAAAAAGTTAGGAAAACAGGAAAGGGAATTGGGGTGGGGATGGGCAGCTGTTCATGCATCAGTATTTTCTGACTTGAGGGGCGCTGTGTTACTACTGGGGTGTTCACTAGTGGCAACACAGTAAACAAAATCCATGAATTCCAGGTAAAAAAAAATCTGTGGTTGGGACTAGAATTGTGATGTCAGATAAAAGGCAGTGACTAACAAAAAAATGAACTGTCGTATGACATTCAGAAAAACACTTTTGCATATTCCTCTTCTAGAAATATATCAATGCAGACCTCTATTTCACCTTTGTGAAAGGCAGAAAACAATTCCACTCTACTTATTTCTAGACCAGCAAGTGCCTTGTCCTTGCACTTCTAGTGCTGCCGTCTTTCCCTTGTGCTCTCTTTCTTTAAAGTGTCTTATTTTTAGCCACCTGGCCAAACATCTTTTTCCTGGATAAGCAGACCTTTTGGCTAAGAAAAAAAAGAATACCCACTGATTTTAAACTGTGTGAATGAGGCATCCACCTCTTTATTTTCTGGCTATTCTATATACACTGACACAAAATCAGCTCTTGCAGAATATGAGTTATTCATGAAGACAGTCTAATTTGCCCTAAACAATGCTCTGCTTTTTAATTATGTTGCCACAGAACAGTCAAACAATTCTCAGGAGTCTGCTCAGACACAACTTCTGTTTACTGCAAAGTTGGTTTTAAGCTATATATCTCTATATATACGTATATATGTAGATAAAGATACTGCTAATATCCCTGGTGGTGGTGCAGCTTCTTGGTTGGTTTTGCATCAAAGATGCAGTTGCCTCTGTGGCTGTTTCCTGGAAAGCAGAAATACAGGAACATGTAACACTTGAACAGAAAATCCCTCCCCAAAATCCCCTTGCTCCTCCCCATGAATTTCAACCCCGAATTCTATTCACTTGGCCCGTATAAGCCCAACTGCTATAAAAGGTGCTCAAATTTTTTTCTTTTCTTTGCTTCAGTTTATTTTCTCCCAGAACTCTATTTTAATATGTAAATTATGTACCTTAATGATCCATCCTGGATCTGCCTGTATAACATAGCATAGGTCTTTGCCCTGTGCTTCATAGTCCTGCTTCCCTAATAACATAGATATGTTAGAGCTTTGATTTCCTGGGGAATTAAAACACAGAAAAAATGGATGAATTGTGTGCACAAGTGCTATGTCCCCGCAGCTCACACCTGAACCAGTGAGCTGGAAAGAATTCCTTGGTGGTACCTGGGCTTCCTCTTTCCCCAGGTTTCACAGAAACTTAGGATAGCAAGGAAAAATAAACAACAATTTATTAGGTAAAGCTTTTTTTAACATCTGTGAGACTGTGATGTTGCTCAGGCTACATTAAGCCTGACAGTGAAAAATCTGGTCCCTGTAATTCCAGATATGTAAACTTTAAAATATTTAACTTAAATGGCTTTCCTTAACTGAAAGCTGTGACCTGAGTCTTACTATAATACTTTGATAACAAGAATCTTCTTTTTCATTCAGAATGGTAATGTAACGCATAGTAAATTAAAACAAATGCAAGACTGAGTTGTTGGAGTATTAAACCCCATCAAAAGCTTTTCTAAAAATGTCTATTTTCTTCCTACAAACTTTAAAGGCAAGAGAAAAACAGACTTATTGATTAGTTACAAGTTTAAAAACTGACATTGAAATTGCCTTTAGGTCTTGTTCCTAGTGCATCATCTCAACAGTAGAATAAATTCTGCAGAACTCTTTTCTGTTTAGAACCTTCCAGGATAAAATTAAGTTACTTTTCATTGATATGGTACTTAGAACCTTCACACAAGGCCTGACTTTCATTCCTATAAGTTTCTGAATTTTAAGAGTTTTATTTTTAAATCATGTTTTTAAATATGCTGCTTCACAAACATTCGTTATAATATAAAATAATAAATATTAGACTATAAAACAAAGACTTTGTTAAAGAGCACAGTTGTGCTAAACTTTGCAAATGAATTGTTTGCATGGGATTACAATTCAGTCCTCGGAGATTTAGCTGTCTGGTTCTTCCAGTCACTGTTGATACATAGAAGAAATTGTGTAGTTCTAGAAATCTACTTTTGATCCCCAAATAGTATTTTCTAATTACTTAAGACACTGAGATACCTGGGCTTACTTACTACGGTATGGGGGTGGTTATTTACTTTTAAATCCAAATTCCAGCTCATACCTGTTTACTTGTTCAATGTTTTCTAATGAAACAATGTCAGATATTCTCACGACCAGCAGTTACCTGCAGTTTGAGTATCTCATGTGCTAGAAAAAGAATTCGCCCAACTGAAAATTATCCTTTCTGTTTCATATAAAGCTGTTACAATTGTACATAAACAAAGACACATTTTACTAATATCTGTTCACACACTGTGCAAAGCTAGCAAAAAGCACTTGTCCAAGGAACATCTTTGGAAACAAAGCTCATCCTGACAAATTCCTGGCTCAGTATTGCCTTTAGGAATATATTTAACACTGCATTATGAAAAAAAAAGAATGTGACTGAACATTTGCAGTAATCAGAACTGAGAAGGCTTATCATGGCAAAGTGATGAATAAGCGTACTAAATTTGCTCTGCAATAAAAGGTAGCTTCCGAATCACAAAAGACATGTGAAAATCACCTTTTTGAAATGAAAGAAGAAAATACCTAAGTCCAGGTACTAAATAATAAATCCATCAGGGATTCAAATTACTCTCTTAATAAGTAATAGAGTCTGAAATTTTAATCTCTAGGTTGCCTATTCAAATTCAGCTAAATTCAGTAATAAAAGGTTATTGCTGTTTAATGTCAGTTTCTCAAACAAGAAAAAAAGTGTGTTTAAAGTTAGCCTTAAAGGAAGCCCAAGGACAGAGGGAGTCCTTCGATTGCAAATCCACTGATTTAAACGAAAAGACACTTGCATTAATGCCAGCTAAAACAGACCACTACTTTTCCCCACACTAATGAAAAAAACTACTACCTTATAACACTTTAGTAAGCTGGGAAGTTTTTCTCTTTGAGCAGGTTAAATTACCTCTGTTCTTCACAGTGATACATCGATAAGGAATGAGTTTCTCCATGTACAATGCTTCTGTCTGCCTGAGCCACTGCTCAGGAGGAGCTTTATATGGAGATGACTTTTATGAGAGAGAAATAATTTTATGAGGTAATATAACAAGCAGTGGCTTGAGGGAAAAGCCTCCAAGGTATCAGTGGGCTGACACTGTTCTTGCTTACATCAGTGTAAAAAAAGCTGAACAGTGCAGGCTGTCAGTATTCAGCATGAACATCTCAGAGCACATGGGTGCTGCCAGGCCAGGCTATGGATACTCTATTACCTGTTCACAGTGTAAAAAAATCTTTGCAAAGGTGAAAGGCAAAGGATGGTCAGGACTATAGGATTTGTTCCCAGTAAGGGATAGATGTAAATCCTTGGGGGAAGAAAAACATCACTAATCAGCACGACAGTCAGGAAAACTGATAATGAACTGCAGCTCAGTGCATCTCACCACAGCTTTTGAACCAGCTGTGTGGTAGGAACCTGTCAGTGCAATTCAGATACTTTCCATTAACCCACTGACTGGAAATTGCATGCTTGTCCTAATGTTTTACTCAGTGCTCGTGAGAGGACTGTGAGAGAGGAAAGCCTGTTTTCACTAATGCTCTACGAACACGGATACAGAGCAACTAGCACATACTGCTGTCAGGCAAGAGTGGTCTTTCTCTTGATATTAGATACCAGCTCATTCACTTGTCTTCTTCCTCATCTGATTCAAAAAATAAAATCTCCCGAGCTTTTCTACACCTCTGGAAGAAAGTATTGGTGCTTATCTGCTGCTCCTGGGTGAGGATTCTATGATTACTCTATAAGCTTCAGAAGTTTCTCTGTTGCAGATGGAGAGAGATCATCTTCCCAGAAAAAATTCAGAAAAAAAGCTCAAAGCAGCTATACTTTGTTATATCTGAAAGAGCTTATCTTTTTCCATGGACTACACAGGAGTCCATGGAAATTATCCTTACTAGACTAGAGTAGCCTTCCTCCAGAGTGCATCTTTTCCCATAACTTTGTCTATCTTTACAAGCAGCTAGAAAATGAAAGAGAAAACTTGATTTCAGTTTATCTTGGTTTGTAGGCTTTTTCTGCAATGTTTGTTAGTAAAAAATTATGTTGATGTATATTTTTAACATACATTTACTGAACTATTTATTGCCTTGACCTCCTAATTTAGGGGCAAGAAGAACAACAAATGGCAACAGAGGAAGAGAAGCATCAACTGCTTCTAAACTTCATATTAAAACCCAGTAATATCACCTTAGGAGACAGATTTTTCTAAGACACCAAGACCATTTATGAAATCAAGGGTTATCTACCAATAGTTGATATTTAATATAAAAATAGTTAGAAGCTATTTTAGATTATGGAATAGTGCAAAATACTCTCTGATACCTAGATCTGACTGCATCCCACACTGCCTGAAGTTTCTCAGAAACCTTTTAGTGTGCATTAGTCTAAACAGGAAAACAATTAAGGTGAGGCAGAAGAATGAGGGGACCAGTGTTCTTGGCTACTCATATATGGGTGCAAGGAAGAAGTTGGAGATTTAGTGGGGTCACAGACCAGGACTTGGTTAAATAACACTCAGAAGAGGGTCAAACATAAACTTTCCTCTTCTTGGTGTGTTTCTTCACTTAACAAAATTATTTCAGTCCTGTATTGCACTGCATTCTGAAAAATTTTCACCAACACCCAAGCAGACCCCTCTGACTCAGAACTTGAGACTAAGTGAAACTGAAACACATTTTAATGATCTATGGAGCCCTACAGCTCGACCTCAAAATCCGTTTCAATTACTATAGTCAACTTGAGTATAATTGATTGCAAAATTAGATTTATGTTTGCAAACACTTGAGTTCTGTACTTACATTTTCTTGTCCATTGATTGGTTCATTGAAGTTTTATGCTCTGACTGCCCACAGTGGAGTTTTCAGTGATAGAATCATAGAATCACAGAACAGTTTGTATTGGAAGGGACCTTAAAGTTCTCTTAGTTCTAACCCCTTCGCCATGGGCAGGTCCACCTTCCACTAGACCAGGATGCTTAAAGCCCCCTTCACCTGGCACAACTGCAGCTGGAGAGAGGTGTGAGAATATGCAAGAGGAAGAGCCCTGCAGACACCAGGCTCAGTGAAGGAGGTGCTAAAGGCCCTGGAGCAGAGATTCATCTGCAGCTTTGTGGTGATGACCATGGTGAGGCAGCTCTGACTCTGCAGCCCATGGAGGTTCATAGTGGAGCACAGATCCACCTGCAGCCCATGAAGGACCCCATGCTGGAACAGGTGAATGCCCAAAAGAGGCTGTGACCCCATGGGAAGCCCACACTGCAGCAAGTTTGCTGGCAGGACCTGTGATCCTGCAGGGGACCCACACAGGCGCAGCCTGTTCCTTAAGGGCTGCACCCACGGGAGGGGCTCACGTTGGAGCAGTTTGTGAGGAACTTCAGCCCGTGGGAAGGACCCACATTGGAGAAGTTCATGGAGGACTGTCTCCTATAGGAGGGACACCGCACTGGACCAGGGGAAGTGCTTGAGGAGTCCTTCCCCTGAGGAGGAAAGAGTGTGAGAAACAATGTGTTGATGAACTGACTGCAAACCTTCTCTGTTCCCCTGTGCCACTGTAGGGGAAGAGATAGAGAATTCAGGAGAAAAGCTGAACCTGAAAAGAAGAGAGGGGTGGGTGGAAGGTGTTTTTAAGATTTGGTTTTATTTCTTATTATGCTACTCTGATCTAATTGGTAATAATTCAAATAATTTCCTCAAGTCGAGTCTGTTTTCTCTGTGGTGGTAACTGGTGAATGATCCCTCCCTGTTCTTAACTCAGGATCTTTTCATTATACTTTCTCTCCCCTGTCCAGCTGAGAAGGGCAGTGATAGAGCGGCTTTCATGGGTACCTCACATCCAGACAGGGTCACTAGAACAAAATATATTATTTCATTACTATTGTAAGTATCTGTCTGGTATTTTTTAATTTTAAAGCTGGTTACTTGCCAGATTCCCAAATCCTTAGTCTCTCTTTGGTACTCTGTCTACTTTTCCATCTCAGTGACGGGCAGCTCAGGTTAAATCTCTGCAGCTAAAAATTAAAGAAGCAAAGGATAAGGAGCACTAGACAGGCCTGACACAGGACACAACTCAGCAACTTCTATTTATGGATCCACTTCCATATCCACCCATCCTGTTTCGGGAAGGACAGTAGAGTAACTCACTTTATGTTAATGCATTAACCTAAAGCAACCCATTCACATTTCCTTGTTCTTGGTATTATGTCTGCTTTAGTTCTGTGTCTAGGCATTCATCCCAGTATTTAGTTCACTACATTAACCATTCACAAACCATGTCACAGAAGAGCATGGTATCAACACTACTGCCCTGGTGGCTTAACCTTCAAGCCATGCTTATAAACAGATTCATCTGCAGGGAACAGCACTGCTCCTATGCATAATTTGCTGGTCAAGAGTTCATAGCACATAACAGATATCACACAGATTGTTTCTACATCCCAGTTAGAAATCCACCTGACTAAAACAGGATGGAATTGGGCAGTGTCTAACAGCAGTAACAGCAACAAAACTGTCTCTAAGAAAGACCAAAACCATAATTTTGAAAAGCTTAAACTACGTCTACATTTTTCCTGTGTACTGTGCACCATCCTGGTCAATATCCAGATGATGACAAGTCAGTAAGGCTAAAAAATGCTGGTGTGTAGAAGATGTGAGGAATAGCTGGTTTAAGGTCTTATCTCCAGCTAGTGCAAGAGACAACTATAAAGACATCCTGTCCAACTGTGGGTTCTGACTCTAGCTGAAAAGAAATGTCTCATGCCGACATCTGGTTTCATGACATGGAGCCTCGGGGTCAGATTTTTGTTCCCAAAAGACTACTTTCTATTCCTTATTTTTCTTCCATACAAATTCATTCCTAAGGGCTGCTCTCTGCCGTCATACTTCCAGCAGTCTGTGTACCATAAGGTCCATATTCCATGAACAAATCATCATATTTGTGTTGTTGATCTTGAATTATGCTGGGTCAAGCCTCTAGTTTCCTCTAGTTTTCATGGAAGCAAACTACTGAACCAATGACTCTTGTAGGATATATCAATAGGACAAGCTCTAGGTGATGCAGGTTACAAAAGGAGGGGAGAGTGCCAGTTGGTTAGTCCTTCAGGACAACTGGATATGGGGGCACACTGTAGGTAACCCTGTAGTCTGAGAAACTGGCACCAGTCCATGCTCCTAATCTCCCACTTTTGTGATGAGATGCTGATGGGCAATGACTTAGATGAGGCTATCGCCTGTCTACAAGACCACAGGAAGACTACATGTGCCACAACCGTATCAGTGATGGAGTGAAGAGTCAGAGGTGCAAGCAGACCTCAATGGTAAAACTGTGGACCCTGAGATGTGCTGTGGAAGCCCCTCTACAGACCCAGTAGGACTGTTAATAGGACAGGACTGGGAGAGGACAAGTGATCAAAACTCATCCCCGTTGTAAAAACTCAGAAACAGAAAAAAACAGCACAGTACTGCTTGGAAAATAATCTCTCATTCCAAGGGAAACACTTATGTGTTAATTTTTTTGGCCACCTAAGTTCTGCACTATCAAATGGCACTATGAGCTGAAACAGAGGAGTAAATCTGAGGCAATACAAGACAGAGAATCATTATTTGAAGAGAGATGGTGAGGTTGTAATAAAAGACAGCATGACACCAAACCACTTCTGATAAAGATCTTTAAAGACCACCCCATCTGTTTTTCAAAAGCAGTCTGTTCCAGCTCTCACAGAGGCATTGGATAGGTCATGCCAGCCCAAACTGTTAGAGAAATGTGACTTTACACTGCCTGATAGACAGGCTGGATTTATTCTTTCTTACACTACACCTAGAGAGAAAAATAAATTGCTTGCAGCTGCTTAAATGCTATGTGGTAAACCTTGATGTCCATCAGTAAACACACCTCACTGGAAAAGAAAAAAAATATCCTAATTTCAAAGATTTGTTTTTCAAAGCAGTCTGCAAATCAGTTTCTTCCTAATATAAGTCAACAATAAAGTGTGAAAATAAATTGCCTCTACACTGGGGAAGAAGGTGGAACAAGGTAAACCTGTATTAAGTGGGTGATTCTAGGAGCGTGACAACCTTATCCAGATGTCTCATGCTGTTCTGTTTGGAATTTGTCCCCTATGTTCATGTACATGCATTAAAAATTAACTTATATTGCTGTCTCTTATCTGTTGATTCAAATACTTCAGGGCAAAGAAACACCAAATTATTTTCATTTGAGAAAAAAGCAAATGCCAATGATGAGTCAAAACTAAGGAACAGACCATGCATATTTTTCAAATGTAGCCAATTGCTGGTTAACTTGAGGAAACAGCAGAGATTACCACTTACTGTAGATAAATTATCTAAATGCATTGATGTTCATCCACTGTTACTTTCCATATTAACAACTGTCCAGTAGGTTTATTGAAGTCAAAGGCAGGTTCCCACCCTGCTAGTGGGGAAATTAAAGGAATAGACTGTATAAAAGAGAACTGGAGAAACATACAGATGCATGAAACTACTAAAATCTTAGAGGACATTGTCCCACTTATACCTCAACTTGTAGATTTGATACACACCCATTTCTCAAGAAAATACACGACGCGCATGGAGACCTTCATGGCACAGACACCAGTTTGAAAGCCAAAAATACATTCTTCAGTCTTCAGTATCTTCTTTGAGAAAGAAGGTTTTCCCTAAGACACATTTGCTTCCAACTCAATAATTATTTTCCCTTTTCAGCTGTGAATATTTTCCTGAGTTTCATCTTCAATTGAAATCTGTTGAAAAGCTAATTCAGTCTTGTCATTTTTATGTTTGGAGTCCCATACTGCCTGATGCTTTGGAGGGACATAATGCACTCAAGGAAGCCTTGTATTGAAGAACCCATTATACCGTGCAAGCTCAGGGTTACAGCAATGAACCAGAGCATCAGATGACATTGAAGCACTACAGCTGTCAATAGAACAGAAGGCTCAGGGACCACTGGACATATGTGGGGGAGAAAGGAGATGTGTCTTACAGGAAGACAGCCAGAAAAGTTAAATGAACCAGAACTGGCCTAGGATAGATTGCCAGTGGTATACCACAAATCCTTGGATTAGTAGTAGAGCATTGAATACTGGGAAGAATTTAATTTCTAAGGAAAACAAAGCAAAACTTTGCATCCCAAAACAACATTTCACCTAAGGATATCAAAGTAAACTTCACACATTAGGTCTTACTGCAAAATAGGTTAGCTCTTACCTTATAACTGAAGAAACTAAGGCTTACCAACCCACAGAAAAAAAATGGCGAAACCATTTTTCTTATCTAGATTTTCAATAAAATATTGGTTTAACCAAACAGCAAGAGAAAAGGTCAGATTAGCACTGATTTTTTTTCTGCATGGTTTAGCCGAAGCAGTAAATCAAACAGAGGCATTTAGCAGGATAAAAGATCAGAACTGAGGCTGAAACTCCTGGATTTAATTTAGAGAAGACAAATAATTCACAACTGTGTAAGATTTGAGCACTCACATGTGCATTGTGTGCCCATGCACCATCTGCCAGTATGCAGCTGAGAACCATTACTGGGGAGAGATTTTGCAAAAAAAATTTACACAACCCATCACATGGTAGCAGGACACACCTGACGCAATAACATTACGTGTCAAGGTGAGGCAGAAAACACATACAGAGAGAAAAACAAACAAAAAAATTATTAACCCCCCATCACAAAAGGCTTCTGTGGCTTTGGGTAAGCGAATCCATCAAGGACTGATGGAACTGACCACAACAGTTCTGAGCAAAAGTCTGTGAAAAGGAAATGTATAGTGGTCCTAATTAGAACCACTGGGAAATGTGCATCAGATGAGGAAGCCAGTAAGCAGTGGAATATTTTTGATAGGAAAGATTAACTAAAAAAATACCTAAATATATGAACTCTGCTGCTTATAATCCCAAAGTCACTTACAATTTACAGAAAGAGAAAGGAAATTTAAAATGGACTCAAAAATTAAGTAAATTCATAGTAATGCTCCAGTCAATGAGGGCACAATCAGTAAACCATGTCTGCACTTGTTCTAGTAAAATGTGCTGTTGAGCCGAATTAACTCATCTGGTCAGGGAAATAACTATTGGGAGGACAGGCACAAGGACACCACTTCAAGTATTACATGAGGGTAATTTGTATAATCCTTGTGGTGTCACGTGGTTGGGGTGATAAAAGCTCAGGAATAGTGTTTTTTATTAAATAGTCAAGGAGCCATTGAATACGGAATTAAAATTTTGTACAAACTCAACACAGCTAGTATAAAGAAATAGATGAGTCATTCACAGTGTCCTTTTCTTTTAAGATCACTTGCTGATACTTTCAGTCATCTATTATACAATACTTTTACTCCTCAGCAGGTTTACCAGGTTAGTAATGCCTGCTCTAACCACTTTTCCTTGAGGATACACGCTAAAAGAGCCAGGATGTCCAGTTCTTCCAATCACCTGGCTGCTAAGCAGCTGTTGAATGGCTGCAAATGCCAGCTCCAATGGCCATGTCTTGTTTTTTGCCAACACATCTCCCCTCTGGTTCAGGAAAATGATACAGGACAGTAAGTCTCTTTACCAAGAACACTCTTACAAAATTTTGCCATCTTCTCTTGATTTAATCTTGTCAGAACTAACTAAACTCATACATTTAATGGAATACACAAACTTGATGACAGCAATGAAAACACTGCTGTGAGTTCCTGCAGTTGCTGCAGTCATAGCACTGGCACAAGATATTTTAGTGCTATTGGAGATAATTAAGTCCAAAGAAAACCACAGTAGTAAACTGCTTTCAGGCACTCAGTATCCACTGAACTTTTTCCTTTAAGTATACGCCCTATCTGGTGGCCTTCTAACTTTCCTGGGGACTCTGGGTACAAAATGGGAGACTGGAAGGAAAACAGCAGCAGTCTTACTCTGTCTAACAGTAGTTTCTTCACTTCTGAAGGACACAGGAAGAGGATAGGTCATGACCTATCATGACTTTCAATAATCTCTTAAAGGTCTAAAATCCAGAGGGAATTTCATTATATCTCTCAAAACTGCTTCATCCTTAATTGTTATGAGAATAATTGTATGAGATTCTGAATCTTAAATGGTAAAATACCATAAAGACAACTTCCATTTCTTAGCTCCATGGCTAAAATTCTCTTCAGAGATGTGATCATTGATAAACTTCCGGAAAGAAGGACAAAGTTTGTAGTTCATATTTCCTTTTTTTTTTTTAGTTTTTCCCCCCTCTGTTTACCTATATATTGCTCCCCTTGTGCACTGAAAACCATGGCTTTGTTGCCTTAAAGCAGGGCAAAAGTATCTAACTGAAACAATTAAAAAAAAGATGAATAGCAAGGAGTAACTTAAGTGAGATGCTCTCAAAAAAGCCATCTGGGGCTGAATAGGATAACTTCATGCTAGTACTGAAGAAAATACTGCAAGCAGTCAGAGTTCAAATTCTAGATTTAGGTTTCCTGTGATGTTGAAGAAAATGCTTTTAATCTTTCATGTTTTTATAGAAGAGTCAAATATTTTCTTCAGACAGCATTTCTTATAGTTCATTTTCTGTGCCTTCTGAAATCTTGGGGAGGAGAGGAAGAGCAGAGCTTTTCTGCCCTTAGATGGATGCTTACTTGGGTGCTTCAAGTGAGCCCTCCCAATAAAAACTGAAAGCTGCATGCACTATGAGATTTCATTTGGACAAATGAATCATCCTCTCCCTTAGGTGGGGATATAAGGAGTTATGGAAGGTATTTCCAAAGATACTTATAGAAGAGACCTTTTGTAGCACTGACAGCCATTCAAGAAAAGAGTTGAAGAAGTGGTTAAGAGGGTTTGTGAGACTACAGCTTCACATTTCTGGCTCATTTATTTCTATGGTATTTATAAGGTTTGGGTGTTAGCCACAGTCATCTCATGCATTTAGCTAGAGGAAATGTTTTATAAAGAATTTAATAGAATTTAGTTTTCTTTCTTCTCTTTTTCATCCTCAAATAGGGGACCAATCTTCCACACCCATCTCATTGGGAAGGGGTTAAACTGATGTCTTCCACCTCTCAGATTAGTGCCCTAGCTCTTAGACTGTAGGCTTCTCTGGGAGCAGAGGAGTCTTACTCCAGGGTTGTTAAGCAACACTCAACCGAAAACTTTTTTCCTCTTTGCCTTCAGAGTCCTGCACTCCTCTCTGAGTCATGGCACTACTTCAAAAGGAAAGGTGGTCAGGAATGTACATGTTCTCCTGGATACTACTGCAAGGCAAAAGAGGATAAATTGAATCCCCCAAGACTAAAAAAAACTTGCAAAACACAAATCTGCAACTTCCCAAGATAGTGCTCTAACCACAGGACTCCTAAATAAGTGGTCAACACTTTTCTCCACTGAGCTCTTAAAGAAAAACATCAGGCAGTCCTGTATTCTCAAGGCACTGAAGATCAAGCAAAGTTTTGTGGCTGTGAATCACACTTTCCTCACATACTGAATTTAGAACAGCAGCCAACCACCAAAATCAGTGAGAGAGAGCATTTCATACACATCTGGTCCTCAAATGGTCAAAGCCTCCTTCCAGGCAGCATATTATGTGTTATGAATCCAGCTTATGAGCTCTGGGAACCTTAAGTCTGTGTCATGTTACTTCTATGAAGATCTGGATGTCTAACTTAGGTTTATGAATCACATTCCCAAAGGCAAGCATGTTAAAGGTATGTGTGAAGAGCTGCGCAAAAGTATTGCATTTCAAAAGGAAGCTGTCAAATAATTTTTTAGGGTAGTCTTAACCAGAAGGTAACACTGGGAACATCTTGCAAGGGAGTGGCAATGCTACAAACTTGCCCTCCTAAAAGATGTCTCAGTCAGTATCTCTGCTTCAAATTAATGGGCCTAAAACTGGGATAACTGTAAATACTGTTACATGTGTCTTTCGGACACTGAGGGTTAATTCCTTAACACTAGACAAGATCTAAGGCTAGAACCATGACAAATTAGGTGTAAACTGATTTTAATACAAAAAACCCCACAACACCCCTCCCCCCCCCAAAAAAAAAACCCAAACCAAACCAAACAAGTGAACAAAACCAAAAACAAACAAACAAAGTTAAGATGTTATTTTTTTCCAGGCAACAAATTTTCCTGATTCAGAACATTTAGTACAGAAAAGAGCCTTGTCCCTTATTATGCAAATCTCTCTCTCACCACCTCTCATGTATCAGTTCTACCTTTCTATAAATGCCTGACCTCTGCATGATTGCTGGAAAATTATTCCCGATCCTGCCACTGAACTCACAGAAGCAGTATTTCCGACCATGGGAGGGATGCAGTTCAGTGTTTTGTTGGTATAACCAGAACGGATAGGACCCAGCCTTACCCAGCATAGAATAACAACTGCCCAAAGGCTTGTTTTTGACCCTTGTTTTAGCTGATGTCATCCAGGAAATAAAGCAGCTCGATTAGCAAAAACAACCAACTTAAAGTGTCAGCCACTTCAATGTTTCCACTAGGTGGATATGCTGGCAGAGTTGTATTCAAAGAAGCTCTGCTAGTGCAAATCCTGGTGCAGGCAGGTGAGTTTTCCACTGCTGTCACTAGATTAATGCAAACACCAAGCTTCATTTGTTCACGCTTTTTTGGATTTTTTGGATACTACTTAAGCATCTATCAGCATGGCTTAAATTTAAGCTGAATTGACTGTTGGACACAGCCAGTTGAAACTGAGCATGTACAGCCCTTCATTTTATTACTTGCAATCAAAAGAGGGTTTTTTTTATGAGAGACTCCTTGTATTTCCATGTTCTTTGGAATACCTTGTGGCTTAAGTAAATTACTGACAAAAAAACCAAAGAAATTGTACATCATTGTTGGGTTGAAGCAGGTTGCTTTTCTTTCAGTCTCCATTTCCCGACACAGCAAGCAGCTCTGTATGCCAGTAATTTCACATGCATCAATAGTCCCACTGAATAGTTCTCACATGACTTTACTGGTAATGGTAACATTAGGTGCTAACAACAGCAACGTTCTGCATACAAAATTTCACATCCTGTTCAGAGAAGAAATCCTAAACCCAGATTATCATTGTCCTTGGAATGGTCATCATATCACAAAGGCTTGAGAATTTAAGAATTTCTGTCTTTGTATAGAAAATTTTTGTTGTTGCTTCCCTCATGCTCAGGATATTACAAAGACAGTGATGAGTATGGCAGTGAAGCCCCTGGCATGGGTCTACATTTAAGCCCTAGCACTTAGAGCGGACAGTGAAAGAAGGCTGATAAGTTCAGAGAGCTTCAGTTTAGGAGGCACAGGAGCAGAACCCCATGTGAAGGTATTTTCAATTCCTACATCCGTACATGAAGTGCTATAGAAAAATGGCAACCTAGGGAATGACTTCAGAATACTGAAGAAAGCCACTTCTTCCAGCAGTAACTTCTACCTCCAAATATTATCACATAAGTACTGATGAATTTTGAGGGCGATCTGTGAAAAATATTGTACGCCCACATGTACAGTGATTGAAGCAGAATATGCTCACTGAAGCTAAGAGTGGTATTTCACCATTTAGGAAGTTTTTTCGTTAGTCAGCTGTCTTTCAGCAGCTAAACCCCATATTTGCTACCTAAAATGTTGCTTAAAAGAAAAAAAAAAAAGGGCACCATAGATTGTTTTTTCTTTTTTCAAGCAGTCTGAACTCTTCAGTCCTAAACAGTTTTGTCTTGGCACAGCTATTGGACTATGTCACAGTTTTCTGGGAAATGTGTGTCAAAATCAGAGTGCTTGTTTAGTTTAAGCAATAGTTTTACATCTAAATGTGGGAAATGTAACTCAGGAAAAATATTATTTAAAAGAAAACTACAATAAAAACTAAATGAAATTACTGATCTCACTGGATACAAAGTCTGGCCCCTGATCCTTCAGTTTCATGTATAATCTTGAAATTTTACAGAGGCGTTTGCTTGTATACTTAGGGGAGTTTTGCAGGACTCAGTCTGACATTCATGTGTAACTGTCTTCTCTAAACCTGTTTTTAATTAATTACGTATTCTAACTTCTAAGGAATGGGATTTTAAAAAGCACTGGGCAGCAGCTTTACTTTATTCCTATTAAGTCAATGGTAAAACTCCCCTTAATTCCACTGGGAGCAGAATTAGATCCATGCCAAGCTCATTTTTAAAATCACATCTCCAAGGCTTGCACAATGCCTTTTCCCTGCCCTTGGTTAAAGCACAGACTTCCCTCTACTGTTGTTTTTTGTTTTCCCTTGCAAAATAACGCCATGCAAATACTCAAACAAATATTTGCATCCTAACTTGTGAGAACAACCTATCTCACTGGTTTCTTTCTGACTGTGGGGTTAACATTTTGGAGGAAATGTTCAAGTTTACAGTGCTGAACTGCTGTGAAAGTCAAGGTAGACTCCGAGTATGTTCCAAAAGAGTTGGAGATAAACTCTGGGTGTTGGCTGGATTCACTTTTCCTGTAAAAGTGACCCAGTATTTTATTGTGATTCCCTGCTTCTCACACCCCTGCTGCTCACTGCATTGCTCTGCAACATGAGCAAAAATAATAAATCAGTATCTTACTTTTTTTTTTTTTTTTTT
>VWZG01011948.1:2422-40464 GCA_013396735.1 Grallaria varia
ACTAGAACACAAGTCCTATGGGGAGAGGCTGAGGGAGCTGGGGTTGTTTATTCTGGAGAAGAGGAGGCTTAGAGGTGACCTCATCACTCTGTATAACTACCTGAAGGGAGATTATAGCCAGGTGGGGGTTGGTCTCTTCTCCCAGGCAGTCAGCAATAGGACAAGGGGGCACGGGCTTGAGCTCTGCCAGGGGATATTTAAGTTGGATATTAGAAAAAAATTCTTTACAGAGAGAGTAATCAGACATTGGAATGGCCTGCTCAGAGAGGTGGTAGATTCACTGTCCCTGGAGGTTTTTAAAGTGAGATTGGACGTGGCACTGAGTGCCATGATCTAGTAAATTGACTGGAGTGGACCAAGGGTTGGGCTTGATGATCTCTGAGGTCTTTTCCAACCCAATCAGTTCTATGATTCTATGATTCTGTGTAGGTCTGATACACGCTGGATAGGCCTAGAAGAAACAAAATCAATTATGGAGGAAGGTACTGGGCCTTTTACTATCCATTAGGTGAATATGTGAAGAGGCAAGAAAACCAAAGGGACTACATTTTTGCTAACCAATAGACTCTTGTAGCTGTTAGCAGTAATACCAGTTTGCAGGAATGGAATACTGAGTTTGAACAGCAAATGACCATCAGATGTTGCAACAGTCTGTAGTAACCTTTGTGCAATGGGGTCAGAAAAGGAGAAGGAAAAAAAAAGACTGTGACTGAACATTCAGAGTAACTTTGTGCAGAATTATCCCTTTAAATACCTGTCATGAGAGAATACAGATTCTCATCTATATTTTTGTCATACCTAATGAGGAAATAGTAGCAGACTCCAAGTATTCACTGACTCACCTGAGCTCTAAATCCACTTCATATGACATTCATGTTCAAATATCCTTGAATAAGTAAATAAGTAGCAGTTACACATAAACAAACTACAGATATCTAGATAATGTGAACCAATGAATCCTTAGGCTTTTCTGCAAATAATAAATCTAGTTCCACACCCTCATTAACAATGTATTTCCTTTCAAAATGACCTGTAAAATTGGGTTCACTTTTAATAATGATAAATATGTATTGAGCAATCAGGAGGGCTACATAGCCGGATCCCTCAAAAGGGGCACATTGCACAAGCACAAAGTATAGCATGTGACAGGAGTTAACAATCCATGGATTGAATAGTTTCAGAGAAACTCTTTTTGAGTAACTTTGTGGGTTTATTGTGGTGGGTCTGGCTGAGCCAGAATTTGTTTCCCCGTAGGAGCCCTTACAGTGCTCTGCATTGGTGTCACTAACCCGGCCGTATTTTGGCTACCACTGGGCGCAGCACTCACTGTTCAGTCAAGGGCAAGATCCTGGGAGGGGACACAAATAGGCCAGCTGACCTGCACTGACCAAAGGGATATTCCATACCATATGACATCAACCCAGATATAAAAGCTGGGGCAAGAAGCAGGAAGGGGAGGCACTCATTGTCTCTGATGGCTGCCTGCCGACACTGTTAGGGACCCTGCTTCTCAGACGTGGCCTGCATCACTGTGTATGGGAAGTAGAGATTAGTTGCTGCTTCTGCTTTGCGCATGCACGCCCTGCTTTTGTTTTTTGTACAAATATAAACTGCCTTATTGCAACCCACGATTTGTGCTGGCTTTTTTTTGTTTCCACCCTTACTCTCTCCCCTGTCCAGCTGAGAAGGTGAGTGATAGAGCAGCTGGGTGGGCACCTGGCGTACAGCCAAGGTGAACCCACCACATTAATGCTTCATTTTTCCTTGAGAACACTTAGTATTTTACAATAGAAGATTTCATGGGGAAAAAAGGCACTAGATTGCTCTGTTTAGGTTAGATCCCTCAAAAGCATGACAGGTGTTAGCACTCCATAGTTTCAGATAAATTCTTTTTTAGTAACTTTATGAGTTTATGCTTCAGTTTGCATTGTGAACACTTAGAATTTTACTGCAGAAAACTGCATAGGAAATAAGCCATTAGATTGCTAGGTTTAGGTTAGATCCCTCAAAAGTATATGACAGGTCTTAACACTCCATGGACTGAATAGTTTCAGATAAACTCTTTTTTAGTAACTTTATGAGTTTATGCTTCAGTTTGCCTTGTGAATATATATAATTTTACTACAGAAGACTGCATGGGAAAAAAGCCATTAGAACACTAGATTAGATTAGATTAGATTAGATTAGATTAGATTAGATTAGATTAGATTAGATTAGATTAGATGGGTTACTGGACCCGGCGCTCACGGATGCCGATAAGCTCTTTAAAGGGGGAAAGCTCGGCGGCAGCCTGGGCTGTATCCCAGGACC
Source organism: Grallaria varia (assembly GCA_013396735.1). Lineage (NCBI taxonomy): Eukaryota > Metazoa > Chordata > Aves > Passeriformes > Formicariidae > Grallaria > Grallaria varia. Next base: position 4,733 of record VWZG01011948.1, read on the forward strand.
GGCCGAGCCGCCGTCTCCCGGCCGCTGGAGCGGAGAGGCGAGATTGCCTCTCGGACGGAGCGCAGGGACGGACGGGGCAGGGCAGGGATGCACTGGAACCGCAGCCTCACCCTCGGCGCTCCCCGCTGCGGCGGTGCCGCGGGAGTGCGGGGCATCCCTGCGGGGCGGCCCCCGGGCACCCAGCGCTGCCCCCGGGCACCCAGCGCTGCCCCCGCCCGGGCACCCAGCGCTGCCCCTCGCACCGCCCGGCCTGGTAAGTCCCGCTGGGTGCTGGGGGTGGTTCCTGACCCAGAGCCCCGCTCGGCCTCCTCCTGCCCGCCCGGCTGCACCTCTCTGGTGTCGGCGGGAAAGGCGCGGAAAGGGCTGGGATGCAGAAGTTGTAGGAAATAGTCTTGTTCTAGGTGGCAGGGTTTCAGGCTGACAAACCTCTGTCTGAGAAAGGGATGGCGAGGTTCAGACCGCTCCTCTGTTCCAGTTTAGCAGTCTCCCCTGAGTGTTCTCCAGGGGTTTTCCGAATATCGCCATCTGGTTTAAGCCGGTCTCCCTAGTTGTGTTCATGCCGAATTGTTAGGCTTTGTTTGCTATTTCTTTCACTAGCACAAACATAACCTCACTAATTGCTACAGTTCCATGGAAGCTGTTTGCACTACTGTGTGAAGGTGTTTTGTTTGGCAGAAAAAAAAAAGGCACACTTTTCCCCCATGCTCCAAGTGCTTGATGGAGAAATGGACTCAGATTATAATATTCAAATACAGCCACATACTATGATTATTGATACCACATACACACATAAAAAATCTGACCTCCAATCATAATGCTGCCATCACTTCAGAAAACAAAGTTCTCTTCATACCGCAAGCCCCTGAAAGGTATACTTTGGGGAATTAGCATCTACAAAAACCATTGCTCACCAACTGCTAGTTAATCCCATTAACTTTTCCTCCCCTTAGACTGACAATCATTTAGAATGGAAAAGGTCTTTGACTGTGTCCAGCCACAAACCTAACACTGACAATTCCTCCACTACAACATGTCCTGAATCACCTCACCTAGGGGTCTTTGAAATAACCTCCAGGGATTGCAACTAAACCACTTAATTTCCTGGGCAGCCTCTTACAGTACTTGACATTTTTCCTAAGATCTGATCTAAACCTCCCCTGGCGCAACTTGAGGCTATTTCCTCTCACATCCTATCATTTGTTATTTGGAAAAAGAGGGCTATAGCCCCCTTGCTACACCCTCCTTTCAGGTAGTTTTGTGATGTGATGAGATCCCTGAGCCTCCTTTTCTCCAGACTGAACAACCCCAGCTCACTCACCTGCTCCTCACCAGGGGTATTCTCAAGACCTTTATCAGCTTCATTCTCTATTTTGGACACCCTTCCTCAGGATTAACAGGCAGACTCAAGGCTATTACTTCTCATGCTTAAACTATGAAAATCAAATCAGAGCATGCCATATCTTGATTTTTCTGTATTCTAAAACCTGGCTATTTGCATTTTAGTCTCTTTTCCCTTTTGACAGATTACCCAGTCTTTCCATCTCATACTTACAGGTTTGAGTAGATCAGAGCTCTTTTGAAGCTGCAGACCCCATACCTTCAACCAGTATAGATAGATAATAAATTTTTAAGCAGCAGACTAGGATGTTAATTATTTACTAAGCACTCAGTAAAACACCACAGCTCCTTTTGATACACAGGACTTTTCTGCACTGCAAGAATTCTTTCTGTCCCTGAAGCTTTTGCATTCTACAGTTCATTCTAAACTCTCCTTGTCTTGCTGAGACCTGATAGCAATGAAGTTTACTGATATGGTGCTTCAGTCTGTATTCTGAGGTGATGTAATCATAACATGATCACTTTCCCCCTCTCTTTTAACCCTTTCTAATTTGGATTTTTCAGTTTTTATAACCTCTTTCAGGTAATAAGAGATCCTATGTATGTGATTGCTGTCATCCAAATTACCCATATCTTATAAACCTTTTAGTGTCTTTAGTATATATATAGATTATCTTAAAGGACTAACCAAAAAGAATTTATAGATTATGTATTGCAAAACTAGCTAGCACTATACAGTTTATTGTACCTCTGCATAACAAATCCCCCGCTAAAAAGCCAAGAGAATTCTTATAGAAGATGGAAAACCAATGAATTATGAGTAGGATCTGTCTTCCTTCAGTTTTTAAAACACAACCCTAGCCAACCTAAAAGGAAAGAAGAGACAAACCCTTATTCTTTCTATTTTGTAATTTCCTATTGCTGACCATACTTCTTGTTTTGTGGAGTATCTCTAACAGTTGTAACTCGAGGAAAGTAAAAATTTAAGGAGAATTATTAATTTCACTTTGTGTACAGCCTACCCATTCCATTTCAAGGAGGTTAATTCTATGAAATTTGGAAGATCTTAGATAACAGTATTTACTGAGTGTTCATTAATTATTTCCTTCTTAAAATTAGCACAAGAAAACAATCATGCATTTTGTTGTTTTGCTTTCACAGTTAACCTAGTAAATTTAGGTTGCACCAATCTTGCTAAGCTGTTATAAGAAACTTAACTATTGTGGTGGAGCTACTCACTGATGTTTTTAGCAATGTCTACTGCTAAAGAAATTTTACATTTGTAAATTGTGAAAAATCAGATTACTGGAATGAGACCCCAGGCCGGGAACTGTTAGACGTAATTATATATTACTCATTCAATTCCATGGTGTGAAGAGGGAATATCTTAATTTTGCAATAAAAAAGATAATTCCATGTGCTGGTTTTCAACTGACCTTTTTAAAGCTTACAAATATTATAGCTGATATTGTGCCTCTGGTTCCTTCATGGTAATGTTGAATCCTGGTTTTCCTAACAGGTTTGACTTTGTTACTGTATTCTTAAAAATATATTGTAAACAGGCTGAATAGTCTAAAAGAATATTTTATCTTCTTTCTCTAAAAAGTAAAATTGCATAAACTAATTTGATGCATTTTTTTAGAATGTGTCTGTATTGTGATGTAAATCTGTTTCTACTTTGTACAGCTGGCACTTAAAGAGGCTGTTACGTGTTTGATACTTGTTTTTTTATGTCATAAAATAGTAAAAACTTTAATGGAGGTTGAAATTTTATTCATCTTTGACCAAATGAAAATATGATACATGTAAAAGTAACATGTTACCCATTTAAAACAGTTTGAAAGTGCAGTTACCTTTGTCACTTAGGTATGCAAGCCAAAGAAACAGTCTTATGTACAAATAGTGTTTGTTGAGACTGTCGAGGAAGACTAATAAAATTTTACAATAACTACATTTTCAGTGGTGGATTCCAGATGTGATATGGATTTATTTTCTTTCTATTACCTAACATCAAGCTTTTAGCTAAAAAAAAATGTAAACTAAATCGGATTCATTTTCGTGTCTTTACATATTAGAAAGAAAAAAATGTAACTGTGGTATAGCCAAATTGGTCAGATTGTAGACTGGATAACTGGTTTACAAGGCTGGACAAATTTCTCCCCAGTCTGTGGTTTTTTGATAGTTCGAAGTCCAGCTTGCTACTTGGTGCCTTATAATAGTCATCACTGGGAAGTGGACAAAATTACCAGCTTAATGACTGTGAAAACTGTTATCTTCCATTTTCTGATTGGTATATTGCTCTTGGATCATGTAAAGATTTTTTGGTATGGTTCTCACATGAGGGCATGTTTAATGCAACTGGACATCAAAGCTGTCTGTAGCAAATTCCTATAAATCTGCACGTGCTTTGTGCATGAACAGATGTATTCCAAGTGTATTTGCATTTTGAGGCCAGACTGACCCCATTACCCTTCCCATCCCCCTTATCTTTTCCCAGCCCTTTCTCTTCTACCCTCCCCTTTTTCTATCGCTTTGGCTTTAGCCTTCCCCATTGAATGGTGATCTTTTAGCTCCTGGCCAGGCAGTGGAACAGCTATTGTGTTCTTATTACTATCTCTATTTTTTTCATTTGTTTTGGGTCTTTTTTTTGGTTCTTTTTTTTTTTTTTTTTAATTGAGAGAGTAGCATGAAGCAGTAGAGGAGCATTTTGCAGTATTTGGAAGCAGTTACTCTAAGTTGGGGGAGGTGTCTGTGATTAGCAGTGAGGAATGTTTCCTGGGTGCACTTAGTGTTTATAAACTTGCATATAGAAGAGTGGTGTAAGCTGAAGGAAATGTCAAGTGAAATTTAGAGTGATGTGGATGTCAGTGCTTTGCATAGTCTTGACAAAGTGCCATTTATGCAATCTTTTTTTTGCGTTAAAATTGGGACAGAGGAAGACTCAACACGAATCACCAAGGCCAAGCTCCAAAGACAAGTGATGATAGATATCTAGGCATAAAGGTATGTTGAATGCAAGTGCAGTCAGGGAAGTGATAGCAGATGTGTGTGGTCCTAAAAAAGAACTTGAGAGAACAAGTATGTTTATGGATGTTGGCGGTAATTTTATGATTATGTTAAGTAATCAAGAACTTCAGGTAGCATTTGGTAAGTTCTGCATTTTGCATCCAGGTTTTCTTTCTCTCATGAGAGACAAACAAAATAAATATAAGTAAACATTCAAATTTTTCAAGAATAACTTGGTCCCTGTGTGTGTAAGTTATGAGGGAAGGCAAAACACACCATCCTTGCTTCTGTCTTTGGTCCTCTTCGTTAGAACAGAGTACATTCAACAGGCTGCTTTTCATTTTTGAAAAAAAAATAAAAATAGAGATTGTCACTTTTCAGCTATAGTCATTGGTTTTTATTATTTAGAGAACTTTGTATGAGGCTTACTAAACAGGTATGACTTCATGAAGCAGGACAACATGGCAGTGTTAGCTGCATAAAAGTTTTTGGGAAAGGCTTGGATTGGGTGTCATTTCAGTAGATGAAGATTGCTAAGCAACAATATTTTATAGGTTTACCAAATGTGGAATAAAAGAGAAGATGCATTTACTGTTGTTAGTTGAAGAAAAGCATGTGAGTTTCCCCCCTAAAGTTTGTGCATTAAGTGTACGAGCAAAATAATGCCAGAAAAATGCTTGAAAGGAAAAGAAAATGCTTTTAGTATCCAAAACCACTGCTATTAAAGAGGAAATTTTAAAGAACAGACAGCTTTGTTGATCTGTCAGGTGGTTGCCTTGTGCTGCAACTCTATTCCTGTATCCCCATCACAAAATACTGTAAGTGTAATTTGCTGTTCTTTTTTTAAGAACAAGTTCTTTTTTAATACATAAGCAAATCTTCATTAACTAAAAATGGAAAGAATGTATGTAGTGTTTTCATATGGGGTCACAGGGAAGCTCAGCAGCTTTGACCTTTGTCTGGTACATAATAGGGAAGATAACATTTAGTAAGTTTAACAGATCTGTCCGTCATGCCTGTTGAGAAACATTCTAGGAATAGCAATACTTAGTTCAGTGGTTATGCTCTATGAGCACTCTGTTTAAAATCAGTTCAGCATGGGGGAGAAGTTAAAGTTCAGTAGATAGCTCAAGAGAGAATTGGAACATTTTGAATTTTTTTTTGAGTTCAGCAGTGTCTTGCTATGAAGACTGAACTTACCACCTTATTTGTCTTTGAGCTTTAATCAGTAGGTGAAACAAGTTTACTTCCTACTGATTTGTCACTTGCAGACTTCTTAGGGCAGTAAGTGAATCTTTAAATTGTGCTGTGTATTTGATAGAGTGTTTTTTTCTGCTCTTTTTTCATGCTAGCAGATAGAAGCAACTAGACATCCTTGTAGAAGGGACACTAAATGGATATGAAAAAGTCAGGCAAATCAAAACCTCGTTTTCTCTCTCAAATATTTCTATTTTGTGCATTTTTAGAGTTTGAAGTGTATGCTGAAATAGCTGTAAAAGAAGACTTAAGATTTAACTCTAGAAAACAGAGCAAAATATTTCTTTTGCCTCAAGGGACCTTTCCTTTGGAAAATATTATCTCAGTATCAAGCCTGGTTTAAAGGTTCAAGAATATCTTTGTTGCTAGCAAATACGCAAAATTCCAATTAACTCTGAAATAAATACAGGCTCTAGGATGCAGCTGATGAGGAGATGGATTCAAAGGGTCTGAAGAACATGAAATACTGTGCTTAGAAAAAGGCTAAGTCTGTGTAGCAACACTAACAAGTCCTTCTCTGACTAGTGCTTGGTATTTGCCTGTGAAGGTTTTTACTCCAATACAAGGCTGGTATAATCCTGTATCATAGAATTGTGTGTTGAATTCTTTGGCATGCATGCCAGCGAAAATAAGAACAATGTGCCAAAAAGAAGTGGGAGGTCTGTGATTTTCTCATTTTCCTCACACTTCCAGATGAGTGAGCTGGTGGGAAAGTGAGGTAAAGCTGTACTCTGTTCTTACCTTTTCCTGTCTGCCTCAGGCGAGGCAGGCACCACTCTCAGGATCACTGTTCTCTCCTCTTCAAGGAACAGACACCCTGAAAGTTAGCAACTAGTTAGAGATGATTGCTTCCTGAACATGTGCTCTTCATGCTCAGCTTCCACTTGAATAACACCATCCATTCTTTTTTATTTTACATCAGAAATGTGGAATACAGAAACAGATTCTGGCATACTATTTTATGCTGTAAAATATATTCAGATTCTGGGAGACACAGCCCCGGGTCACCCTTCTCCCTGTAGTCCAATTTTCTGACTTTAAAACAGGAGTTGTAAAGCTTACCAGGTCATTGCAATCCCAGACCAAGTTCCCTCTTCTATGAAACATCTGGATGTCTGGGCTGGAGAATTCAGCTTGGTCTGGAAGTGATCAATTCATTATTGGCTGAGTGACAGATCCCAGAGGGTCATGATCAATGACACAGAGCCTAGTTGGATGTCTGTCGCTAGTGGTGTCCCCCAGTGTTCTATACTGGGCCCAGTATTGTTTAACTTGTTCATCAGTGACTTGGATGAAGGGGTAGAGAGCCTCTTCAGCAAGTTTACTGATTGTACAAAACTGGGAGGTGTGGCTGATACCTCAGAGGGCTGTACATCCTTTCAGAGGGACTTTGAGAGAAGGGTTGGAGAGATGTAGAGAAGAGCCTTCTGAAATTCAGTAAGGCCAAATGCAGGGTCCTGCACCTGGGGAGGAATAACCCCAAGCGCAGGTACAGACTGGGGTCTGACCTGCTGGAAAGCAGCTCTGCAGAGAAGGACCTCGAGGTCCTAGTGGACAACCACCTGCCCATGAGCCACTAGTGTACCTTTGGCCCACGAAATCCTGGGATGCATTTGGAAGACCGTTGCCAGCAGGTCAAGGGAGATGGTCATGCCTCTCTGCTCAGCCCCGGCGAGGCCACATCTGGAGTGCTGTGTCCATTTCTGGGCTCCTCAGCACAAGAGAGACATGGAGTGGGTCCAGTGGAGGGCTACAGAGTTGACCAGGGGACTGGAGCATCTCTCTTACAAGGAAAGACTGAGGGAGCTGGGCCTGTTCAGCCTTGGAAAGGAGGCAGCCAACAGGGGACCTCATCAATGTCTGTAAGTATCTAAAGCAGTGGGTACCCAAAGGATGGAGCCAGGCTCTTCTTGGTGGTGCCAAGCAATAGGACAAGAGTCAATGGACAGGAAATAATGCGCAGGAATATGTTCCACCTGAATATGAGGAAGAACTTTACTGTGTGGGTGACCATGCACTGAAACACATTGCCCAGAGAGGCTGTGGAGTCTCCACCACTGGAGATATCCAAGAACCATCTGGACACAGTCTTGTGCCATGTGCTCTGGGATAACCCTGTTTGAGCAGGGAGGTTGGACCTGATGACCCACTGTGGTCCCCTCCAGCCTGACTCATTCTGTGATTCTGCAGTCAATTTGTCTGAAGTATCTAAAGTGCCATGACACAATATGGCATGATGATGTTCTCAGTCCATGTTGCATAACCTGCTCTGTTTTGTATCAGTCTAATGATATAAAGCTATTAGAAAACATCCAAAGGAGGGCTATAAAGATAGTGAAGGCTCTAGAGAGGAAGCCATATTAAGAGTGGCTGAGGTCACTTGGTCTGTTCAGCCTGGAGAAGAGGAGACTGAGGGGAGACCTCATTGCAGTTACAGTTCCTTGTGAGGGGAGGAGGAAGGGCAGGCTCTGATCTCTGCTTTGTGGGGACCAGTGACAGAATGAGGGAGTGCCATGAAGCTAGGTCAGGGGGGATTTAGGTTGGATATTAGGAAAAGGTTCTTCGTGCAGAGAGTAATTGGGCATTGAAACAGGCTCCACAGGAATGTGGTCACAGCACGAAGTCTGTCTGATTTCCAAAAGTATTTGGACGACACTCTCAGGCACATGGTGTGATTCCTGAGGTTATCCTGTGCAGGGCTAGGAGCTGGACTTTGATGATCCTAGTAGGTATCTTCCAACTCACAATATTCTATCATTATATCATTCTATGAATGTTTGTGTGAGGACATTCAACACCGTGGTCTTAGAATGCTGGATATGAAAAACCTTTTGTATCACCTTCTGTATGCTTTGGAATACTCCCTTGTTATAATTTTAGAGTTTGTCAGGATTTTTCTTTCCTCTCCTACCAACATGAACTTTGGGGGGGGCTGACACTGCCCCCACCTCTGACAAAGACCTGGTTAACGATTCAAAATTCCAGTTTGATGGCTCTAAGGACAGTTCTTTTGTTTTTGTTTGGGGAGTGGTTTTTTTTCCCTTCACTTCACTTCTTCAGCGGCGGCGGGAGAGATGGAACCAGTGCGCGCGGAGGCTGCTGTTTTTTTCTGCTGTGGGTTCCAGTNTTTGTTCTAAATTTAAAAGAGGCGTGGTCAATTTTCGAGAAAAGGAGCCCTAAATTGCCTTAGTTTACTCTAAACTAGGACATTCCTGTTTTCCGTTTTGAATGGTAAAATGTTTACCTCTATGATACAACCTTCAGAATGAATCCACAGCTTCAAAAACTGGTTTACATCTCTCCACATTCAAAAGGTACTTGACGATACAGTGCTTTGGTGTGGGGGGGAACATTATCACCAAGAATGAGGAAGAGACTGAGATCCATAATGCCTTCTTTTCCTCAGTCTTTAACAGTAAGACCACTTATCCTCAGGGCAATCAGCCCCCTGTGCTGGTAGACAAGGATGGGGAGCAGAGTAGACCCCTTCTAATCCAGGAGGAAGTAGTTGGTGACCTGCTGAGCCACTTAGACAGTCATAAGTCTATGGGACCAGATGGCATTCATCCAAGGGTAGCGTGGGAGCTGATGGAAGAGCTCGCCAAACCATTCTTCATCATTTATAATCCATCCTGGCTAACCGAGGAGGTCCCAAATGACTGGAGGTTGGCCCATGTGACACCTATCTGCAAGAAGGGCTGTGAGGAGGATCCAGAGAACTGTGGGCCTGTCAGCCAGACCTTGGTGCCCAGGAAGGTTTTGGACCAGATTATCTTGAGTGTGATCACACATCATTTACAGGACAACCAAGAGATCAGGTCCAGTCAGCACGGGTTTAGGAAAGGCAGGTCCTGATCTCCTTTTATGACAAGGTGACCCACCTTGTGGATGAGAGGAAGGCTGTGGATGTGTCTACCTAAACTTCATCAAAACCTTTGATACTGTCTCCCATATTCTCCTGGAAAAGCTGTCAGCCAATGGCTTGGACAGGTCCACTCTTTGCTGGGTGAAAAACTGGGTGGATCACCAGTGGTGGTGAACAGTGCCAGATGATGACTGGTAACTGGTGGGGTTCCCCAAGGCTCAGTATTGCAGCCAGTCCTGTTTAATAGTTTTATTGGCAATCTGGATGAGGGGATCAAGTGTATCCTCAGTGAGTTCACAAATGACATCAAGTTGGGCAGGAGTGTTGATCTGCTGGAAGGTAGGAGGGCTCTGCAGAAGAACTGGACAGGGTTGAGGCCAGTAGTATGAGGTTCAACAAGGCCAAGTACCAGGTCCTACCCTTTGGTCACAACAACCCCACGCAGCACTACAGGCTTGGGGAAGAGTGGCTAGAAAGTGGCCTGGTGGGGAAGGATGTGGGGGTGCTGGTCAACAGTTGGCTGAACGTGAGCCAGCACGTGCCCAAGTGCCAAGGAGACCAATGGCATCCTGGCCTGTGTCAGAAACTGTGTGGTGAGCAGGACTAAGGAAGTGACAGTCTCTCTGTACTTGTCACTGGTGAGGGCTCATCTCAAATCCTATGTTCAGTTTTGGGTCCCTCACTTCAAGAAAGACATTCAGGTGCTGGAGTGTGTCCAAAGAGGGTAGCGGAGTTGGTGAAGGGTCTAGAGGGTAAGTTTGATGAGGAGTGGCCCAGGGAGCTGGAGGTGTTCAGCCTGGAGAAGAGAAGGCTCACGGGGGACCTAATCACTCTCTATAATTACCTGACAGGAGGTAGTAGTCAGGTGGGTATTGGCCTCTTCTCCCAAGCAACTAGTGACAGGAGGAGGAGAATTGGCCTCAAGCTGCACCAGGAGAGGTTCCGGTTGGACATCAGGAGGAAATTCTTCATGTGAAGGGTTGTTAAACATTGGAGTCAACTGCCCAGGGAGGTGGTGGAGTCACTGTCCCTGGTGGTGTTCAAGTAATGACTGGATGTGGCACTTAGTCCTATGGTGTTTTCCAGCCTAAATGATTCTGTGACTCATCTCTCTCACTTTGATGCAAAGAGCATTAGGAGATGCCATAAACATGCAACATGTTAAGTAAACTTGTAAAGTATCTTGATAAAGTATTACGTTATTTGGATTTACTTCAGATTAACTTCCCAGTATGATGAAGCAATTAAGTAATTCCAAATAGGTGTTAAATGTATCTCAAATGAGAGGAAAAATAATGGATATGTTAACACATAAATGATATTACAAAATATGTGTGCAACTATTCAAAATGTGTATTATTTATCACGGCAAATAAAGCCATATCCAGGTGTTTCCTTTAGAGCAGAATCTGGTTGAGGTTACCTTTTTTAACTTGACAAGTCATTGGACCTCTTCTTTTGCTGGTAGTGTGAGTGGGAATACAGTCTTTTTAGTAAGTTAGTGGCAAGAGCCTTAAACATTTAGTAACAGCCTGAGCCAAGACCATGAGCTTTTGTACAAAACACAAGATATGGACTTTAAAACTTTCAGATGTTTTTCCCTTTCAGGTGTTTTCAGCATTTGTTTTTGGACTTGCCACCAGCTCTGAACCTGGGAAACTAGTTAGTCTGCACTACCTGTCTGCTCTTTTTCTCTTTGATCCTTGGAACATGAAACAAAAACAAGTTTTTCTGGCCAAATTAGTTCAAGGTAATCAGCCAGTGTATCAGATTATTAAGTGTCTGTCCCACTGCCTACATGAGAACACACACTTCATCCTTCAGGTTCCCAGACAAAAAAACAAAGGCACCAAACCTCTGCAATCAGGAATATGCTGTGATTCTCATTCTTTGCTCTGCTTTATTCACATTTCCAGGAAAAACTCTTTCAGGCCTTCACTTGTCCTCTGTTGCTGAATGTCACTGGTTTAGTGTTCTCTTGCATTTCATTCACACATGGTCCAAAGAGAAAATTCATATATGTTCCAGAAAATCAGCAGGATGTGGAAATGCAAACTCTTCATGTAAGCTCAAAGCAGGAAAGAAGATAGTGGTCAAGGTAATACATTATTGAGACTCCTGTCCTGAATTCCTCGAAGTCTTACAGACTGCTGTGCTCAGCTACCCTTTGTTTCAGAGGACTGAGCTCTGAAATGTATCATGAAGATGAGGACAGTATTGTGGAGCACCATGAACTATAGTTGTTTTGCCACCTGGGACAGAAGAAGCACCCCAGACCACCTAGTGACTTGGAAATGGAGGACTGTACACTTCCTGGGGAGGTTACTAGCTATATACACTGAATGTAGAAAAGCACTTTTTCCTGAGTTTGAAAACCACACCCACTCATACCTTCTTGTGCCAGCTAAAATACACAGCTGTACGTCAGGACAGATGAGCTCACTGTCAGTTCTCTTAGAGGTGGCCACATCCTGTTGTGCAGCTAAGCCAAGTCAACCAACTTAAATAAATGTTAAAGAAAAAGATTAGTTAACAAACACAGAGATATAACTGAGGGATTACTGGTTACTGAAAAAAAGAAGACAAAGTGAAATACTGCAAATCTGTATTTTGGGTCTAGTTAGTGCATATAAACTGTTATTGGAATTAAAATATTCAGAATTGTGACACCTTGGTGAGAGCTGACTAGATACCTTATTTTTTGCACAGTTTCTAACATTTTCAGAACTGCTGGCTATGCCTAGCCAGCACAAGGAGTATGAGCAAGGTTTCACTAGGCGTTAAGGTTCTGTCTAGCTATTCAGTTTTTGTTCTATGGATGGATACAATATGAAGTAGCATTATTTGTCCTCTGGTATTTCAGCTTAATGCAAAAGTATTTTTTTTGTATACTTTTATCTTTGCCAAGATTTCCACGAAGGATGCAGATCATTTTCTTTAGCCTGGTTTTTTGCAGATGTTGTTTTTTATCATGTATTTTTTACAGTCTGTCTCTCAACTAATGCAAACGAGCTACTTCATTGCAGAAACATGGCAGGATTCCTCAGCTGTGCTGGGAGCTGTATGTTACCAGTGCAATCTGAATTGTTTATTGCCTTACTCTGAGATACTGACTTTAGAACTGCAGACCTGCAGGCAGATTTCAGTCTATTCCTTCTTTGTGAAAACTGAGTTAACTTCTTCTCCCTCTGTTCAGAGATCAGAAAGAGCCTTCTCTTGATGATGGAATATAATTTTATTTTACAGAACATTCTTCTCATCGTTAATCAATAATTTACTTCGATTTACAAATAGCTTGATGTCATCAAAGCCTGCTTTGAGTGGCAGGTATTCTCAACGATTATGCTACATGTAGCTGTCACCCTCTAGTGTTAGTATGTATTGCAACAGGACCATCAAGATGCAGTATCTAGAAACTACTGAGTTAACTTGATGAGAAAGAAGGATGCTGGTACAATTTGAGAAAATGGATTTTAAAGGGCACAAGGACTTCTGCACGTTTCTTCTGGAAGTCTATTGTGCAAGTCAGTGACGATTCACATTGTGAAAATAACCAGTAAGATGCCCAGTAGAGGGTCAGGCTAAATTAAGAGACAATACATGGAAACAACAACAAAAAAAACCCCAAACCAAACCAACCAACCAACCAACAAACAAACAAACAAAAAAACAAATCAAAGCCTCAGGTCAGCAGTTTAGGTCTCTTGAACAGTAAACTCCCTGCCCCCTGACTTTCTGCTTGTTCATCTGTGACTGGATCATCATCCGAGCACCTGACTCTTTCTCAGAGTCTTCACTTATTTATACAACCGGTATGTAAGGACATTCATTTGAGCTTAGAATGCTTACAAAATCAGAAATATGCTTGAAGTACACAAGTAACTGTTGTTGACATGAATAGCATGAATTAAGCAGAGTCCTATTGTTATTATACAAAGTGAAGTTCCTGCATTTGCGACTTATTAAGGTGTCAGTAACAGTGTTTACAGAAAACTAGCATTAAAAGTAGTATTGATAGTGGTAAATAAGATGCATGTTAAGAGACATCTGTAGTTCTTAATATGACTTCTTTTTAATATTAACTGGTATTTTAATTCAGCTAAAGACTGCATGAAGACATTGTAATTTTTTTTTTTTTGGTTGGTTGGGTTTCTTTTTTGTTTTTGCAAAGAGTAACTGAAAGAAGTGTGTGTTTCTCGTGTTAATTATTTGGAGGTGATAAGCTAATATCCAAGTTCTATGTTTTGTCAATTTCTTGTTTATAATTCATTGAGTTGATTAATTCAGTTTGGTGGGATGCAACTCTTGGTTAAAAAGAATGGGTATTCATTACCTTAGTAAGACAATAAATACTCTGAAAAATAACATACAGGTTAACTAGGTGTTTTACTTAGCAGCAGGATTTGTGCCCCCTCTGCTTCCAGGGGTGTGAATGGAAAACATGCAAAAATTCTTCAACGTTTTCTTTTTTTTTTTTCCCTTGGAAGATGGAAACAATAACCAGTGTTTACATATGTGAATGAGGGTAAAAAAATAAGGGTAAAGGAGGTTGTGGTAGATTATGCAAACTGTTAGATGAGCTAAACAATTCTAAATTAGGCCGTCTTTAATTGAAGAAGCCTTGAGATCCAGTTAGCTGTTTAGGTTATTGGTATGTGAACCTTCCCGCCTTCTTCTGACTTTTCCTTGCTTTTTTTTGCAATGGAGAAAGTTTTTAAGTCGCAGCAGTTTGTTAAAAAAAAACACCAAACAATGCCAATGTTGTGAGCTAAAGCAACTTCCTTGTTGTGGTAGTCATTACCAGCTGTGATTGTTACATTACCATCTTCCTGATGCTTTAAGCCCTTCTTTAAATTCTTTTGTGATTCAGAGCCTTCACTTTAGGTTTACCATTAAAACTCTTTTTATTTGATTTTTGCTTTTATCTCTGTTATCTGCCTGTTCTGTCAATCTACTTCATTTAGCTTCTATGGCTGAAAACAAAGCATGCTGAGACAGGTCTACTTTAGGTTTTTTGGGCTGGTTTTATATCTTTCTAGCTGTGGGAATAAAGTTCATCCACCTGATGCAATTCATGAAGCCCTCTGTCCCCGGGATGAGATCTGAGAACAGCACTTTACCTGGTAGCTGCAGCTGGGAGGTTGAGAGGCTGCTGTGAGAAGAGACAAGGAGCTGCCCTCATGTCAGACAGAGCCACTTCCAGGCAGCTCCAGGATAGACCAAAGCTTCGGCCAAATCTGAGCCCACCAGCAGAGCTGGTGGCACCTCTGTGATACGTATTTAAGAAAGAGTAAAACACGCTGCGCAGCAGCTGTGAGAGAGAGGAGTGAGAATATATGAGAGGAAGAGCCCTGCAGACCCCAAGGTCAGTGGAGAAGGAGGTGGGAGAAATTGCTCCAGGCACTGGAGCCCAGGTTCACCTGCGCCCCATGGAGGACCATGATGAGGCAGGTATTTCTCTGCAACCAGTGCAGGACCCTGCAGTGAAGCAGGCTGATGTGCTCTTAAGGAAACTGCAGCCTATGGAGAGCTCATGCTCCTGGAGAAGGCTCCTGGCAAGAGCTGCAGCCTGGGGAGAGAAGGCCACACATGCACAGATTTTTGGACATGAGCTATGGCCCGTGGGAGGCCCACACTGGAGCAGTTCGTTTCTGAGGGTGCACTCTGAGGCGAGGACACCTGCTGGATCAGTTCTTGAAGAATTGCAGGCCATGGAATTATGGAAAGGCCCCACACTGCAGCAGGAGATAATTGTGAAAATGAAGGAGTAGCAGAGATGAACAGTTACAGAGTGACTGCAAACCCCAATTCGCTGTCCTCTGGGGCTGTAAGTTGGGGAAAAGGTAGAACAGTTGTAATTGGAGGAGTGAAACTGAGTCCAAGATGTGGCATGGAGGAAGGTGTCCTTAGTTTTGTCCTTGTTTCTCACCATCCTACTTGATTTTTATTTGGCAATTAATTAAATTAATTTTCCCCAAGTCAAGTCCATTTTGCCTGTGGCAGTACTTGGTATGCAACCTCTCTGTCTTTTTGTCAATCCGCAAAATTTTCCATCTTATTTTCTTCCCTTTGTCCTGTTGAGGAAGGGGAATGAGAGGGCAGTTTGGTGGGGGTCTAGTTAGGTATGAAAATGAGAGTAATATGCTGTATTAGCTGAAGGTGACAGCACATCAGAGAAGGTTAAACTGATGTTAAGAATGTCCTGTAATGCGAAGAATCAGAAGAGGAGAAAACTTTGTTCACAGGACTCTGGAATTACAGCAGGTGTGATGAACTGGAAGTAAACTTGTTCTGAGGATATGAGTGAGGCAACAGAATTTTGGTGTTATATAAGAAACATTTGCAGCTCACTGCTGAATGCACAGCCTCAACAGACCTTTTGAGAGTACAAAACAGGCAACACATGGACAGATCTTGAAGGAAATTTACAAAACTGATCTTCAGTGCAGCTGAGCCTACACTGGGCTCCTCATGTCCTGTTGAGGCCATGTGCTCAATAGCAGGTGGCCTTATGCCATGTCCTCACACAGGCTCACACACTTAGGAAACACTCTATTTTACCCCATGGATTAGGCATATCCATTTGCTAAGTCAGGAGCAGTTTCAATCCTTAAACATCAAAATGATAGATTTTTTGATGTGCTTAAAATATGTTCGTGCTATGACATTGCTTAACAAAAAACTAGTACAAGCTAAAATACATGTTTGACTTCAGTAAAACATTCCATCTATAGAAAGGTCCAAGTATATTTTAGAATTTCTTTTTCCCCAAAAACAGTCTTACAGAAATGAGACAATTTGGTGCCATAGCAAGTCTTTTGGTGTAAAATTCCATTTTAAAAGCACTTAGCAGCAATATAGCTCGTAGATTAGAATCCAACAGGTATAAGCTCACAAAACATTTGGAAAATTCAACATTAGCTTAGAAGAGAAGATATTCTAAGGTACTTTGAACTAAGAAATATTAGTTTTGTTTTAGAACAAACCGATTTATGTAAAACTTAAATTAACTTCCATAGTCCAGCAGTAATTTTAGCATGAATTATTATGGAATTTACCTGGAATTTATGGGCTGAAGTGATGTGCTGAAGAGACCAAGATGATTTAGGTGAACCTTCTTGATTGTATTCTGAGTAACAACTAAGACAGGGAAACTTCTTTCTGTAGCATCATAAAAAATGGATGAGAGTGTGATGTTCATAGTAATGAATATCACATTATAATATAATGAATAATATAATACAATGAATAAATGTCACTGTATCTCATCATCCCTAGCAAAATGCTATTCCTCATTCCATTCACAGTGTGCTGGTATTGACTGATGAGGAGGGTGCTTTTAGACCTGACTGGGATCCAGCAATTCAGGTAATTTGAAACTGTTCAGAGTTGTCAAAAGAATTATGTAATCTCTGGCTGTGTTAGACCTTATCTACTTCTGTGTGGTGCAATGTTTTTAATCTTAAGAGATCTGGTGTAACTAATGACTCCTAGTCTGACACAAATACAAGTGTCCCACCTTGGATTCTTAGCTTGCAGATTTATTCTAGCTTTGAGTCTGACCTTGAGGTTCTGTATAGGAGTGCAGTATTTCTGCAGAGGTCAATGGACCTGTACTAATTTGTTTACTAAGAGGGTGATGAAACCATGGAACAGGTTTTCTAGAGAGATAGTTGATGCTCCAAAGTGGTCAGTATGTAAAAGGCATTTGGACAATGCCCATAATAACATGCTTGACTTTTGATCAGTCCCAAATTGGTCAAGCAGTTGGACTTGATGATTATTTGTAGGTCCTGTCCAACTGAAATAGTTCTATTCTATTCTATTCTATTCTATTCTATTCTATTCTATTCTATTCTATTCTATTCTATTCAGAAGTAGAAATAGCAGTTATTTTAATTTGTGAGTTGAGATTGCCTTTTGGTCAGTTCCTCTAATGCATGACTGCTGCAGCTTTATTTTTAAAGACCTTCTAGGACTCTCCAAAATTCAGCTGTAACTCACCTTCCATAGAGACAAAGGATTAACGTTCTGATTCATTAAATCCTTTTGCCTCTAAGCATACAGATATCAAGTTTCTTTAGAGCACAATGTGAGTAAATTGAATTTTAGACTCCAGTGGGGAGAACTTCTTGTATACAGCCTTAAAAGGTCTTCTGTGCCATGCATTATTTTTCAGCTGGAATCAGATACTGATATTGCACTTGATATTCTCAGACATTTTTTAAAACTGCAGCCCTCATGTTAATGAGGTTCTGTGCGAGATATGTTTTAATTTGACTAGTTGAGCAAACTAATATATTTTGTGGTTACTGGCGTGTTTGCAGCGGCATTCTTTAACAAAATAGGGATTGGTGCCTTCTTAAGGATGCAGTTTAGCCTCTGATGAAGTCCACATCAGAGAAATTCTGTGATCTTTCCTCCCCACCTAAAAGAGGTGCTGTGGAGTTTGTAAACAGACTGGATAATCAAGTAGATGAGGAAGTTGATAGACTGGTGTTGTTGTCCAATAAGTGACTTCAGAAGGTGGGGAATCTTGGGGAAGCCATAAAATGTGAAGAAGATTGTTACCAGGTCAGTGTTATTTTTTACAAATTGTATTAAACAAACTACAATTGTAAACTTCTTTTTCTTGGTTTCAATAACTGAATTTATCTGTCATGATGTAGTTCAAGAAGCATTTGGACAATACTCCGGGCACATAGTGTGACCCTTGGGGATGGTCCTCTGCAGGGCCAAGAGTTGGACTTGAGGATCCTTGAGGATCTCTTCCAACTGAACATACTCTGTGAGTCTGTGTTGTAGTTTTAGAATTTTTAGAATTTTTTCTTTCCAACCAGCAGCTTCCTACCAGACACCCCTCTTGCCTCAGTTAACAAGACAAAGAGTCTTAGCTAATCACCCAAATGCCAACGTGATGGCTAGGAGGGTCCGAGGTGGTGGAGTTGTGTTTTTTTCTTTCCCTCCGGTTTGTGGGGAGTGTTTTTTTTTCCTTCGGCTCGGCTCGGCTCTGTTCGGCTCGGCTCGGCTTGGCACTCCTCCACCTCGCTTCGGCGGCGGTTTGGAGTGTGGACCGGCTGGAGGGGAACTCCTGCGGGTTCTGGCTTCTTTCCCCTGTCTCCCGTTCCTGGCCCGGTTTGTCTTTGTGCTTCAGACTCACCATCGCTTCGCAGTGGCTGCGGGTTGTGTTTTCCCTCCTCGAGGCACCGACAGCGCCGGCGGCGGGGAGCCCCCGGCCCAACTCCACCTCTGCCCAGCCTGAGCCAGTGCCTTCCGGGCGGAGAACAAAAGGAGAGCATGTCACCTGTGGGAGAACTTCTCACTCCGTCTCTTCAGGGACTCATTGTTCGGAGGTTTTTGGTTATAGAGTTGTTATCTGTTCTGTTCTGGTGGTTCACATATACATATATGTATATATAACTATATTTAGTAGTTAAGAACTGTTATCTCTCCTTCTACACTTTTTTTCCAAATTAAAATTTTGTTCTAAATTTAAAAGAGGCGTGATCACTTCTTGAGAAAGGCATTCCAAATTATTTCAGCTTACTCTAAACTAAGACAGTCTGTGATACCACTATTTACTTGTTAGTGCTGCACAGAGATGATGTACATGTAGTGCTATCAATATTAGCAGTTTATGAGCATGCAAGACAAATTATGGTCATCAGTTCAGTATGTCAAGTTGACTCAATTCAGTTGTAATATAAGGAGGTAGAATTTCTTAAGAGAGGTACATATGAAGTCTGTTAACTTACTTCAACAAACAGACATTTCTATGCATTATATGAATAGTGTATGTTTGATGTACTGAATGGGGAAACAAATTTCATTTGGTATTTTTATGCAGATAAAACTGTAGTTTGAAAATGAGCAAGAGAAATATCTTGGCTCTTTAAATCAAGAAGGACTTGCATTGGAAAAAGGGAGAAACTTGCAAGAAAATTTCTAGGGGTTGATTGAAAAGGCAAAAGGATGTTCTCTTTTCTTCTACATCCACACAAGTCCAAAGTAAAAAAACAAGCATAACAGAGCACTGTTTGAAAAAGAGATGCACAAAAATCAGCAAGACTGTATTTTTCCGCTTTTGTGTGCATGATAACTGATACTATACGGTTTGTCACTGTGGTAAGTAACTAATTAGAAGCAAGAATGTGAATAGTAAATGAAGTGATATATCATTCAGCTTGGGATTTTTCTCTTCATCTCCTAACATCAATGTTACAAGAAAAGAGTGCAACTGGTCCCAGAGAGTTGTTCATTAAATATAGAAGATCAAATTTTTAATAAGTACCTGAAGAACATAGTCATTCTGACAGAGAGGAGAAGGTGACTAAAGTAGTCAATTGGTATGAATGGCTGTGTGATACTTGGTTGATCATTGTTAGTTTTCTGGTTTCTGGGTTTTTTGTAATAAGTTTAATTGACTTTTTTTTTTTTTTAGTGAAAATTGGAATTTTATTTCATTCTCAGGCAAAATAATTTCTATGATGGATCCAGTTTTCATGTTATACTGTGTAAAATCTATGATTTTTTCCCCAGATATTTAGCATTACTTGTCCTGGGCAACTATGCCTGCAATAATTAAAAAAACATGCTTAGCTCTTTGTAGATGAAGCTGATTTAAAAATCCCATCTACACAGATCAATTTTAAGACCACAAATGCCATGGACTTTTCAAATTTTTCATGAGAGCTTGGCAAGGCAGAAACTTTCTGTGGAAACCAGCAACCTTGTGAGCTGCATGAGAAACACTTAGGAAGCAGATTAACAAAACTACTAGTTCGCTTGCACAAAGAAGCCTAATTTGGTCTCAGCGTTAGTGCCCTTGCTCTCAGAGTTGTGTTATGTAACACCATATTTGCAGTATATGTTCCCTGTTGTGGTGTTCATCACCTTTGGTGCCTGGGCTAAAGTCACAATTTTGTTGTACTTTGTTTTACTGTCTTGTGATGTGATAGAATCGCTGGTCATGAACTTACACCTGTCTGTGTGCTCGGCACCGCATCATCTCCGTACCTCGGGAGCCATCTGCTGGGAACTATAAACAATCACACCTGTATTCCCCCGTATCTTCCCCTTCTCTGAGCTAATTACAATGGTGCTTGGGAATTTTGAAAAATTCGAATACCGTTGGAATGCTGAAACGGGCATGATCCTATTGCTAGTGGTAAGGAGATTTATCCTTTATAGTTGATAATTGATACGTCTGATATCTCTTATAAAGTATGTTTAGCAGTTACTATAAATGATTTAAACATAAAAATAGCCTGCACATGGTAAAGAAGGGAGCCAAGACCACTCCTAATAATAATTGGCCTTGTGGTTTCTGTAGATAACTAAAATAGAATAGACACCATGTCAAACTAAGATAAGTCAAGAACTATGTCAAAAGAATAAGATAATTACAGAAATTCACCAATTAGACCAGTTCGCATTGCCAACAAAACAGGTTCGAGTTACTTTTCGAGCTGAGTTGAAAAGGACACAGCAAGGAAGACATACGATCTTCATCCTCAAGACCCCTGAAGACCCCTGCCCAAAACTACTAGAAACCAATGTGCAGACTCAGATAGGAGGAGCTCAGGGCAGAGAAAATGGAAATTATTTCTTGGAACTGATTAGAATAAGCCTGCCTTTTCTAAGAAAACAATGCATATGTATGAAGAAATAATGAATATGTATACTGTAATTGCATATAAACAAGCCTGTGAGCATGGACAGGTGTGCATGGCTTTGAGGGAGCTATCCCCCATGCACTCAGCACTGAATAAATGTACCTCTCTATAACCACCCGGTTGTAGGGTTGTTATTCCGCACATCACTAGGAACCATGAATGCAGTTCAGGCCTTGTTTAGGGGTGGGATTTTGATTTTGTCTTTTCTGTTTGCTTGTTTCAGTTTTGCTTGTTTGGTTTTGGTTTTGCTTCAATTTATCAACTGTTTTTACCTCAACTTATGGGCTTTCCAGTTCTTCTTCCCATCCCACTGAGCTGCTGTGTGGGACTTGGTTGCTGTCTGGGTTTAAACCACGATGCAAGGTTAGACAGTCTGCAGAAGCTGGATAGTATTTTCATACAGAAATGCCTGGATAAGGACGTAAGACAGGTAAATACTGAATGCCTAGAGGCATTATCTTTCACGTTGCATCATCTTCAGAGATTTATCCTCAATTTATGTCTACAAATGGTCATAAGACTTTGGAAACCAGGTGTTTCTTTTCTTATGTTGTTGAAGTTCATGCTTGTTTAAAATTCAGTTCACTTTTTCTTTGCTCTTATTCCTGTTCATAGTCACGGAGAGTCTGAAGTTGCCTCCGTGAAAATGAGAGTGGTTTTAGTATCTCTCCCTGTTCTGAGATCACAGAATCCCAGCTTGGAAGGGACCACAGTGGGGTTTTCACGAGTTGTCACAGTTTACACAATGCATGTTATCACACCTTATTGCAGAGATGTTTCTGAATGAAGGTATTTCTAGCCAGTCAATTATTGTGTTGCTTGTTTCAGTCATTTTAGAAAAATGGCAATATTTAACTAATGCTGAGGTCTCTTGAAGATCCAGATCCTGCAGATGTCCAACTACTCTCCATTGGATGAGTAATTAAATTAAACTATTAATTGCCTACCTGCAGTATTTTGATTTGTTTTGTGTTCCAAAACTGCCATGTTTTGCTTTGTGTTGCAATAGTGACATAAGTCAGTATAAACATGGCAAGATTTGGCTTTTAGCATCCTACCCCATACAGTGTTATCTCACACCTCTGCAGCTGATGCATGTAAAAATCCATCTTGGATGTAAAAATCCATTTTGGACAAACTAGAAATATTAGTCCAACAAAACCCGTTGTCAGATTATTTTTTTTCCCAAGTGAATTTACTTAAGGCATTTTGCAGATGAAAATTTTTGCCTCCATTTATGCTGAGTGACTTGCTTGAGTAACAAAACAGATTCTACCCCATATTAAATCAGGGTTTAATTCATTACATGGATGCCAAAGCTTATCTTTCCATTATTTTGTTGGCCCAGTTCTACCATGCTGTGCTGCCTTTTTTTTTTTTTTTTTTTTTGTCTGGGAATGGTGATAGACACAATCTTTCACTAAGACTTCTTAGGACTGAGGTCCAAGCCCAGTGTGAGGATGGCAGAGACCGGCCTTGTGAGTCTGGTTTAAACATTGTGGGAATAAATTATGTCAATACTCATTGTAATTCAACAGAGCTTCTGGCTGAAATGAAATTGTTTGGTAGCAAAGAACTCTGTTATTTCAGACAGAATTTTCATATCTGAAGACTTTATAAAAGTGTCCAGATGTAAAAGACATGAACTCATAGTAGACTATGAGCGCACAGAACTTCAGTTCTGTTAAAAGCCCTGAATATCAAATGGAGTCTCTTCTGAACACCTGGTACAGGCTGTCATCAGAAACACATCACCACAGTGTTTTTGCTCTGTGTTCAACAGCTCCTCTTAGAAACTGGAACTTGAGAGAGAGCATTTCTGTTTGTGAAGGTACCTGTGGTATTCAAATAGCATTTGTATGTTCTAGAGACTGTCATGAACACCAGTACATTTACATTGCTAGTCAGTGAGAGCATTTACCTCTTTAGGCTTAATTCCCTAATACATGAATTCTAAAGTAAAGTGCAGGCCTATTTAACCTTTAGTAAAAACCCCTGTTGTCTCAAGGCAGCAGTGGCAGCAAGATTCCCATAGTGTTTGATCCCCCAATGTTTTCAAGATTCTTTGAGGATAAATAAAGTGTATGATTTAAGGATGACTTCTGGATCTTACAAGCACATGAGTTTACAATCAAAACTGACATCTGACATCTAACTACAGTTGGATACAGCTGTGCATTGCCAGCAGTTCTGTATACATTTACAACTAGACAGGGAGAAACATAATCCAGATGAAATCAGTTTTGGAATTTCAGAATAACTGAGTGCGGTGCATTCACTGTATGCATGCACATATTTGCATGTAGACAGATGTGACTGACAAAGGTCTACAAGTTCATTCAAGGAAGTAGGTGAAATAGAAGGAAATATTAATAAAATTAATAGTATTTTATAAGGGGATAGAAGCAGATATGAAGGCACAGTGTTTAACCAGATTCTCTTTATTAGTCAAATATTCAGGTAGAATAGCACTGTTATTCCCATCTTGTATTTGGTTTTTATTAGGAACATATGTAGATCTGTTTCATATATATGGCAGAAAAGGGACTAGGGCTCTTCATTTTGGATTAGACCAAGGCTAAGTTGCTGGCAATCATGGGTCCAAAGCCAGTATACATCGAAGCATTTCTCTATACAACCCATATCCAGAGATCGCTTTACTTTATAATTTTTCACACAGTCATCAACACTAACCTGTATTAACTTTACTAGCCAGCCCAATGGGAAACCAAGATGACTCTGAGGTGTTCCAGCCTGAGCTTGACACACTTTGTCTGTGTTAGCTCATAAAGGCCTGGCAGGTGCGGAGTGGTGCTAATGCTGAGCTTGGCTTTGACTTTTATACGCAGTAATGTTAATGTGTTTCTTTAAAGTGCTTCTGCTTTATGGGTAACATGTTGCTACATCTCTGCTTCTCCTACTTTGTCAAAGCTGCACTTTGGTGGAAATCTTCCCATAAAAAAAATTTCTGTTCTGAGACACCAATTACAATCCATGTGTGCCACAAGAGTGTGGTTAAGATGAAAGATATGCTTTGAAAGGCTTTTTCTAACACTCCATGAGCAAAGAAAATATTACATTGATTAATTCCTGTGCCAAAAATTATCCCAACTCTTGTGAGCTTTTTTAACAGATTCATGTGGTCAGGTCATTCCCACTAATCAGAAAGGTTGGTTTTAAATAGGTTTTCCTTTTCCATCAGAGCAAAACCTCTCATGTATTAGATCTGTCAGCAGTAGTTTGACTGACAGATATAAATGACTAACAGGTTTTTTAAGTATTAAAATAATAAATAAAATAAAAGGAAAATTCTGCCTTGTTGCCTTATTAATTTTAAAATAGCTAATTACATTTGGGCATGGGTGAATTTCCTAAACCTATCTTTCACACTTTAGCAATGTTAGAA
Organism: Grallaria varia; assembly: GCA_013396735.1. NCBI lineage: Eukaryota > Metazoa > Chordata > Aves > Passeriformes > Formicariidae > Grallaria > Grallaria varia. The sequence goes on from VWZG01011948.1 coordinate 29,280, forward strand.
AGCTTTTTGAGCTTGGATCACCTCTAACACCTTTTGTAAGGGTAGTCTGGTGGAAAGCTTATGTACCTCCTTCTTGCAAGTTGTTTTCTTGTTTCGCTCGAATGTTCAGGATTTCTCAGACCACTGTCACACATTCACAAAGCAGCTCACTTTGGGAGCTGCTTCTAGGAATATGAAATGATGTAGTATCATGGATTAAACCCATTCTCTGACATAAAGCAGAGCAATGCATTTCTACCTGTGTTTTGTGATTCATGTGTATTAAATGTATACTGACAGGTGTTTCAAGCACTTAATTTCAAATAATTATGTTTGCACCAATTTGATAATCAAGCAGAAAACGTGCAAATGAACTTGTGACAATGCCTTTTTGGACTGGATCAGATTGTTCGAGTTATGGAAGGTTGTCAGACTCTCAGTGTTTGGAGGGCTGAGTTGGTTGCATGGGTATTAGTGTGTCCCTGTGGGGCAGACACAACCTCTGTCACTTCTCTATTAACTCTCCTGCTTCCCATGCTCATTGGGAGCCTTTGTCATCTCTGAGTTACTTACAGATAGTGTCATAGTGAGCTGTTCCATTGTTGTAGTTTCCAGGGAATTAGTCATGACCCGTATCCACCTGTAACCAGCAAGTACTCCAGGTTATATTACATGTATGGTGGACTACAAACACAGCCTGGTTTTGTGCAAAGATAGTAGCTTGCTGAGAAAGGGAATATATTGAATTTTCTTGCATAGACAGAAAAATTTATTAATCACAGACTTGAAGTGCTTGTAAAGCATTAAAAAACTTAAACTGGAAAATATCCTCACTCAAAATGAAAATTTTTGCCCCCAAATGAAATAATATTTGAAATGAAACTATTTTAAACTAGTGTTTAGTAGAATCATAAAATAGGTTGTGTTGGAAGGGACCTTTAAGTCTTTTCTAGTCCCATCTAGTGTCCAAACTCCTTGGTATTAGGAAGGACATCTTCAACTAGACCAGGTTGATCAGAGCCCTGTCCATCCTGATCTTAAATGTTTCCAGGGATGGGGCATTTACCACCTCTCTGGGCAACCTGTTGCAGTGTTTCACCACTCCCATTGTAAAAATTTCTCCTTTATATCTAGACTAAATCTACTCTCTTTTAGTTTACAAACATGACATCTTGTCCTATTGCTATAGGTCCTACTAAAAGTTAGCCTGTCTCCATCTTTCTTCTAGTCCCCATTGAAGTAATGAAAGGTCACAATGCGGTCTCTCCAGAGCCTTGTCTTCTGCATGCTGAACAACCTCAGTTCTGTCAGTGTTTTTTCAGAGAGGAGTTTTCCCAAGCCCTCTGATTGTTTTCATGGCCATTCTCTGGGCCCACTCCAACAGGTCGTTGTTCTTCCTGGGAACCTCAGAGCTGGATGTAGCACTCCAGTTGGGGTCTTACCAGAGCAGAATAAAGGGAGTGAATCGTCTCCCTTGACCTTCTGGACACACTGCTTTTGATGCAGCCCAGGACATGACTGGCTTTCTGGGCTATGAGCACGCACTGCTGGCTCATCTCCATCAGTCCTCCCAAGTCCTTCTCTGCAGGGCTGCTCTGAACCCTCTCATTGATTCAGGGAGTTACCCCAACCTCAGGGCAGCACCTCGCACTTGGCCTTGTAGAACCTCATGAGGTTCCTGTGGGCCCACTTCTAAGCTTGTCCAGGTCCCTGTGGATGGCATCCCATCCCTTGCGCATGTCAACTGTACCCCTCAGCTTGGTCTCATCTGTAAATTTGCTGAGGGTGCACACTGGTGGCCACTGTCATTTGTGAAAACTTTAACCAGTGCTTGCCCTCAGGGAACACTGTCACTGATCTCCATTCAGACACTGAGCTGTTGACCAATACTTTCTGGATACAGCTATCCAGGCAATTCCTTATCCACCGAACTGTCCACCCATCAAATCCCCCCTTTTCCAGTTCAGAGAGAAGTATTTTGTGGAGGACCATGTCAAAGGCCTAACGGAAGTCCTGACCAATGACAGCCATAGCCTTCCCGTGTCCACTGATAGAGTCACTCCCTTGTGGAAAACCACTGTGTGAGTCAGTCATGATTTGTCCTTGGTGAAGTCGTGTTGGGTGTCTCAATTCAGCTCCCTGTTCTCCATGTGCCTTAGCACAGCGTCTAGGAGGAGCTGTTCCATGGTCTTCCCAGGCATAGGGGAGAGGCTGATGCGTGAGTAGTTAACACGGTCCTCCTTTCTACCCTTTTAAAAATTGAGTGCAATGTTTCCCTTTTTCCAATCACCTGGGACTTCACCTGATTGGCTTGTTTTTTAAAATATTGCTAATAGTGGCTTGGCAACTACATCAGCCAATTCCCTCAGGACTCCGGAAAACATCTTGTCAGGTGCCATAGACTTAGACTTAAGTACATTCAGGTTCCTCAGGTGGTCATGAACCCAATCTTCTCTTACAGGGGGAGGGACTTTGCTTTCCTTGTGCCTGCCTTGAGAGGTGTGGGAAGAGAGGTTGTCAGTGAAGACTGAGGCAAACCAATTGTTGAGTACTCCAGCCTTCTCCTAGTCTGTTACTACCAGTTTGTCAGTCATGTTCATCAGAGGAGTACACTTTCTTTGACCTCCCTTTTCTGGCTGACATACTTAAAGAAGCCCGTCTTATTCTTCCCCTTGCCATGTCCAGTTACAGGCATGCCTTGGCCTTTTTGACCCTAACTCTACACAACCAAGAAGAATCCTTATTGTTGTATTCTAATAAAAATCTTGGACAAAAGTAGAGGAGTTTGTTTTGGAACTTTTGGACCACTAGTCCAAATACACTAGGTAAGCAGATAAAGAGGTCCATATGTGCTAGGTAAGCAAAGTTGTGTTTATACCTTAATGACTAGCTTATTACATTTTGAAAGGCAATAAAACAGTAATTAAAAGTTTCAAGCAAATCACACATTTTTTCTTGTTATAAAGAGATGTTCTATGTTGCGATTTTGGGGATTTATAAAATTACACAAAATATTGTAACACCTGCACCATCATCATCTGATATACATGAACTGGAGTTGAAAAACTGAGGAAAATAATTAATACTTTGACAAACTCTATCTATTTCATCTTACTTTTTTTTTTACTACTCATGTATTTGAAGACAAAATTAAAATAAAATACAAACCAATAGTTTGCAAAAATAACAAGCTTCCTCAGAATGACACAGTTTAATAAAGATGCCCCTTCCCTGGTAATTTAAAGCATATTTAGGATTTTGCTTTTGCTACAATATTCCATAATGAGTTTAAAAGTAAAAAAAGAATCTTTGAAGTGTGGCATTAATTTTTCACAGCAAAATAGATGTGAAATTATCTGGAAAAGCAGAGTCAGCATGGCTTGAAAAAAGTCTCTGTCCCACTGGTTGCCCAGCAAAAGACATGAGGATACCGCAAAGGAGGTATCTATCATTGCTTCCCCTGGAAAAAAGTGCTGTGTTGAAAGAAAGAAACATAGTTTCTCCTTTTGTGATAGCTGGGTGACAGAGGCTTTCTCCTGGCCCAGATATATTTTGAGTGTTTTCCCGCTCTGTATCACAATGAAACCTTGATTTCTCAAATAATAGGAAAGACATAACCATCTGTTGCTCAAGCTACAGCAATAAGATGCTTGCCTGGAAAGTTATGAGTTTTAACTGTACTCTGTTTTGTTCAGCTTGTTTTGTACTCAGCCTTCAGTCTCCTATCACAGACAAGTGTCCTGGTCACCAAGGCTCTGAGCTCTTCTAGACACTTTTGCCTTTTTCACTGGAGCAACTCTATTAGCTATTCCTTGGTGATAGGAAGTGGAAAATGGAGCAATACCACTGCAGCTCAATGACTGTAGTGCCTCAGTCTTTCCTCACGGAGAAGCTCTGTGGGAAATCTTCCCCATTGAAATCAGTATGTGAATCCCCAGCATAGCATCCTTCACAGGAGAAGGTGGAATACAGATCATGTTATGTTTTTAAGTGGAACCCAGAGTGCTTTTTTGTACGGTATATATAGATAAAAATTCTCATGTATGTTTATGTATGTGTACTGCCTTGATCTTACTGTCCCTGCTGGGTAGTGGTTTCTGTTTAGTTGAGTTACCTTTGATATAAACATGAGGGGTTAAGAGCTCTCTGACTAAAGATCTCACAGTTAGTTACTGCAGAACCACAATATAGCTCCAAAATAGCAGTGGAACAGCATGTGACTGTTTACTCTGCCTTTCCAGCAAGGCTTTTGCTAGCAGCAAACAGCAGCTGCAGATAAAAATAGAAGGTGATCTTTAGTTAAATATAGAAGTCACTCTCCATGACAGTAAGGAGTCCAGAGGAACAATGAAGTCTCTTCGATTCCTTAGTGCTGAAGCATTCGTGTCAAATGCAGAGTTTGCCAGGAAGAGTCTTGACGCTGTTGTCCATAATCTTTTTCCTCTTCTTTTTAAAGCCAGCTATTTATTGGAGCAAGGGGAAGTGATTCATGACTTGGTAGAGAACTGGCCACTTGTTGACTTTAACATGGGAAAATTGTTGGGACCTACTGTGGACTACCAGGAAGACCTGAGCCATAGAACGTGTTCAGTGTGCTTGGAAAGCTGTCTGACAGGGCTGAGAGACTATGTGCTGAATCATTCTTCTCCCTACATGAAAAGGTTGAAAGTGGTTGACCTGACGGGTATAAAAGATGTTGAAGTTCAGTTTTGTGAGTGCAAGAAGACAATGGGCAGGTGGGCCAGGACGCAGCTGCTCTCCAAGCTTTGTGTAGAACTGCTGGTTTACCTGCAACAAGCACAGTGCAATCCAGGTACGTTTGAAATCAGCATTGATGTGCTAATTGACCTGTTTGTTACAGAGCGGAACTATGACCTGGTCATGCATGCCCTGCTGAAGAAATGCCACTGTCCACTGAAGATCTGCTGCGTGGCATTCAGATCTGACAACCTGACTTTGCAGAAATTCTTCTATATCATAAAGCTCACTGATCCCTCTTTGCTGCGCAAATTGGAAATAGTTCACAACGTTCACTTGGAAATGGAACACTTGGAAATACTCTTCAACAGTATCCACTTCCCTCTGTTGATGTCCTTGACCTTGCCAGCACGAACATTTAATGTGCAGAGGTTCACAGCTACGGATGAACAGATGCTTACTAACATTGGAGAAAAGATGGGTGAAATGACACAGCTCACTGAGCTGTGTTTGTCATTTTCTATACTCACAGGAAGAATACAGAAACTCCTCAGGTTTGGTCATTCTGCTTTCAGTCAGACGGTAAAGAACGGTACTTTGTGAAACCAGCAAGCTGAGAATATCTGAGAACAAGGGAAGTGAATATATCTCTGGGGGTGTGTGGGAAGGGGCAGGAGGAAGTTAGGAAAGATTATTTGTTGGGGAGAATTGGAAGACAATTTATTCTTAATGCACTTTGAAGAACTGACTGTTTTTATTAGCCTTCCAGAGCCCATCTGGTGAGAATATGCTTTTGGCTACCACATAAAAGAGTGGTAAAATTTTTTTTTTTTTAGACAATTTTTATATGTATTATGTATTAATCAGCTTGCATTGGTCTTTGGTGTAAGACCTGAGTCATACTCCAAATATTTTTTAGAGTCTCTAGTGAGTTTTTTTTCTCTAAAAAACAGGCAGTAAATGTACTAAGGTTGCACGGATACTGTATTTTTAGGTGGGCAGGGCAAGTAGCCTTTGATTTGAGACTTTGATTTCAGTTGTTTGTTGTGTCTGTTGGTGTAAAAGCACGAGAAATCTCATGTTTTTCTGTACTACAAATGAATCTGATGCATAAATATTCTTTATGAATTCCTGTGAAAAATTCACAAGTCTCAAAAAGATAACAAACTGCCAATGAGCAGTGTTCATATTGGAACAGAAAACAAGTTAACTGTATGCTTTTCAGAGCATTAAAAAAAACCCAAAACAACAGACAAAAGTTTCATCCAGACAAATTACCTTGGTCTAAAATTTCTCCTATAAAAGGTGTCCTTTTATTTAAAATTTGTGAATGGCATGCTGCTTATACTGATGGAAATAAATTGTGTTTCTAACCTTGATTCAACTGAGCTCTGTAATGGAAGTCTCACTAAGATTTAGTATGTATGAAAGGGTTCTCTTGATTTTTGTCAGAACTATTTTATATTTAACTAGATTATCTGAGTATAATCTTAGGTACACTTCTTCCAGCCCTCTTTATCAGAAGATCTTATTGCAACTCCAGAACACTACAATGTATAAACCTCTCAAGCATTTAAAAACATAGCAGAAAAACCCTCTAGAAACAAAATCAGATATCTTGTTAGAATACTGATTGGCTTTCATCTTAGAATTAATCCTTCCTTAACGGAAGTGATCTAAGTCTCTGGAATTATGACAGTTTTCTACAGGAAGCAGGCACCAATGCTTTTATGGTAGTAGTGATTAATTCAGCAAGTCACAGACACTTGCCAACATATAACTCATTACAAAGTAGATATATAAAATGTTGCCAAATTAATCCCCATAGCACAGTGGGGTCTACTTAAATGAGCTAATTCATGGAACTGATTCCAGAAGTAAAATATACTTATTATGGTTGGCACATGCCTCTGTTTCTCAAGAGAGGTTAGAAAAAATAATGAATGTGGTAGATGGCTGCACTCATAATGTGGATAGTTGCGTGGGATTTTATAAATGTAGCTTTTCAATGTTTTATAGCATAAAACTTTTTTCTCTTTAATTCTGCAGCCCACTGAAAACTCCACTGAAGATGCTGGATGTTTCTAACTGCTCATTGAACCATGCTGACATGGCCTATTTAGCCAATAGCTTCCATGCTAATCACTTCGAATCCCTGGACCTGAGTGGTCATGATATACCTGAGCTTTACCCATCAACATTCTTTAAACTCCTCAGCTGTTCCTCTTCAGTGCTCAGAAGTCTTACCCTGGAGGAATGTAACATCCAAGACACTCACGTCAACATGCTGATTTTAGGTTTAAAAACTTGCCAGAAACTACAGGAGTTTAAGTTTGTTGGAAACCCTATGTCATCCCAAGCTCTTAAACACCTTTTCACATTTCTCTGCGAATTGCCAATGCTGAAAAATGTGGAGTTTCCAGTTCCAAGGGACTGCTACCCTATTGACATCACCTACCCTATTGATGATGCCAGTCTTTGCAGATTTGATCACCAAAAATATGAAAGTGTAGCAGATGAGCTTAACCTCATTTTACTCCAAGCAAATAGGGAGGATGTGAAGGCTTCAACGCCACTCTTTGGGAGTTATGATGCAGCTGTTCAGGAGACAAACAATGAACTGGGAGCTTACTTGATCAAGTCCTTCAAAGAGACTTTAGAAAAGTTCGCTTCTTCTTTTAATGAAATGAGTTAAAGTTGTAACATAGCAGTGATGAGATGCTCTGCCGAATCAGAAGTTAATTTATTCTTTCCTAGGACTGCACTTTCAATCATCAGCTGTGAATTTTCTTTGATTTTTCAGCTGAATTTATTGTGGTTTGCATAGCCTCTGATCACCCGAGATATTGTAACTTATATCTTTTGCATGCATCTTACACAAGCACTAGGTGCTCAGAAAAGAGAGAAGGACACTTAATAACTTGTTGATTTTTACAAAAGAATGCTTTTTCTCAGCAAAGCAATAGGTGTTTAACCTGATTTCTTACACAGGTTCTTCTGGATTTGGCAGTGAGGCTTGTAGTCCTGAGGAAAAGACAGGAAAGTCCTTTCCCAAGTCCACCAAGATATCCCAAAGACTGTGCACATATCGTCTCCTGTGACTCCTTAAACTAATGTTTTTTTGGCCATGGCCTTCTGAATTCACCAATCTGTGTCTTATCCAGTACATTCCTAATAGGGGATGTAACAGCCTCTATGTCTCTGAGCCTCACTTTCTTCCGCAGAGGCAAGCAAAATAAACAGAACTTGTGTGATACATTGTGCTGGTGAGGAGTAAAATTCCATACTGAAGAGGCAGCAAACCAAGTGGCTGGCTCACAGCAGGTGATCCCATCCTACCTGCTACAAAGCAGCCTATGAGGACTCTGTGATGCTCTTGCAAAGTGTATTTTAGAAAGGTGAATCGGGACATTGCTGTACAGCCATGCGTCATATCGTGCCTCAAGGCATTCCCTTTGTGGAATCAGCTTCTTGGCTGGTAGAATGTACCCTGATGCTTTCAGCTGTTTTAAAGTCTAGGATAGTGAGACTACTGAAAAAAAAAAAGAAAAAATAAAAAAGAAAGAGAGAAGTGCTGAAAACACACAAAGAAAAAAATCCAGTATCAATTTAAAATCTGTGGAAAAGGGACGAGGCTGGTTGCTGAGTAACTACATCTATGTAAAACACTTCCTTCTTCTGTCAAGACTGTGTGTTTTGCTACAGATTTGCAACAGGTATCAGGAAGAATTGCTTTTATCCAGTGCAAGAAATGTATTAGAGTGGCAGAGTAAACAGAATCCCAGGCTCCACATATGATGTGTTGGAGCATAGGTGAAGGGGCCAACAGGATGTCAGGATGCAGCAGCAGGGCCACAAAACACACACTTGGGGTGAGTACTATAATGAGGCAGGAATGGTAATCATGTAGTAGCCTATTCAGCTTCTCACCTGTAAAACTAGAGACTTGCTTAACTTCTAGGTAATCAAAAAAAGAGAAAAAAAAAGCTCAGGCTAATGCCCAATACTCTATCATTAAATATACTTTAACAGTTCATGAAAACTTGATCAAACAGCACTGAAAGTGCATGTTGTAGCAGGAGTTGAGGTGTCATTATAGTATTATCATTATTAAGATCATTATCAAGATAACAAGGACAATTTATTTGAAATAGTATTGGACTTCATCATCTGAGGGTAAGGAAAAATTTCTTGATTTAGGCAGTACTGGTGTGTCAAGCTTTCTATTTATCCACAATAAGAACATGCAAGAAACTCCTAACCTAATTTACAAAAAAATCCCCAAAACCGAAGTGAAAACTTAATGGACTGAGTACTAAACAAAACACACAGATTCCAGAGCACATTTAAATGATTAAACATATGATGCTAAAATTGAAAGTGAATGAACATGACATGTTTATGTTTACGGAGCACTAAATAACAAAGAATAATAATCTAAGTTGCCAAGCAGCTGTGATTTAGAAAATGCCAGAGTTAGGTTCTATGCAGTCTTGCATATATTTGGACAGAATTCCACACGTTTCTTTGTTCTTGCCTCTACTTTACCTTTTCCTACCTCTAACCTTGCCATTCTTTTCATCCTAGAGTCTATCCAGGACTTCTGAGCCAGATGTAATTAATTTGAATTTTGCTATGCAAATAATCTACTGCTTTTGGATGAGTAGTGATCCTTCCTCTTGCTGGGAGACGACACTCTTTGCATTGTAGATGCAAATGTGTAGTAATTTCTCTACTCTCCAACCTAACAGGTTGTACCTGGACATGAAGATAGGTCAGTCTGGATCATGCTGTGTTACAACAGCCAGTCCCTGCCTTTTTCAGGACACACTAAATAGACAACTTTTATTTTAGAATATTTTGATGCCCTAAAAAAGTCTGCTGACTATGCAGCTCTCTCTCTGCTTTTTCCTTGCCTAAGGCCTGTAATACTTCACCCCTGTGTTTTATCTCCTCCTTTTTCTGCACTCCAAAAATTCTTGCCTGTCATCCATTTTCAGTCTCACATCTATAGTTTGGCTTGTAGGCCAGGAGAAGTATGTAGAGACCATAGCTTTTGTTTAAGTGCTACGTGAGTATCAGCACTATGACTATTTCACATATTCCCTTTGAACTTGCAGTATGGGGTGCATTGCTTTATAGAAGTATTGTGGATGCAGGACTCCATGCAGAGTAGCAGTGAATGACTAACAAACAGTTGGAGCATATAGATCCATGTGCAGAAAGGTTTTGGATCCTCTTCTTAGGGAACCATCTGTACTGCAGAAACACGCAGACATTTTCAAAGTTTTGAGATCTTCTAAAATGCATTTTGATGGGATCGAGGCAAAAGTCTTTTATTTCAAGAAATACAGTACAGAATGCATAACTGATATACCAGTACTTTGAAAAGTTTTGAATCCAAAAAGGCCAAACTGCAATGAAACACTGCTAGTATGTGGTAACAGTGTTTCATTGGCACCAAACTCTATTTCCCTTAGAACTTCTTAAGATAAATGTTTTATTTTGGGCGAGGAGGAATTTGTGCACTCTTGGAATGGAATCAGGTATTTTTTCTCCTTTAAGTCACACCATTTCCAACTCTAGAGCCAACTTTGGAGCTTTAGGTCTCAGGTATCCCACCTTCGTCTCATTAGTCTCTTTCTTAATTATGTTCGTTGTTGTTGGTTTTAAATGCATGTCAAACTGTAGCATTTTGGTGCTGGCCTGACACTGAAACAAGGATTTGTGCCATATCTCAGAAGGTTTCCTGTGTCTTTTCTGCCCCAGCAGTGCTGAATATGGTTTGGGCCTACTCCTTCTTCCTTTTTCCATGTGTGAAACTGGAATTTGGAATTCTGCTATTGGAGAAGGACTAATGCTACAATGACCTATGCATACAAAGTTACCTTCTACTTTCCAAATGCAGACAGATACTGACTGAATCCTGCCTTGTGTTCCCTGCCTTCCTGTATGTGGTTACTGTCAGCTTCACTGGGTTCAGACTTGAGTGGGTCCAAGCCCTTTTTTCCTTCTAGAAAGCTGTCTAAAGCCTTAAATACATATGCGCTTGGGCTGGAGGCAGTTTTCTAGGCTCCAGCTAAGGCTGCCCAGCATGACGACAACACTGAAATACTGCTGCAACACTGAAACCACATAAGTGTCAATGGAGTGGAGGTGTCTGTGTTGTGAATGGAGATGTATTCAATTCCCTGCTACAACATCTGTTTGATGGTGTTTCTTTAAGTATCTGGAGAGAAATACTAAAAGTCCCTTGAGGCTTATTTGCAAAAGACATAGAAGACATGCTGTTATAGTTTTAGAGTTTGTCAGGATTTTTTTTTTCCTTTCCTACCAACATGAACTTGGGGGGGGCTGACACCGCCTCCACCTTTAACAAAAACCCAGCTAACGATTCGAAATTCCACCTCGATAGCTCTGAGGGCAGTTCTTTATTGCGAGGAAAACTTATGGACACCACGAACTGACCAATATGATCAAGGTAATGCCGTTTATTGTTGTGAAAACA
>VWZG01011951.1:5605-71593 GCA_013396735.1 Grallaria varia
TAATTTTATTTATGAATGTGTAAAGATCAGAAAATAATTCCACAAATACTCAAAAATTTGTAGTTTGAGAGTAGATATTCTGTCCTCACCCATCAGAAATGTTCTTCTAATGATATACGCAAGAAAAAAATCTCTGTTGCCAGAATAACACTATGCAACCTAAACTATGGAAGGCACAGAATATATATTCACAGCAGTGAACATGACATACATGCCAGGTACTACTTTATAGACTACACTTTCAAAGTAACATCTGCTATAAAGAATTAGTGAAATAGTTCTGTATCAATAGTAATAACATAATTTTAATATGTGTATTTATATAAATAATACACATCCACCACCCTCTCATATATATATATATATATAAATATACATATATATGTTACATATGCATGCAACAGACAGTAGATTAAACATTATAAACATACTCTATTATTGTGGGGTCCTATATATCTCCAGCTTTCTTCACTCCTTTCTTCAGGATTAATTTAAGTTAACACAGATCACCAATGGACTAGATTAATAACAAATATCTCTTATCTCACTATCTGAAACTCTTTTATCTAAAGAGAAACTAGAATGCAATTAAACAAAAGGTACACAAGACACCTAAGGAAGTTTTATGGGCTAAGGCAGTTTATTGGAGTAAGATGTTGTTTTAACAGTGATTTATGCCTCAGAGCAAACACTGAGACTACTTGCTGTGCTCACAGCCCTTTTAGGAGACAAAAGAGCAAATCTGCCAATCTAATAGTTCTGTGACTAGCATGCATGGAGAGTTGTTGCGTTAGATACAATTTCACAGCAGTGTCCAATTTCTGTTTTATATAGCTGCTTAATGGTTTCTTGGTTTTTTGTTTTGTTGTTTGGTTTTTTCATCCCTGGTTTGTTATCAAATACAATATAGAAGCTGTAGTTTGAAATAAAATACGTTAAAGGAAACATTTAATACAACTCCCTTTGGCTGTAGAGACAGAAAACAGTCAAACTGAAATGAATGCATTTTTATTGACAATAAAGCCAACTCCATGAAGAGAACAGATTGTAAGCCTGAAAGCATTAATCTGTTACTATATTGACATACTTTGCCACTGTAGTAACAGGATGACGTTTAAAGTTGTGCTAGTATGAATAAATAAGATTTGATTACTCTCACTTGGATTGGGACTTTGTGGGAAGGGACTGGTTCAAAGAAAGTGTATCCTCTGCCCCTCCACCTCTCCAACCAGTTAACATGAATAACAAACTGAGAATTATGGCAGAGAAGGTTGAAATACTCAATATTTTTCCTTCAGTCCAATGGCAGCCTTTCTTTCTACATGTATATATTGAATATACTAAGAAGTACATATTTCAACTAGATATAAGGAAGAAAATTTTTGTGATGAGGATGGTGAAACACTGGAGTAGGTTACCCTCTGGAAACATTCATAGTCAGGTTGAACAGGGCTCTGAACAACCTTACTTAGTTGAAGATGTCACTTCTCATTACAAGAGGGATTGGACTATGTGAGTTTGTAAGACCCCTTCCTACCTAAGCTATTCTATGTTTCTATGATTAAAACCAGCCATGCTTTTGTGGTTTAGGAACAGTCTGTACACCAAAGCAGAAAAGTTACTAGTGCTAGGTGGTCTGGCTGACGCTAATTAAATTTTGAGCATATATAATCACTGAAAATATGTTTTCTCTATTTTCCTTAGGAAATACTGTCATAAATTCACCCATTAATTGAAAATCTTGAGTTAATCTTTGGAGATAAAAGTTTTCTCCCACCTTTGCTGCTCCACTAGCTTGGCATGATAAAAGTTAGATCTTTTTCCACAGTGAGTTTTGAAATGAGGAAGCAATGTTTCACATTACATCTGACCACTTTCTGTGCTCCAACCCAAATGACCATTGATAACAAGATGAATGACAAACCTTTGGAATGAATCCAGCATGAAATGTGAATATAGGCCACCACAGCTGTTGCTATTTATTGCTCTTCCATTTCATTCCACTGAGCATGCTGAGATAGCATCAATTAATAATATATTCTGAATATAAAACCTCTGATACCACTTATCTTATAATAGTTTTATATCGTGTTCTATGTCATTAGGGTTGACATAATGATAATATCCACTTTGTAATGGAAATAATTTTAATAGAAAGCATTAAAACAACAGGGTATGTGAAGAAAGTGTTATTTGGTATATATTCTTAGAAGTGTCTCTGGAAGGCAAACTATGAACACTTAAAAACTAGTAGGTAACAGCAGTAACATGGGCGTTTGCCTACATTATACAATGCCTAAACAACATGATAGGATGAGTAGAAGGCTACAAAAACCACTATCCTGTCTCTCTTCCTTAATAAAAGCATTATATCCATTTTGATTAATGACTTCTTACTCTCTTAACTTTTTCCTTAATCCACTAACTCTTCCCTCATCTCTGTGTTGGTATTCAGTAGGTTTTAATGGAGATCTTTATTACCCAGATATAGTTCTTGTGCAGCTAGTCTAATTTCTTTCATTATGCATAGTGCAGTGGTGTCATCTCTGCTACCACTAAATAAATAAACAAATAAAAATAAATCTAATGTTAGCAAAATGCAATTTTTTAAAAGAAATAATTGATTGGTTGATTAATAGTTCAAATACCTTATTTCTTTTTTTTTTGTTTATTTGTTTTTCTTTTTAGTTGATGTAACAATCCGAGCTTTCAGGCTAAGAATTTGTTCAAAGGGACTTCTTGCAGTATTCTGGATTAAAAGATAGCCCTTAGCATTTTCATATTACTAAAACATAAGTAGAAAGTTGTTGAACTATTTAGGCGAATAATATCAGACGGGACAACTTTTCATCCTTAGATTCCTCATGGAATTCCATACATGGCATGGTCTTCATCTGTCTTGCAGTTTCTTGTAGGTTGTGTGGGCCAGGACTAATCAGAGCGCACAGACAGACTCAGGGTGGCTGAACGAGAAGTGATGGGCAGAGAAAACCTTGTAACATGTTGAGGGCAAGCAGGACACCTGAGTCAGTGACTCCTGACTGACAAAGACCAAGCAGCTACTTGCTGTGGTTGAACCCCAGAGGGGAACCAACCAAATCTCCCCAGAACGCCGCGCAGTGTAAAGGTGGCTGCTGACTAAAGAGGGACAGGGATGCGGAGGGAAAGGCATAGCCTTGCAGTCCAATAAAACTTACACTAAGTCTGGTTGTGGTAGGTAAGCATAAATCACCAACCAATACGCGTCAGATCTCTGTAGATGCAGAAGATGGTACAAATTATGCTGACAGTTTGCTGCTATTTGATAATTTTAGCCCTACCAGATCTAGCAGTGGGATAACAGGGATTACTGAGGGTACCTCGGTTACATTTTGCTGTAACTTCTGTCAAACTGCCTCTAAACACAGCTCTAGGCAAAACAGTCACTTAGCTCTCTGTTTTGTGAGAAAACGAGCAATAAATATCCGACTGCTGAAGTGTTTTTATGTTGTGCTCAGTGTGTGAATGCGTGCACTTATACCTTTAGAAGACTATTGTGAGCTTGGTGCTCTAAAGCACAGAGCAAATGCTGTACTAGGCGACCATTAACACCTCGTGATGAGCATGTCCAGGTGTCATTTCTTTCTTCTGCCCTGGGTAACAGAGGCCTCCAAAGCAGATACACTCAAATGACAAATGGGTTGGTTAGTACTTCTGACAGCACAAATCCACCTGCATCCCTTCCCAATGGAAAGGAAAATGTTTATAGTTCAGAATCATTGAGTAATTCTCATGGGTTTTTGTAACAAAGGCTATAAAAATATACATTAATCTGTATAAATAAATGATCCTGACACACAAAATCTTTTAGAATCATTATTATTTTAAAATCAACTAAAAATACTCTTTTTGCTGAGGTATTTTGTATTCATTTTCAAGCTATAAATACAGAGCTAAGACTGCTATTTTTTGCTTTGGCAATGTTAAAAAAAAAAAAAAAAGTGGTTAAAAATAAATTATACTCCCACTCTAATTCAGGGCACTGGGAGTATGGGGGTGGAGGAGCTAAGCTTGGAAGTCTTGATGCAATTTCTTGCTCTTAGCACAGATGCACAACAACCTTTACACACTGGCACAGCAGTACAGGATTTTTGCTACACGTTTTCTGAGAGGCACTCATCTCTATTCCTCTTTACTGAAGAACAAAGTAATTTTGAAGTAAATTAAAGAAGAAGCCTAACACTCCCGAAATCGGAGGATTTTGTTTTCAGTTTAATATGTCATTACACTACTATATTTTATAGCAACATCTAGTAGCTACACGCAAGATTAGAATAGAAAGATGGCTGATTGGTATACACTGATTTTTAGTTACCATTCACTGCAACAGTAATTTGAGTTCATTAGAGCATCAATTTCCTAATGACTAGACATATTTGAAATATATAACTGTTGGAATGGAAGATAAAAGAAAGAATAAAATCAAAAATATTTTTTTCCTCCTGGGTTAAATAAAACCTGCTTTAGTAAAACTTTTTTTTCAGGTGTAAAGGAGTTATAATTATGTCTTTTAGACATATACTTATATTACATTACCTGACTTCAGCCGGTTCAAATTAGTTAAAGTAACAGATGGAAATCACCCTGAGGTTAATATCTCTTCCCTTCTGAACTGCCAGCTTCCAGCAGGTTTTTTATATCCTTAATTTTGCTGTGCTACTGCTTGCAAATTCACATTGTAAGCATTTCTCTTCCTTTTTTTTTGTTCCTTAGGTTTTTTGTGTGTGTTTATATTCTTCGTTATACCTCAAGGATATTTTATGCCTTTTTATTCATTGTATTCACCATAAATGTGGTGGTATGCTTATCCTCATGAATCTGTTGTTTGATCACCCTTACAACCATTTGCTATCAGTTTTGCATTTCTCACAATAAGTACTCTGAACATATGTCTGTTATTAGCAGTTCATTCTTCAGTATTATTTTGATTTTCACTAAAACCTTTTCAGAAATCACATGACAGTCATTTTTATGCAAAATGTTGAATGTTTAATCTCCTGTGTAAGTTATTACATTTATGCTTAAGGCTTTAAATGTGTGTTCTTTCATTATGAAAGTATGAAAAGCTTTGAGTGGCTGATAATGACCAGAAGGGAAGTAAAATATTTCTACAGCCTATTATCTGCAGAAAACTAGGAAGGGATACACTGGAGAACTCCATCCCTATTTTGTAGAAAGGAGGCTGTAAAATAGTCAAGACTCCATTTTGCCCCTTAATACTCTAACAAATACTTAGTATATGTTGAAGTCAAAGACATTGTTTAAGTACAGGAATTTGTACCAATAAGTACTTAAATAAAATATGCTGCCCAACTTCACAGGTTATCACAGATGCAAAAATTGAACAAGATCTAGTTCATTGTACAGGTCTTCAGTCTGTCTCTTCCTATTAAGAAAAGCCTTTTAGATCGTAGTCCTGTAAAGCCTTTGTAAAACAACATGATGTGTAAAACCTAGTTCAAAGCTAGCATACATTATCTCATCAAAACAGTATACTCTGTGTGTGTGTGTGTGTGTGTGTGTGTGTGTGTGTGTGTGTGTGTGTGTGTGTGAAAAATGAGTATATTCAAAAAGTATCAGAATTACTACCTCTGTGTTCCATGGGAAACATACAGAAGACTGCACATCTCTGATAAGCTTAATCTTCAATACTCTTCTTCTCAAAAGAGTTCAGAATCCCTGATATTGCATATAGTGCCAGTTTTACTTAAAACTCCTCATTACAAGTATGTTCTTTGAGTGCTCAGAAAAGACCCACGAAAGATCAGGATTTTGAATGTTAGTGTAAACCTCCTCCTGTGCATGAACATTATAATAAGTCCTTAATTCCCTGGGCAACACTGAGCTCTTTTTAACACCTGTCTGCTACACTAAGAATTAGGGGAGTTACATAGTAAAATTTTCTTGGTTAAATAAGACAAACCCCCACACACTTGATAGCAAGTCTTTCTTAACGTAGGGTTCACTAATCACATCTCTAGCACTTGAATTGCTGGAATAACAGGTTTACATTGTTCTTATCTCTGCAGATTAGGATTAAAGAAAGAACATTTGGCCTTTGAATTTCATGGAGACGTGCTGAGAAGATACACGATGGGACAGAAGAACTTCAGTTACTATTTCAGGTTCTGAAATACATACTGGTGTCCATAGGCTCATTGCAGAATTTCGTGAAAACTTTACCCCTACTCCTCCATTCTTAAATCTTCCACTCAGCCTCTTCTTTCCTCAGTTTTTGGTTACAGCATTCCAAGCCCCGTTTTTTTTATATTTTTGTTGTTTCAGTTTCTACTCAATTTTTTCCCATTTCATTTGTATTTGTATTTGTTTCCACTGATTTTTTAAAAAAAAAAAAAGAAGTCTTCCAAGAGCATGAACTGCAGGATGCAATATTAAGAGTCTTTAAATTTGATCTACCTGTGCAGATTTTTTTAATGTAGACAAAAAAGAGTCAAATTTCCTACAAAGGCACTCTTTCTACTACTTTTCAAGACCTTTTATTACAGGAGAAAAAGAACAAGAATTGACAGAGAAAGTGTCAAATTTTTTTCTTATACAACAGTGGAACCAAGTATTTTCCTGTATTCCAATCCCTAAAACTGCCTGGATAGTTTTACTCCTTTTTTTTTCTTCTTTTTAGTTTCTTTTAGTCAGCCCAAAAGCTGAGAAATTTCAGTCCAGATGGCTGAAGTTTGGCAAACTTATAAACAAACTAAATCAGGATCTTTAAATGGAAGTGATGGGCAACATTACTAATTGGGCATTCTATATTTATTTTGCTCAGCTGCCTCCTTTTCTCCATTTCCCAATAAAAATAACCAAGAAAACAGAAAATTGAATTTGTTAGAAGATTATGAGTCTGGGGCTTTGTTTTGGGACAGAGATTATTGAAGTCCCATGCATTAATATCTAAACATACTTCTAGGTAACTATCTTCCTTGAAAACGTCCATCTTTTCCCCACAACACTGCTAAAATAAAATTGTTTGAGTTATTCTAATTATGTTAATGTTCTCTCTGTAGGTGTAGATGTTTGACAGCTATGTGCATTCTAAAAAGTGAGATTTTCCATTCACTGCTACATCTCAACTCCAGCTTTATAGGCTTACCACTTTTGACCAAAGCCCATGTGAAAACACAGCAAAAAGTAATGTAAAATAGGAGTGAAAATGTTGGTGACACTCTAAACTTTCAGATCCTGGTTTCAGATGACTTGTTTCATCATCTTCCTGTATTTCTTCTCTACATTTAACACTTGGAACCTCACTGTAGCCATTCTGTAAGCAGTCCATTGAGCACCCACTGTATACGGAGGGACAAGTGTACCTTTTCCTCAGGCCTGAGTGCCTTGCTCTTGGTTGGCTTCTTGCTAGAGGCACTTTTGGTATTATGGTCTTTATTTGAACTTTTGAGTTCTTTGTTTGCTGGAGAAGATTTATACTCTGCATCTCAGATGTGATAATATGGAAAAGCTGGAAAAAGACAGCCATGGAGCCACAGCACCATCAAGTGACAATTGCCTCTGTCGCTGTAAATGACTTCATGAGCACATGTAGGTCATTCCAGTTTTGTCTCTCACCCTCTTTCTGCCACGGGTAGTGAAGAAATAAATTTATAAGTTAATAATAGCTGTCAAATAATTAAATTGAACAAATTTTTTATTTGGAGTGGAACTTTCTTCTATTAAGCCATTTATACTGTGGTTTTTTGAAAATACTGTAACACACTTGGCTCAGGGTCTATGCCAAAGGCTTGAATCAGGTGACTGGGCTTCCTTTCTGGTCATTTTTCATACACAGGGTAATATTGTGGGAATCATTTAGTATTTCTGTGCTCTAGTTCTTCTGAGTGGAGTGAGAAAATCAGTAGTTACCCCTGCTTTACATACAGATATACAAATGAAACACATTGTATCAGGCTCTATATAACTCTAATTCTTTTATCATATTTTTGATTTCTTTTCTATTTCTCTGAGGAATTCATGATGGCTCGAACTGACAATATCACCTGTGTGATCATGCAGAGGCAAACATGGGTGTTCACAGGAGCTTTCTGAAGACCACCCTAAGCACTTCCAGTGGTTCCCATTCTCCATCAACACTACAAAGCAGAGAATAACCCATACACGAGGAAATCATCACAGGAATTACAAGATGGACATTAGTTCTTCTTTCATGAGGCCCCAAAGAGGACTTGAAGAGGACAGTAAAGGACCCAGATTTGGCTTTGTGCTGAGGGAAAGGCAAAAGTGATTTTTTTCCTTCTACTTCTCCCACAGCCTGGAGCTTTCCAGCATCTGCTTTGTTTCCACATGCAAAGGCACTCTTGAGCTGTGCTGTCTCAGGCCAGTCAAAGAGGCCTCTGAGACCACACCTTTTTCACATGCAATCTTTCGGTTCAAAGCAAAAGACAGGAAAATGGGGGGAAATAGCTTAATATCACACTGAGATTCTCACAGGTGGAATGTAAGCCTAAATTGACACTATTTTTCCAATAGCATATCTCCTTCATAACTATTCTATCATACGAATGGAGAGCTATGACAGGATGTAACAGGAGTTTTAATGTCCCGAATGATTGTATAGCACTGAAAAACAGAAGGAGGTTTTTTTGACCAACAATACATGTGTATACAGAGATACTTAAATATGTATACATGTTGTATATATATGTATATTGTAACAATGTATCAGGGGATTTTTCATCTTTTTTACTCTTGTGAGTTTTATTCTGAAACATGACGACTTAATAGTGGAACGATAGGTAAGGACATCATAAATATTTCACTTGAACACCAGAAGTAGATTCAGGAGCTTTGTATATGTCATCATTTATGCTCATCCTTGATTCTGGAGAAGTCAAAGTGAGAGGGAGAGTAATTTGAACTAATGGCTGTTAGACTATCAGTAAGCAAATAATGTCAGACATTAAACATCTTCCTGAGGCCAAATCTGCAGGCAATCTGACTGAATCAGAAACAAATGAAGCCTTTCTTTTGCTTGTATGTCCCTCGTTCTTGCTAAGTAACTGGGGCTTGGAACTTTCTGAGGAACATACACAGCTTCAGCTAGATAAATGTGGGCTTTTGGATGACTCAATCCCCTCATACTGTGAATGGAAAAAGGCTTTGTTTAGCAACCCCATTCTACACAAGGTTGTGAAAATGGAGAAATGTAATGACTTGCTAAAATATGGGGGGGGCGTGAATCTTCTATATCCCTTGGGAAAAATATTGATATGAGAGTAATAAAAGTGGCAATATAAGATAGAAGTACCCAGATTCCAAAGACTCTCTGTGTAGATTTCTGAAGTGCATGATTCCCTGCTATGTTCAGTCTGCCTCTGCATCTGGTCCCAAAGCATGGCTTGTGATTTTAATATGGATGACAAGACAGAAGTTAATGTGTTTTTCTCTGCTGGAACTAAAGTGTTCAATAATAATAATAATTAAAAAAAAAAAAAAGAGAGGAAATCTTTAACAATTACATGAAATGAGAGACAGAGACTTTCCTGTAACAATAGCCCATGGAAATACAATGAGTCTTAGTCTTTCTGCGTACAGGTCACCCCAACATTTCCATGGTCTCTATATTTCACAGTTGAATCAAATGGAGGGGACCTTACTGTTGCACCCATTTTCCTGCCTGAAATCTCATCCTGTTTCGGTGCTGTTTACTTTCTTTCAAAATGTATCAGTTGAGTTTGTGCATTAAACTGTAGAGCAACTACTACAACAATAGTCATAAAACACTGCAAAACACATAAAAGGAAGGCTTTGGTTTTGGGTTTTGGAGGGTTTTTTTCTCCTAAAAATGCCAGAGTTGTTCTGGGGGTCCAGTAGTCACTGGCTTTTCTACAAGGCAGTCTCAACAGTCTGTATCACAGCATTCACAACACACTATTTTTCCATCAAGACACCTAATATTACAGGCAATATAGCAGCCAAAGGTTTGCAGTGCTGAGCAGTTTCTCTAGCAGTTGCTACTGCGTCCTCCTCAGGCATTTGTATCACTCTGGTATTGTGTGTAGCACAAAAGTTAGAATCGTAGAATATCCTGAATTGGAAGGGATGCACAAGGATCATGGAGTACAACTCCTGGCACTGCACAGGACAATCCCAGGAATCACACCATGCACCAGAGAGCATTGTCCAAATAGCTATTAAATTCTGTGAAGCTTGGTGCTATGAACACTTCCCTGGAGAGCCTGTTCCACTGCACACCTTCTGGGTGAAGAACTTTTTCCTATTATCCAACCTAAATCTCCTCTAACACAACTTCATGCTGATTCTGTGATTCTAGGGATTAAAAATTCTGTTTAATCCTTGGGGTATAAGGTCCATAGGAATATTTTTATTGTAGTGTGATTGATTGCCAATTTCTTCAGCTCTTACAAAGATGTCTCTAGAGATGTGATATTTGATAGGTACTTACTTTTATAAGCCAGAGCTCTGAAAGAGCCCTGAGGGATCTAGGCACATATTTCTCAGTGTTTTGATTGACAGGGTGACAACCTCCTTTACATAGCACATTTCAGCTCTAGGCCTTATATATTGTTTCTCTTTCCATATGCCAAGCTCCTCATAGGAGCTCCAAGAATTATGCGGGTACTGTGACAGTGGGTTTAACACCTTGTATTTGAAATGATGGCTGAGAAAATAGAATTAAGAGAGCTACAGTCAAGTTTAGGCTCTATAGCTTGAGGGTAGACCTGCCATACTGAGACAATAGAAGCTGCCATGGACTGAGAGGAAGCTTGAAGCCACAAGACCCCTCACTCTTCCCTGCTCTGAGGAGAGGTGCAGGGCAGTTATTCCATGGATTGGAGTGTCCTTTATGAAAGTAAGCATGTGTCGTTTCTCAACAGTGATCGATGAGCACAGGATTATTCCCTTGTATGGTAGGGAAGGAAAAACATGATGAACTCTTATCTACTTGCCTGCCAAACTCAGGACACCCTGACTTTCATTTTTAGATTTGCTTATCCATTGTATCCCCAAATTTATGTACCCAAAACACACAGAAAACATAGGATCAGGGACTGGACATCAGACATCCTTTTTCATTTTCTTCCTCTCTCCTTAGTGTCTGTAATCACACTCCCATTCTCTGTCAAGTTACATTTTCTCCCCCATATTTTGGTAGAACTGCAGTCAGTTCCTGGGTATACCGTATATCCTCTTCCCCAGAACAGCCAGTCTTCTGTGCTTAAAAGATGTGAGAATGATTGACTTTAATCCCAACTGTAGGGAGATCTGAGGCCCCTATTCTGAGCTGTGAAGGCATGTTCAGGTCAAACAAGAGTTTTCCAAGTCTCTTGCTTCTCTGCATTTGCTGTCTTGGTCTGTCACACACGCAAGCCAGGTGCCTGCTGGATCAAACAAAGGCCATTCTGAAAGAAAGCTCTCTGAGATTCTACGGTGTAGTGACTGAGGCCTCAGCACCAGGTGTTTTGGTCGACAGTATTGCTCTGTGCTAGTCGCGAGTGCCAAGTGACACGGGCTTCTTGGAGAGAACCAGCGAAGACAATGATCAAGCTGACAGGGGCAGCACTATCACCTCTATTAGCTCTTCTCCACTGCTACTTTCCGCGGAGCCTGACTGAATGGGCTTACATCCAACATGCTCTGCAATCAACCTGATTGAACGATTTCGGTAGAGGAATGATCATTCCAATCTAAACACTGCTCTTAACTTAATTTAGGAATGGGATTTCCAATTGTCTGACCTTTAAAACCAGAGTATTTTTCCCAGAGCAGCAACTGACTTTTTAATTATACAGTAAAAGGAAAACTAATTCATCTTAGGAAAGCCAACATTGTGTTTATTACATTCTAGCAAGCAAATGGTAATAATTTATGTATAATTATATTTATCTTAAGCAAGAATACAGAGCTCACGTTTATCATGAGGGGATCTTCTATCACATTTGGAGTCTGAAGAAGCTAATGAATTGATTACAGTAATAATGGGAATAAATTAAATATTAGTCTGAAATAGAAGTCTGAATTTAGTATTCTCACAATTTATTTTTTTCATTTAATACTTATGTCTGTAACACATACTTGAGAAGCAAGTCTTATAAACTGAATAGGCATTGTTTGACAGGTCCTGACTAAAAGTGTAGTAGTGTATTACCTCAGGCTAATTTTATACAAAACAGACANATTAATTAATTATATCACTAAATTAAGTGGAGTGCTAATTTAATTCTACTGTTATGAGTTCGGTGAGGTTTTTATCATTTAGGAACTGTTTCAGATCTTTCATTCTTTTCCAACCAAGATTCTTGTGTTGAGGATACTGGGAAATCAGATATATAATTGTAATGTAAGGAGTTTGAGAAACAGAAAGATTGAAAGAAGTTTCTCAGATAAGATTTTCTAAGGAGAGATTATTAGATCGTTCATTAAATAAAAAAAAGACATCTTTCTACTACTGTGGGATTGTGATACTAGAAAGTATGATACTACTGAAAGGACCATATTTTACCATTAAAACACTTAAACCTATGCAGTTGAACAAGTTTTCTTTTCAAAGCAATGAGTAGTTTTATATATTTTAATATCTAATAATATCTCCTCAGTTATTGTAAATAAACATTATTCTTAGAATATATGAGATGTATGATTTTTAAAAGTTCAACTCCTTATATTGTAAGCTCTTTGAACTTCAGTCATGAAGCTGAAATTATATAAACATTTAAAACTAATGGTATTTTGCAGNTTTATACAAAACAGACAGAAGAAGAGTGGTCTGAGGTTCCTGCAGCAGATGATTATTCACACGCTTTCTAATTCAATGGAACACTCAAAAATCCAAATAATTCTTATATTATTAACATTAATTAATTAATTAATTAATTNTGTGATACTAGAAAGTATGATACTACTGAAAGGACCATATTTTACCATTAAAACACTTAAACCTATGCAGTTGAACAAGTTTTCTTTTCAAAGCAATGAGTAGTTTTATATATTTTAATATCTAATAATATCTCCTCAGTTATTGTAAATAAACATTATTCTTAGAATATATGAGATGTATGATTTTTAAAAGTTCAACTCCTTATATTGTAAGCTCTTTGAACTTCAGTCATGAAGCTGAAATTATATAAACATTTAAAACTAATGGTATTTTGCAGTTTATTTGTTCATGGTTTACGCAATCCACTCAACTTTTTCTTAATTGAAATATATAGATTTCAAGGATAAATCTGTCAATTGTCAGAAACAACTTCACTTTCAAAACATTATAATGACCTGTAAGCCTTTTTCAGATGTTTTTCAACCTACAGATTTTTCGTACCGAAAGCTCTGAAGGCATCTTTTAGCATATCCATCTCCTTTTGTCTCTGTTGGTAAAATGAAAATGTGGATCAGGAAGAATTCCCTGAAGAATATCTCATTCTTCTTCCGCTAACATAAGAGTCTGGTGAAATTAAGAAGGGATATATGTCATTAATCGGAGCATTATACATCTATAGTGTGTAAACTATTTGGAAGTAAGATGGACACCACAAAGTTCCCTGGCATTTATGTAACAAATATTCACTCTCTGCAAACTAGTTAGTACTAACATCGCCATTTATACCAACCCTGCATTTTTTAAGCGCTCTATAAGAATGTCTTCAGCAGAAGAATGTTAATACGTTGAATGTGTGTATTTCTTGTGTTTTCCTCCCAAAGTGACTCAGTGGAAATGATGTATAGAAGAAAAAAATATTTTTTTAAGGAGAAAAATCAAAATTATTATTTCTCCCTTATTTTGAAGCTAAATGTGTGAAAGCACTTGGGTCTTGCTGCTGGAGTAAGATAACTTTGGATAATGCTCAG
The DNA here is from genome assembly GCA_013396735.1 of Grallaria varia. Taxonomy (NCBI): domain Eukaryota; kingdom Metazoa; phylum Chordata; class Aves; order Passeriformes; family Formicariidae; genus Grallaria; species Grallaria varia. The sequence continues at coordinate 19,478 of VWZG01011951.1, forward strand.
TCTGGCTTAAGCTGCTAAAACCTAGTCCTCAAAGAGAGGAGCAAACCTCCTTGGGCATGTTTAAAGCATCATTTTGATGCCAGGTGACAGTGGCTCCTTTCAAAATGAGAAATGGAAGGCCACTGTATTGATCTTTCCAACTGAAGTCAATCCTCCTACAGTCACAGAGCCTACAGCAATAACTCCTGTGGGTCTATACACTTCTCTTTGGCAAAAATGCTTAAAACAACTAAACGTGCCTCTGTGTTTTTCTTTAATAGTGTGCTTAAATTTAGGACAAAAATAAGATAAGTCACTTAAAGATGCTATAAATAGACTTATTCACCAAATTTTATAAAGACTTCTAAATCTGTCTTCTAAAAATAAATATTTCATTCAAAATCATGTAATGGATTAAGTCAGTTAATCACAAACAGCAGAGAAAAGAATTAGAGCTATTAATAATAAAGAGAAACATTTAAAATGCTACTGAGATCCAGAGATGTTTAAAAAAACCCCATATATTCTCAGAGTGAGAACTTGAATTTGCAGAAAGAAGCAGGCTCTTTTAGAATTATTTTGCAACATTTAGAGAAATATTTCACACATTTTGTAATAGCAACTCCGGACTGCAAGTTCTTGACAGAAAAGCTATCACAATTCTGCACATATTACTTACTTTATCACAATGTTGGATCTCAAATAAATACCCTGGTATGCAAAATAGAGGTTTAGGCTATTAAGATGACTGTGCAATGTCAAATCCAGGGCCAACTTGGATATGATTTTTAAGAAACGTGTTTATGATCAGCCTCATAGTTTGCAGGTTCAGTCATCCATATATATGATGGGGGAAAAAACCCCACAAAACAAGTACTTGAGCAGGCTTTAAGGTAAGCATTTCTCCTTCCAGACCTCCTTTCTCCTCATGTTTGGTTTTTTTTTTTTTTTGAGAGTGAATACTGATACAAATGCAGGGGAAATATTTCAGGCATTCAGGAAAATAACAATGGTTTGTGTGTGTCCCTGTAGAATTCTGTGAGAGATAGAAACAGAAGCAAGTATAGAGCAACTAGAAAATCAACTTGTAGCAATGAAAATAAAAGCCTGAAGAGGAGTGGAAAAATTTAGACTTCTGTTTGCAACATCACTGTTCACTCAGAATTTTGTGAATTTTTTTAGAAAGGTTTCACATACCTGATTATTTAGTAAAAAAGGACATCCCTGTCCATGTTAGTCAATGAAGAGTCCCAAGGGTGTTATTATAAATTGTAGGTCTCAATAAAGGAGATAAATTGAAACTACAGCTAATATGGTCCTGACTTATCAAAACTAACTTTTTTTCTATTAATTTGCCTAAAAGTTTGGAAATAACTGCCTAGGTGAACCCTATTTCTAGTTGCCTACTAATTATTTTCTTCTCAAAGTGAATAGTCATCAGGGATGTGTTGGAGTAATTCTTGACCTTTGAAGTCAAAGACACAGTTGATTACTGTAAAGTCTAATTATCCCTTACAGGGATACTCATGATTGCTAACTTTGCTTTGAAGAAATTAGGATCCTTGGTGCATACTTAACGAAGAGAGGAAGATTACTCCAGGGGCTGAATTAGACCAGGTGACTAACTGCTGTTTTGCTACAACCTTGATAGGTTTTAGCAACACGCTTGAACAACCCAAATTTCTAGAAGAGTGAGGCCCAAACACTCAGATATATTGCTGATTTTTAACCTACACAGTCAGAGCATAAACCTCTAGTTGTATTCATCTTTCTGGCAATACTTCGCCTAGTGTAGACCAGGATACACTTCACCTCCTCCACAGCAAGAGCATTTTATAGGCTCTTATCCAACCTGGCATCCAGTGGGACCCCCAGGGCTTTTTCTGGCAACCTGCTTTCCAGCTGTGCAGCCCCTGGCATATATTGGTGCCTGGGGCTGCTCCTCCCCAGGTGCAGAATTTTTCACTTCCCCTTGTTGAACTTCGTGAGATTCCTGTCAATTTCTCCCGCTGTTGATGTCCTTGTGCACGGCAGCACAACACATGGGCCATGATATCAGCCACTCCTCTCAGTTTAATTCTATTTACTAACATGCTGTGGTTACACCCCACCACATCATTCAGATCATTAATAAAGTTGTTAAACAGATGTGGAGCCAGTATTGGGTCCATTATGATACCTGTTGCAATTTATCAGTGACATACCTACAGCAGTATTAAGAAATAAAGTACTGAACGTACTTTGACCTAAAAATATTTCACCTTCTGGATTCTTACAATAATAGCCTGTGGCAGTACTCAAATTTTCGCCAAGCTGAGGAATTTGAATGAATGAACTTCAGTAGTACAAATATAGAAACATTAAAAAAAAAAAAAAGTTAAAATGGAAAAGAAAAAGGTAAAAAAAAAAAGTAGTGAAGAAAATAATCTACAGGCTTATTCAGTAGCCTAAACCTTGCATCAAGGTAACCCATTTATTTCAAGTGACATATGCAGAACCATGAGGCTTTGAGGCCACAGCTCATTTGTTTTGTTAGACACTGACACAGAGAGACAAATGAAAGACAGGGGAAATGTGAGAAAAGTGAAGAAATCATGAGAGTAAAGGCAAGATAGCTGTCAGGAAGTCATGCAGGGATATAAGCAGCTTACAGAGCCTATGAGCTTGTATTATGTCTCTAAGGAATATGACCTTAATAAATGCAGTCCATTACACCTTTAGAGTCAGTACAGCTTCAAAGCTATTTGCATGCAAATGATTGCATTTTCTGTCATCCAGTATTATCTGATGATTGTAAACATAGCATTTTTTTGTTGTTGCTCGTGTGATTTAAGCTCCAGTTCTGCTTAAAAATTACAGAGAAGAGCTACTGGTGACAGCAGAACTTGGTATTCTCCAATAAATTAAAAAACCCCAAAACCAATAATCAGCATTGAAAAGTAATACATCTATATTTGGAATAAGATGTAAGCTGATGACAAATGGCAAATACTGTGATCCACATGCTACATTTTAAGAATTATTAGCATGTGAATAATTTAATTGACTAAATTAAAAACAAAAGCAACACAGATGTAGATATCGATAGGAAACTTGAGGAAGTAGAAAAAGCCACACTCCTTCAATGCTCATACTCTCAGAAGAGTTATCATAAAAGCACAGAATATTCTGAGCTGGAAGGGACCCTTCAGGGTCATCAAGTCCAGTGCCTGACCCTGCTCAAGACAACCCAAGAATAACACCATGCAACTGAGAATATTGCCCGAACACTTCTTGAACTTAGACAGGCTTGGTGCTGTGACAATCTCTCTGGAGAGCCTTTTCCAGTGCTCAGACCTTTTCCTGATATACAAACTACTCCCTGTCCCCTCTGCCCCATCTCAGCTTCATGTCATTTCCTGGTGTCCTGCTACTGATCATGAGAATAAAGAGATCAGTGCCTGCCCCTCTGCTTCCCCTCATAAGGATGTTGAAGACTATAATGAGGTCTCCCCTCAATGTCCTCTTCTTTTCCAGGCTGAATGGACCAAGTGATCTCAGCCGCTCCTTGTAAAGCTTCCCCTCCAGACCATTCACCATCCTCATAGCCTTGTGTGACCTAGTTCACTCCGTATTGCAAATAAGACAACATAATCAGTCTACACCTGGGCCCAATGTGTTCATGAGACTTGTACAACTGTTCACAAGTCTGATGACATGGCTGTTTGCATACTTCAGTAACTTAAGTACTTCAGAGACTAAAGACTTAACCGAGGTATTAAATCTGAGCTCAGTGGGGTTTGTCCCTGTGCAACACTTATTTTTAAATTATTTGAACCGACATAGTTGCCTGGGAAGTGTCTGATTCCATCTTCTGTGCTCATATAGATGGTAGCTCTTTCTCTCCTTTCTAGCTTTACTGTCTTGTCTAGTGTTATATAAAGTTATACCCTTCCTTGACCATGTCCACTTGTCAAGGATGCTTTCCATATCTATAGAACTTCCCAACTAGGTGATTTAAGAAGATTAATCAAAATTTTCTTATTAAATTTGAGACATTAGACCACAAACAATAAACATCATTATCTTCAATGAAATCTGAGCTGAATTGAGTTTCTGTACAGGACATGAACCTAAAACAGATAAGCTGTTATTCTTATTTGACCTAAGTACTTAAATTAATGTTTGGAGTCTTATAAAACAATTTTCTCCAAAAGAGAAACTGCTGAAGAATGGCCAAACTGTTCTCTAGACAAAAAAAAAAAAAAAGATTTTCTCACTCGTGATGCCAAACTCCTTTAAACATATATTTAACTTCAAAGATCTCACTGCTATGCCACCAGGACTTTTATGATTGAATCTGGAGGTTCCCATCTGGCTCGCTGGTGTCCTCTTATTTCCTGTCTCCATCCTCCTCAGGGCTGTGCCTCATGGGCTCTGCTGGATTTAACTGCAATGTCTGCAAAGCTTTTAGGCTTTAGGTATTAGTTCTACTCATTCATCAGGCGACATGTCTTGCCCTCAGCTAGTGCAGTTAAAGACTGAAAATAATAATGCAAATGAAAATTGATGGCTGGTCTAAGTTAATATGCTAAGTTATGAACTAGTACAGTTTCTGCAATAACAGCATCCAGAAGAAGTAGAAAGGAAAAGCTCAAGGAAATAAGCTCTTCAGCCACCCTGGCTCTGTGATTTCATGATTACAGATGAATACATGATTAATACCCTCACACATCATTCCTACAAAAACAAGGCAGAAGCTGCCTTTGCCCATGTGATTAACATGGTGAAGCAGTCTCAAAAGTGCATCTTTGTTTTTCCAGGATGTGTACTTAACCTCAAGTTAGAGACAATTATTGTTTTTATCTGGTCCTATGAAGAAATTTAAAGACATTTAAAAACAGGACATAAATGTGTTAGCCAGTATCAGCTGTGTATAAATCAACACACAGCATTATTATTCTTTAAACATCACCATGTAGTGAGTAGTAATTTAGGAGGAAAACATTTTGTGAAGACCAGTATAATATAATTTTACCCCGCAGTAAGCAATAGTGCACAGCCATGAAAATTATTTACATACTGACAGCTGGTCTGATAATGCACTTCCCTCCCTGCCTATCATCAAGACCGTGCCCACACAACCCAAGACCCAGTGCATAGATCTTAGCATTTCGCAATTTCAGCAGTTTTGTATGGTCAGGAGTGGTTTGTACAGTGTACATAAAGTTTGCAAAAATTTTATTTGCTTCATAATGTTTGCTTCTTCTGGCACAACAGTGTTGAGATCCCATCTCCCTTTAGCCATATAATACTTTTCTTCAAGTATAATCCTCTACTTCAAATGGTTTTACATTCTCCACCTTATGTGGGAATATATCTTGTATTGAAACACCTCTTGTAGCTGTAGACTCTTTTCAAATTCTTAATCTACTCAATAAATTGTTACTCCCCTTTTCAACTCAAGTAGTTATGGCAGCACAGTATTGCATTTCATTTTATTCAGTGGGCTGTGACGGTCCATAACTGTGACCTTTTTTGTGGACATGCTTATAGTTGCCAGGAATTACGACTTGTAGTGATCCACAAAAATGCTATTGCATTATCTCCTGACAATGTAAAATAGCATAAAATATATCATTACTCTAATAACAGCCTTTTATTTATTCTATTTTCTTCCACTGTTTGCAAATGGAAAAAAATATCAAAATGGAATACAAATGTATAAATTTGTAGAATTTTTTTTTTTTTTTTGTGAGTTGAACTGGTGTCATTGATGCAAGCTGTTTGCTCCTCCAGATACGCTATTATTTTTGTGTACCTTTAAGTTATGTTTTCCTCTAGGTTTAAGAACACCCATAGAAACACCCCCTTTTCAGGCTACTCTGCACTCTTTCCATCAAATCTGACACTATAAATGTTTCGACATAAAAATCAATTGCATGATATGCCTAGTGCTTTTCTTAGCCCACAGAGCTACTATAATTTATAAGCCAAGCCATGTAAAACTATTGAAGATGACTGAAGATATAACCCCCTGTAAAAATGCCATAATCCTTCCCTACAGGTTATTTCTGTGTAAATTTTCTGTAACATACGGATGGTCATCTGATCTTCATACATCTGAATGTTCTGGAAATTAGGATGACTGTACACATAAGGGCTGAGCTCCAAATATTCCATTGACTTTTTATTTTAATATATTTTTCACATAAGTCAGGCAACTTTGTCTAACCCTCTGTAAAAATCCATGTGTATCTTCCACAGCAACTAAATCACAGAAAAGGAATTAGTTGTAAAAAGATTCATTATATTACTTAATGCATTACTTCAAGTTACTCAGACTCAGAAAATAAAATAGGTGATAAAATTTAAAAGGTCAAAACTGAAATGAAGAACTTCTAGTAAAAGGTTATGGATAAAACAAATTCTTTATCTCACTCTTTTTTTTTGCCTTCTTTGTCACATTTGCATCTAGAGCTCCAGAATATTGCCTTTCTGTTCTCAACTTATTTTTCTAGATCTGTGTGGGTATTTTGTTTCATTAATAACTCTGCTGATTAACAACTTCCATTTTGACAAAAGCTCCAAACCAGGGCAACCTTCCTGGATATTTTTTCTTCTACTGCTCATAAATCTGTAATTATCAACATTATGTTTGAATATATCAAATAGCTATATTTTGGGCGTGTCTTTGGGGATGAGAGTGAAAGATCATAGCTCCTTTGCCAAGTGCCATCACTTAGGAATCTTTCTTTCTCCTTCAAAGCACACGTCAAGAGGGACAAAAAAGATTAAAATCTCTAATGTTCTTTACACACGTAAAAAGATGCTGCCTATCTTCAGGTAAATTTTTTCTTCTGTTTCCTTAATTATTGTCTTCCTGTGGGAAACCAAAGTAATTTTCTTTAAAGTAAATAGAGTACAAAATTAGACTTTCTTGGTTTTTTCCCCCTTCCTTTTTTTCCTCCTTAAGAGACTGTTTAATCAGATCTTTGGAAGCAATGAGGGAGTATGCTAGTCTCGCTAACCTTGCAATTATTTCAAGATTCTTGAGCTATTCTCTGTATTCCTCAGTGCACTTTACAATAAGACTATTATGGCAAAGAGCTTGACTGCATTGTTGCTACTCCTAATGTTTATTCATAAGGTTTTGCCTTTGAAATTAATTTGTAAGGTCAGTCTGGGAACACTTTTATGTACAATTATGTTTCCATAGGCTTCTTTGTAATAACAATCTGCCACCATGCAACTCAGAACACCTTGGGGCAAGGCCGGTGGGACCTGTAGGAACAGGCTGACAGGAATTCCATGGAAGTCAGCAAGTACAAATGCCAAGCGCTGCCCCAGGGAGGGCAGGGCCCCTGCAATGAGACAGGCTGAGGACAGAAGGGCCTCGAGGTGGTAATGGGCAGTGAGCCGAACACAAGCCTATGGCATGACCTGGCAGCAAAGGCAGCCAGCAGCATCCTAGGCTTCATGAACAGAGGCATGGACCATAGACAGAGGGAAGGGATTGTTCCCCTGCCCTGATACCCCTCAGACCACAACCAGATACTGTGTGCAGCTTTGAGCTCCAACACAGCAAAGACCTGGACAAGCTGAAGGGAGCTTGGAAGGCGTGAAGCACTTGCTCCCTGAGGAGAGGCTGAGGGAGCTGGGTTGGTTCAGCCTAGAAAGAGGACAGATTTGGGGGTACCTAACAGAACCCTCACAGACTATAAGAAGAGGTCATTGAGGTTGCCGCAGTAGGCTGTGACATCTCTGTCCTTGGAAGGATTCAAGACCCTGGATCAAGCCCGGAGCAGTCTAGTCTGACCCCGCAACTGGCCCTGCTAATGGTAAAGAGTGGATCTATAGATGTCCTGAGGTCCTCTCCTGCCTGAAATAAGTTGCTATTCTGTTCTTCCTCTTCTGATATAAATTGTACGTTGGAGTTAACAGCACAGAAAGTTTCATCCTTAAGGAGTAAAAATGGTGTCAGAATGGCACAGCGCTGGAAATGTTATTAAAGGCATTAATTTCAGTTGGACGTGGTGAGATCAGGAACGGCACATCTGAAGAAGCAAAAATGCTATATGGTAAATACTGAGTTTCTGGGAAACTGGGAAATCCAATCAGTATTGTATTTCAACCACAAAACCTGGATGTCTAGAGTACATGAGGTCTTATTAACATGAGGTTTAATTAAAGTGTGTGTGTGGCTAAAGCATATAATATGTATTTTCTGTCCTAATTTTCATACATACTTTATAGTGGCAAACACCAAATGATGTTAATGAGTATCACAGCTTGCCATAGCTGCAGACTGTACACACCTTCTGACTCAGCCAGGCTGGCCTGCGCTAGCTGGATGATGGTGACATCATCTCTGGGAAACAAATCCTGATGCATCTGCTTCTGATGTCTTAGACTATTCATTTTTGAAAGTGTAGGGAAAGGGAGAAGCAACTGTGGAACTGAAGAGTTTCCTTTAGCAGTGAATATGTTGCAAAATCTTAATAAACGAGATATTCATCTCCACGTTGGGAGAATTCATATTCACTTAATTTCTGCTTAGATTAATGTAGTTTCCTTTTTTGTTTCATGCATGATTTTTTTTTCTGCAAAAATATGACTTCTGTTATTCTGAGTGGAGTGTGTGGAACTGTGAGCAAAAGCTGTTGCTAAAGAGTGAACTTCTTTGAAACCATGCCATATTAATGCAAACTGATGAGGAAAACAATATCTGTATATTAGCCCACCCTTTTTCAAGCAACATGAATGTGAAACACTGAAATAGTTTATGGCTTAAATGTTCTTAAAATCACTGAATGACTTTTGTCTGCTGTAGCAAAGTGTGCAAAGAAGCAACTGCTCATCAAAGCCCACCCATTCGCGAATATGCCTACTAATTTGGACTGTGACAGAAATTTGAGATAAGATAAAGGTGGTACTATTGCCCACTTACCCCAGGAGAAGAATGTATCCACAAGTGTGAGAGACTGGAATGTTAATGGCTCAGACAATCAAGGTGCAAGCAGAGGATGTGCCAAGTAACTGCCCAGGTGCTGAGGACTTGCAAACTTGCCACCTCAGGCTACACGCTGGTGTTGAACAAGATAAGGAAAGAGGCCAATCCTGCAGGGCGGAGTAGTGTTTCTTTTTCCTTGACTCAGCTGTGAAAACCTCCCTCAGGGGAAGCATTGGGGCAAGTCACACATAGCCTGAAGATTTCTGCTGATGGGCCATAATGGACACTGTATGCAGCTGTAATGGCTTAAAAGGTGTTGGAGATGCACGAAATGCCCCAGAGATGCATGTAATGTCCTGTGATCCAGTATTAGGTCTCCCATTGTAAAACTCCACGCCCCGCCCCAGGGAGGTATTGGGGGCATTACCACCTAGCCTAAACCTAATAAAAGACACACTTGGGCTTCTTCCCTCACACACATGGACTTCTTCTTTCACCACCCTGGACTTCGCACACACAGGAGTTCCCTTTCCACTACGGACTTCCTCCCTCACCAACCTGGGCTTTCCTTGATGGATCCAGACTGCAATCATCACTTTGAAAAGACTGGGACTCTCACCATCAAGAAGACCACAAGAAGACAATCAACAGGATGCCGATATTTTTTCTACTTAATCTGTCTCTCTGTCACTCTTTATCTCTCCCCCTTTCTCTCTTTTTCCTATTTCTTTCTGTCTCTCTCCACCTCACATTTACTGTTGAATAAAAATCTATACTATTCACTTTGGCATAGGGTCTCGTTTCCACCTTAATTTGAGCAGAGGTACCTCTCTAATAACTTTAAAGAACATGATCATAACAGGTGAAGTCTGTATAAGTATTCCTAGTCAAAACTCTTACAAAGATTACTTTGCATTGATGCAAATTGAATATTTTTCTTACTTATCCTTTTCTAATTATATTGTCCTGTACATTGTGGGGTTTTTTTCTTTTTATCATGTTTTTTAGCACAAGATTCTTCCCCAGTACTTGATTTTGCTTCATTTCAGCTGCTATAAATCAATACACAGCAGACCAGAAATACCTGCTTGTAAAATACTTCTGTTGGAGTGTACAAATCTTTATATGTTTTCACTACAATGGTTGATATATTTAATCAAAAGTATTCTCAAGCAGCATTGCAATATGTATTTTTAATTACCTTTTTCTTTTTTTCTTCAGTGGATATCTGAACTACTTTGAAAAGGAGGTTTGTATCATTCCTTTTAATTTACATATGAGGAAGTAAATGGAGTGTCTACAAGGGAAAATATGTGCTGCAAACTTGGAATTAAATAACAAAAAAATTCTCATGCCTAACATTGGAGTTCAGTTGCCCACTTTCTAGCACTGTAAGGGTCCTGAATTTGCTAAATATCAACCTGATTGGTCTTCAAGGTCCCAAGACACTTGGTCCTGTGTTGAAGTAACCTCTGTAGCCATACAGGGACAACTTTCCTACCCAGTACTCCACATGTCATGCAAGAAGATTCTGATTTAAAGGTGTAGAAGAAAGCTGACTTAGCTGGAGCCCTTAGCACAGGTGCGGGTGATCATCGATCTGGGTTGGACACCAACTAAAAGGATTATTTCCTTCAGTAGTACTCTGAATACTGCTAAAAGTAATGGTGAGAAAGTTGAAAGTTACTTTGACAGATGCAGTACAGTGAGCATCTTTTCACTCACTTTCAAATAAAGGCCTTGTGCTGGTGATGTGGAGTGCACTGCAGGAGACAAGCACTCCTGAGAAGCTGAGGCAATAATTAGGGCACAATTGTATACTTTCTCTTTCTGAAGACATTTTTAGTTTCTGCAACTTTTACCATCCTGCATTACCGTGGTCTTTCACAGCCCCACTTCCACGTGGTTGTGAGTACATCCCATTACTAGATCCCTGAAAGCTTTAGAAATAATGCCAGTTTTAGTGATCTGGTTTATGGGGTGTTCTAACAAGCAGTATGATTTAGTCAGGGACTTGGGAGTGTTGAATGGATGCAGGATGGATAAGAGACAGAAGGAGAATATTCACTAGTTTTGCCTCCTTCCAAATAAAACATGGTGAAATGATGTCAGAAAGTTACCCATGGCAGTACTGAATTCAGAGCACTGTATGATTAAGCCTCTTCTCAGATTACTTAACGTGTCACATATGTCTTGTGAAACATTTCAAACATATTTGTATTTGCTAGAAGTAGCACTCCCTTGGGCAGATTTGTCAGTGCCATAAGTAGGATTTAATGCTACATTTATAGTTTTTCCTATTGTAAAAAAAAGTCACAAAAATTAATTACCGAAAGTTTAATCAATCAATTCATTATTGCTATTATGGGATTAGTACATGTAGCCTACAAGGGATTAGAGGATGTAGCCTACAGCTCCTCTTCAGAACTGTGGCAAGATGTAGAAACTCTGTTCTGCCACTGCTGCCTTTTCTGCCAACTTAATACGGCCTCATTATTTCCTTGCATTCCTTTTCTCCATACCTGTGTGTTTCTCAGGTAGTTATCTCTATTTTATTTTTGGACATCCATCTAGTCAGTATAGTGCCTGACCCTTCATTATCCACATGCACAACCTCTATCCCTTGGCTTTGCAGATTCTCTTAGCACAGATAAAAGCCAGTCAAGTTCTTATCATTGTACTCATCTCTCTTCTGGAAAGGAGAGGACAAAACCAAATAAATGAATAACTGATTTTTAGCTGTACTTTCATCTTCATCATGAACACACTTACCTAGTTCATCATCAGTGATAAACAATCTATAATGGTTGTGTGCTAAAATATTTTTATCCATTCAGAAAATCTTCTTGTGAGAATCACAAACATAAATATTCCTTAGGAGAAGTAATCATTATTTAACAGATAAAGTTGTCCCATTATTCAGAATAAGATTGTCTTTCCTTTTCTAACTAAGTGCCACCAAAAATGTATGGTCTGATTACATTTTACACCAGATAGTACAGCAGAAATTATCACCGCTGAATATGGAAGATAATGTCAGAAAACTATCCCTGGAGTTATTCATCAAATGAAATTTTATAAATAAGGGATAAAAAACAAAGGTAAAAACAATGAATAAGGTTTCCATTGTCATAGATATAAAATAGTTCTCAGTATCTATTTTAGTTCAGCCTTGTAGTGAATCTTTTTATATGATACATGAAACTATATAAAAATATATGATAGCTCTAAATACCATGCATTACCACTCTGCACAATAATGCTGGGTGATAAAAGTGGCAGAAGCAGAAAAGGTCTTTAGAAAGAAAGGGTATACAGTCATATCCATGCCCTTAACACACTCTTTGTACATAGACTTGACCTTGAAACTTTAACATTTGCAAAACCCCATTATGTTAATAAAAATAAAATCCATAATAGAGGGCTTAGAAATGCTTGATATCAAATTTTTCACAGAAATTAATTTTTCATAGCAAGGTTATCTCACATTTCTTGCCTAAGATGTCTGGGTCACCTACATTGAGTGACTTTGGTTTGATGCAAGTGATTTTGATCTTTCTTTTAGTATTATTTCTTCCAAGGAGTGTTGGACTAAGATGTCAAAAAGTGAAAGAAGATAAGATGGAGATATGCCTGGAAAACAAAATTATGACAAACTCACATTTTCATGTTTTAGTTTACTCTAGGAAATATATTTTTGAGTTAAATGTAAGTGACTTGACCTTCTTTATCAGATATATTCTTCTTCATCAGATATATTCTGATGTCATAACAAAGAGAAGCGTTGTAGTCTGGAATAATGGAAAGTCTAACAGCCTAGCCTGAACACAGGTCTTCATTCATCAGATGAATGTATTCATATTTATCAGTTAGTGGAAAAGAAATGCATGCCTCTGATTTTCCTTTTGGTTAGAGTAAAAATGTGTATTTCTGTACAATTAGAAGTAGTTTGAATACCTATTCTTTGTCCCTTGAGAAAAAACTGTTAGTAACAAATATAAATCTCTTCGAGCACTCACAGTTCACAGCATTTGCAGCCTTGTAAAACTTTTCAAAACTATTTTAATAAAAACTTTACTTTTTAAAAATTTACAGACTGGTTAGTGTTATTAGGAACTGAAAACTGGGGAATAACAAAATATAAATCTTAGAAGATGACTGTAGGCTGCTCTTTGAAATTTAGTATAAAATGATTATTCATCAGAATGTTTCTATGAGGTAGTTGACAGATATCCTACTATTATTGCATCCTGAAGAAGCTAAGGGCAGACACCGTTAATAAACACAATGTTTTGAGTACAGGGTTTCTAGCAACCCTGTTAAATTGCATGTAATATTTGTCATGGTGTTTGTCCTCAGAATTTAAATAGAATAATATATATTATACATATTATGCATATGATATATCCCTATATATTCCTTAAAGTTGGCTAAAGCAAAATATGATTTAAATATTATTATGACATCATGACCATAGATTCGTTTGACTGATTTCTGTTGTATGACCTATTATACACCATATTCAACCCATATAAGGGTATCCATGACTAAGGAAACTGAAGGGATCCACTACCAGATAATGCAGCAATGTAATCATTAGGCTGTACACTTCAAATTGCTGCTTTCATCGTTAGCTTGCAGTGCCTCCTGCTAGCATAAATGAGAGAGACCTCCCTGCCAAGAAAAGGAAGCACACCTTCCTCATCTGCTTTCCTGCTGTTTCCCTCTAATTGTGTCAATCAACATCTCCTGGTTTGACTTAATGCTGGGTACTGATGATTTATCTAGTTACCCATTCTCTGAATTTCAGTGTATGTGCCTTGCAATATTTATAATGAGTGCTCTTCCCAGACTGGAGGTACTCCTGGAAATACCATAATTCTCAGTGTGATTTTCGTTTTTTTTTTTTTCCCATCTGACATCCCAGAAATCTGTGTGATCATGCTGAGAAACTGCAGCACTTGGCATGCCTAACTTTGCTCTTTTGTTTTTGTTTTTTCTAGGTGTGTGTACGTCACATTGGGGCCAGATAGAAGGTAAAGAGTGAAGTTCCTCTCATTGAAGTCACCGCAGAGTTTGTGAGTCTTTATGACTCAGTCCATAGGCTATCACCTTTTTCACTTGAGGCACTCCTGTGGATCACAGGGTGCTCTGCAGAAGTGCTAGATGTGAAATGACTTGTGTTCTGGGAGTTTTAAATATAATTGTTCTTTCCTGACACTCTATCAGACCTAAATGCACGAGTTCTCTTAAAAGAGCTCAGCTCACTTACTTGTGGCATCTGTTGGGGACTGCTGACTTATCTTCAGCTTGTTGAAAATCCCAGAGTCCTGCAGGTAGTGAAACATGTCCAATGAACAAGGAAAACTGCTAGGCACTCACTGTTTTCCCCAAATTTTACCCTTAGGAAGTCTTTTCAAGACAGAGAGAACAATAAATTTAGACATTCTTAGTGCATTTCAGTATCACAGCAGAAATCTGAGCTACTGCTGACTAAACCTGGCAGAGAGTCAGAAACAGCAGAGGCCCCTGGTGTAGTGCTGAGCCCAATACGATGAGCCCAGCTGACAGACTGATGCAGCTAAGCTGCTGCCAGCATCTTTGCATGGTTCCATCCTGAGCTACGCAGAGCTATCTGTTTGAGCTGGCACTGCCTGAACAGTTCTTCCTCCCTCCCTTGTTCATTGTCCTGTGATTTGATAAAAAATTATGACTAGAATGTCCTACAGCTACACTAAATTAAAGAATTTAGGCAAGCAGATAGCCAAGGGGATCAGACCCTTATCTCTCTGTTGACATTGCTATGGATAGTTGACTTCATGGACCCATAAAAGGGTTTACACCATACACCAGATGCTTAAACAAATCTGATCACTGTTCAAGATGCTTCACCTTCATCAAAGAGGAATATCAATCTCAGTCAGGTACACCTGGAAGTGATAAGGAATAAAATGCACTAGCTTCTCAAGTATCTGTCTTCTGGGGGTTTAGCAGATCTTATTGATTTAAGTAGTGCTGAGAATACACTATTAGGCATTTGGGAGTAGAGAGCTTTTCAGAAATGTCTAGCAACACTGGCATTGTCCGTACAGATGCAACAATGGCAGCAGTGAACTTCTATAAAGTTTCTCAGCTAATTTGATTTTCAGCACATACTTTTAGCAAAGATGAAGACCAGACAACTAGCCTGAGATAGCTTTATTACTTTCTGCCTGAGCCATTACACAGACAGTAATTTTCACCCAATAAAATAAAACGGTCCTTGGAACTGCTCTCTGCAATCTCTCAGGCATGATCTTTATAAGATCATGAGAAGACAGAGGGATAGGTAACACTTTATTGTTGTCTTAACTTACAGAATGTGCAATTTAAAATTTTCCTGATTATCACAGGATGGTGGTACCAAGCCTGAGATTTCTATGCTAGATAGTAAGACTTCAACAGTATTAAGGGACTGGAATCAGGTTTATGACATCAACATAGCAGGCTTATTATTGCATGTCACAGTGCCTGCTCTCTGATATAGTGATCTGTGTGACACCTGGAGAAGACAATTGATCATTGCATGTACCTGTAGGGGCTGAGTTCAATACACCAACACACGCCCAAGCAATTTCTAATATTTACTAGAAGTAGTACTTCAGCAGAAATGCTGTACCTTCTCACCACTACAGTCACTGACATACCATTTTACTAAACACCTCAAAATGGGTACTGCATCTGTGCAGATCAGTGTGCTGCAAAAAGCACTAAGTCTTGTAGTTTTGAGGTCTGTCAGTGTATCCATAGCTGCAAGGACTGACCGTAAGTTCTACTACTGCTTTATTTGCCTTATCCTTTTGAAATTTCTATTATTTAATTATGAATATCTTAGAAAACAGAACTTGTCCTTCCTTTTGCTCCTGTTTCACCAGCTGCTTTTGCAGGCTGTTGATCCCTGCTTTTGATAACGCCGGTGTGATCAGGCTTTGTAGTAGTAACAAAACAGTGTTTATGTAGTTGCCTAATGAATTTGTTCACAATACACAACTGTCTTCTTTTTCAGCCATGAAGTGATTCTGTTCCAACTCAGCATATTGTGATTGCTTTTTCTTCTCCCAGTTCATCAAGTAAAGAGAGATTGCATAAGACATAAACATAAAAAAGGCTCTTTTGCAGTGTAGCTCATTGCCCAGTCAAACACATACACACAAAAAAGTAAACACCTCAATTTGAACTCATGGTTTACTTGTTCAGTGACAAAATATGGCCTTCAGGGGTCCTCTCTGGACCTCTCCTGATGAGATCTCTGGGATGCTCTCTAAAAATTTAAATTTGAGATTCTTAGATTGAGATGACATCTCAAGGTAGTTATCTCAAACTACACCAGGGCATGGTCCCCCTCTACACTGCTCTGATGAGACTCCACCTGGCATATGGCACTAGGCTCTGGGATTCTCAGCACAGGAAAAGGATGGCCCTATTAGAGTGGGTCCAGAAAAAAGATCAGAGGGATGGAGCACCTATCCTATGAAGACAGGCATTTAGTGACAAGAGCTGAGAATGACCAATATACCTCTAGATTTGTTAAAGACAAAATTAAATATATTACTGAAAATATACACATCCAAACCAGTGTAAGAGTTTTCACATGTTCAGGATATCTATATCAGGATACTATGAGAAGAACAGTATCATTGCTTCTCAGACAATTCTGCATTAATATTATTGAAAAACATTCAAGATTATTTGCTTTTATCAATATTATTTACTAAAGACATAAGGAAAAATATGTGATTTAAAAAGTTTATGATTGTTGTCCGTTAACTAAGACTTTTTTTTGCTCTTCAATAAACTTTTGGAATACTAGTTCCAGATTTTTTTTCCCCTGTGTCTCTTATCACATGCTAAATATTTAGCAGAGATCTTGGGTTTGCCTACTAAGCTGCACAGGCATCTCAGGGGCATCTGAGAAGAAAAGAAAACTCAGGAAACTGAAATCTCTTCAGTAGATCAATACACAATTGATGCCAGCACAGCAACTTGGAATTAATGGACAGAAGAATTTTAGAACTATGTCTTCCACTTAAAACACACTAGATCCATTTTTGCACAATAATCAAACCCAGGAAATTCAGCCTTGGAACCAAAATATCTTAAGCTGAGCATTTTTCTAAACAGAAGCCACTCAGGTGAAATTAATTATTTCCACACAGCCAAGGGGAACTGGATAATGGAGCCCTTGGGATAGGTTCTACTCCTGGAGGAAAAGAGTTCTGCAGATTTGTTAAGGCACCCTGAGCAGCATTTTTCACGTGGACTCCTCCGAACAGCTCTGCAACCTAATGAGGCACCCTGTGAAATACACAGTGATGGGCAGTTCAGAAGGCAGAAAGGAGACTTTGTACACCTGAAATTTAAGCCTGAAGGGGCCTTTTACCTCAGTGGGTGCAAGTGGCCACCTGTTGGCAGATTCATTTATTCTCCTGAATTCTTTGTTACATTATCTGTAAAGAGCTACACTTTAGTCTATTTGGGAGCCTGCTTTAAAATCCCAGATAAGAAAAATGGCTGGAGGGCCAGAATTGTGATTTAGAGAGACAGAAAATCCCTCCAACTGGTTATCATTCAGGATCAGGGCTGACATTCTTATAATGGTTACCTCAATTCATAAAAAATGGGGTTTTATAAAACCCGTCTGTTGTTCAACCCTGCTTCCCACGGCACTGGTATGGACAAGTTTCCCGTGTACCTTTTGGCCAAAGGCAACATGGCTTGGGTAGGTAAGACTGAGCCTGGTTTCCAGAACAAAGCCATCCAGAGAAGGTAGAACTGCCATGCGATCACCTGCATTTGATGGAAGAGATGCACAGCTCTGCTGCTCTTCCCAGGGCTCTCTGCATGTGAAACACCACCCTCGCAGCTATCGCTGTGCTCAATATGCCTCTGTGGGCCCAGCCACATCACCTCGTAGCTGGGTCCTCATCAAGCTGTCACACACCTGCCACAACTGCAGGACTAGGGAATTCCTTCCTGGCTTCAGCTGGGCTTTTCATGTTTCCTCTAACACAGTGCAAAGAGGTTGATGAGCAGCTGGTTCATACCCTGTAACCACCAGCCAGCTGTTGATTCTCTTTGTATGGATCCTCAAGATTCCTTTCTTCATGTAAAATAGGACTAATCTTACTTCTTCATAAGAGTGCCAGGAATTCTACTTAAATATTACCCATGCCATGTGAAACGGCAGAATTTCAGTCTTTTCAATTAGTGATCTTCCATGTCTCTGCCTTTCTCAGTATTATTTTAAGGAGGATCATAAAATTGCAGGAACACTTGAAAACACCAAGTTATGATGATAGAAACACTAGAAACACAATACAGGAGTGGTCTGAAGAGCAGTAGTCTATATTTTGGAAAAAAAAAAAAATTGATTCTTGTTATAACTGAGAAACTGCTGGAGTTCAAATCAGAGCTGAAAAAAAAGCACAAAAAATAATTTTTAAGGTTACTCTTTGAGGATGTTTTTTTCTAAAACAAGTTAGGTAATGCCTAATAGTGTTGTAACACTTAAAAGTTTACCTGATATTATTTTAACAGTGTGAAATCTCCTGTTATTAGATTTCTCTTAATATTTTTAGTTACGATTTCTTTGCTTTTCTCTATCATGAGGCATTAATGGATTTGGGTGGATTGGAAGAAGTTGTAGACCTATAACTTCACCAATTTCTCGTGAGCTCTTAAAATATATAGTGTATTATGAGAAAAAGTATGACATTTGACCCTTTAATTTCACAATATTCAGAAAACAGAGAGCCCAATCTGTGCCAATCATAATGCAATGCAGGTTTGACAACCATGAGAACAATAAGACTTCTACAATGAGAACTTAAACACAGTAATATTTTTCCTGTTTGAAAGCTTCAAGGGAAGAAAGTGTTTTACAGATAAATAGTGTAAGAGAACCAGAAAGGAACAGATACAGGAGGGAAAAAAAAAAAAAGTGAGCAGTTCAGATGGAAAGATAAGCTGGGCTTTAAGGTCTGTAAAAATGGAATAACGAGAAAAAATTTAAAAAATTAATTTTTGGTATGAAAAAACATTTCTCACTTGATCAGTGTTCAGTTGAAATTTGGTTCCATGATCCTGATGTACTGGTGTTAGAATGTTTTGATAAGTTCCAGAGCAGGGGGAAGGGGGAAAGAAGTTATCTGTTTTTGTCAATGTCTTTTAATGTTTTCTGGAGAAAATAATTTTTCATACCTGATTTTGTTAATTTCATTTTTTAATGAAGAGAAGGTCTGGCTACATTCCATTGGAAATATTACAGTCATAATGAAATGCAATGAAACATATTTGAAATAGCTCTTATTCTTCTCTACTATGGCAACATGTTATCTTTCAGAGTGTTCAATCAGAAACAAGCCTCTAATTTAGTAGTGAGGCATCTTTTGAACTACTTCTGTAATAGGCTCTTTAATGTAGAGATATGTTTGTTCCCAAAATAAAGATGTATTGGTTTTCTTTTTAAATTGTGCTGGTTTTAAAAGTAAACCGGCAGGAGAAATGAATCCAACTCAAAAGAGTTTAGAAGTCAGAACTACAATTTATTAAAAAGATTACAATGGATACACGGATACAAAGGAAAATTGGTTTCAGCCCTCAAAACCCAGTTGTACAACGCAGCCCCCTGGGGCACAAACAGTATGGTGCTCACCAGCCCCTGTGCTGAGCACCACGTGGTCCCCTGAGTACAAAGCAAAAAGAAAAAAAAGGAAAACCTGTTTTCCTTCTAGAAGGTTGGTGGTCGCAGTCTGGTTGAGAGTGGTAGTTGCAGTCCTGTTGAGGTTCTGGTCCTCCTCTCAGTCTGACGAGTGAGTGAGTGCCTCAAGTCCCCAAACCCCAAGCTTTTATATGCTTCAGTTCAGATAGGAACACCCAGTACCTCTCCCAGGGTGAGGGTTTTCACAATGGGCAATTTACTCAGTGAGTCACAGGATATTTTGGTCTACTTGATGGCCCATTAGCAGACATGACCCCTCAGGCTGGATGTGAAGGTGTTAATGACTCCTGGAGGGGAGTTATCACACCTGAATCATTGGTGTGAAAACAGGGAACCTTCTTATCTCTGTTTTTTCCCATGCACGCAGTCCATAGCCTGAGGTGCCAGGTGTGTCCTGGGCAGCTGTTGCAAACAATGCATCGTTAACAGTTCATGATAAATGGCAGAGAGGGTATGGAATACACAGTTCCAGTTACATTCCCACAGTGATAAACTGGTCCCAGCCACTATAACTAGGACAAAATTAAAATTCTAAATATATGGAAAATTATCTGAACTTTTTTATTATTAAAACAATAGTAATACTTTGCATGCATTTTTAGTTTTCCAGTTAGAGTTGAACAGAATAAGGTATTTTCCTACTGCAAAACCTTGAGAATGTTAAATTTTTCTTAGTCTGAGATTGCAAAAAAAAAAAAAAGAAGGCAACTTTCAGTCTTTCTAATAGTTATTTTCTTCATTCAGAATCCATTTCTTTCCAATTTTTTCATGGGACAACAAATGCTGTTTTCAGTCTCTTCCTTTCCTTTATGTATTCATATAAATCAGCCAATGAGACAAGTCAAGAGGAATCACTTCAGCTAAAATCAATTCTTAAGAGTCAAATTAAATTAAGAAACAACCGGAACATGCATTATTATTGGAATGAAAGAAAAGATCTTACAGAGCCAAGTTTTCATAGAAGTTTAGTAACTCCCTTTTGTATTTAAAATTACTGTCATCTGGCAGGAAAAGAGAATCAATATTTATTGAAGGCAAGACCTTGGTAAAAATTATGAAGAACCATTCCTTATACTGTACTAGGACTTAAATCAATTGAAAAATAAATTGTTTTACAAATTCTACAAAAGACTTGTGGTGGATGTAAATTTATTTCTTTATACAACACTTCTGTGTTGACAGACTCTTTAGGGTTGAAATGGCATTAAAAATATAAAATTTCTTATTCAGATGTCCTTGTCAAAGTCTTTTATGTACAAAAAGACAAAAAATATTTTTTCTATACCTAAAATGAGAAAAGAATTGTAAAAACTTACAGAAGAAAAAGATGGGAAAAAATTCATCTTGATCTTGTAACCTCAAATTTAAAATGAGAAGACTCTCTCTTCCTGAAATCAGCTAGTTTTCCTAACAGTCTTTTAATTGAAATTCCTCCCCATGGTTACTTTTTGTCACAAGTCACACTTGTTAGAAAAAACCCTTTCTAGGTGGAGTGTGCCAATTTTATAGCTGCTCACCATATCTGAACTTTCCAGGAAGCCTAGGTATATTTAATCTTCTTATTAATACTTCCTTTATAATTATTTCTTCTTTATTCAAAGACATGCTTGGAATCTTTCTCACTAGTAAAGGACTGTATCCTCTCAGGGGATACAGAAATACCGCTTATTCAGACCAGGTGTCTTCTCATGTACCAGACTCATCAACCGGAGATCCCTTTACACAAAGGGAAAAGCAAAATTATTCTTTTCCCTTTCCCTTGGTGGCTCAAAGAGCAGATTTAATTGTGAAGATTGTCCCTGTAGTGAACCTTCATTTGTATGAGTATGATGAGTATGAAAATCCACAGGATCTTTATGTCCTGAATTTGGCTGAGTTGGAGTTAATTTTCTTCACAGTAGCTCCTATGGGCTATGCTTTAAATTCTGCCTCTCACCCCAGCCCACCACCAAGGAGGCTGGGAGTGCACAAGGAGCTGGGACGGACACAGCCGGGACAGGGGACCCCAACTGCCCAGAGGGATTTCCCACACCATATAGCCTCATGATCAGCATGTAAAACTTGGGGAAGAAGAAGGAAGTGGAGCATGTTGAGAGTGATGGTGTTTGTCTTCCCAAGTCACGGTTATGCATGGCAGAGCCTGTTTTTCCTGGAGGTGGCTGAACACCTGCCTGCCCAGGGGAAGTGGTGAATGGATTCCTTGTTTCGTTTTGCTGGCAAGTGTGGCCTTTACTTTACCTATTGAATTCTCTTTATCTCAACCCACGAGTTTTCAAATTTTTACTTTTCTGGTTGTCTCCCCCATCCTGATTGGGGGAAGTGAGTGAGTGGCTGCATGGGGCTTACTTGATGGCTGGAGTTAAACCATAACAACTTTGTATTAACAGCCAAGTGGAATAAAATAATTTCTGTTTGGTTTGGTTAGTTGGTTTGGTTTTTTTTTTCTGTTTACTTATTATTTAATTTTGTTTATTTGTTTGTTTGTTTTAATCAAGTATGATTGTAATTAGCTAAAAGATATAACTGTGAAAAGGCTGACCTCTCCTTCTTCCTTCAGTAGGACTATTGTAATATTTTCATGTAGTCTGCTATTACATTAATTAACTTTTTAAGTGTCTCTTGCATTCAAGATGCTACTTTAGCTATTTCTTGAATGTTTTCATAGTCTGTATAAACTATTCATAAAAATTTCATTCTGTATATGTACTTTTGTTCTTTTTGGATAGTTGTAATAATTGCCTACAGTTTTTTGTCTGATTTCCTGTTCAAACGCAGCAGTTTTGTTGAGCAACTGGACAATGCTTAGGTCAGAGTTTTTTCCCCCAGCTTAATTAGTCACTCACACTGTTTCTTTTGAACAGTCATATCTCCTTTTAAATAGTTTTTTCCTTCAGGTGTTTCTGTTGTTGTAATCCGTATTTCTCATTTAATCTCCTCTATTGTAACATTGTCTTGTCTTTTCTTCCAGCATCTTGCTTCATTCCTTTCTGCATTCTGTGAAAATCTTAAATTTCTGTCAAGGCCAAACAGGAGCTGATCTGAATCAGAACCATCTTTTCCCAGTTGGTAGCTACAATTACCGTTGCACCTTTATCCCATTTTAGGGATTTCACAAGCCGTCTAATACTACCTTCATGGCAGCTGTTGTAACTGCTGCCCCACGATGCTCATATTCTTCCCGTCCCTCTGTTTTTAGTTAGACACTTTTGTTTGTCACTCTGCTGCTCTCCCACTGGCATATTGAGCTGTTCTTAATAGATGGTTATGGAAAACTGCAAACTTACAGTAAAATGTAGGAGAGCAAAGAAGGCAGCAAATGGATAAACAATGAAAAAACTTGCCAAAGAAGTAAAGGACCTTTTGTTGCATCTATACTCCAAAATAAAACGAAGTGACAAGAGTCATGTTTAAGTTCATGTCCACACTGCCTAAAATGAGCACCATCTTAAGCAGACTGGGCACATCCACATCACCTGCCACCCCTCTCAGGACTGATGCACTTGTGACATGGAGACAGAAAAATTGTTTTCTGTTTTCCAGCTCCAAATATACTACAAGAGTGAAGATGCAGCATACAAAAGAAATGATTTTAAGGCAGGAAATAGTGTATTTGGGAATCTGGATGGAGATGGGATGGCTGCAAATACACAGGCTTCTAGGACAGAACTGGATGACTACAGAGGGAGCCAAATTTAGCACATGAGCTAAATTTAGCATGGCTTCATTCCTCATCATGAGTTTGAACTGGAAATGTGCTGGCACAACCAAATGGAAAGCATCCAAGTGGGGAAAGAGATGGTCAGGACTTTGGCAGCCTAGGCAGTAAGGGACGGAGTCCTTGAGCTCCTTTCCTGGCCTGCTTTTGTTTTGCTCTGTAAGTAGGACTCTTGTCAGGCTGCTCATTCGTATTCTTGGCTCAAAGTAGAAAATTACTATATCTTAAAGGCATCACTCATTAGTGGGCTACAAGTACAGGCTCCCTCTCAGTGCTCTCTCTCTCCCTGGACCCATTCATCCTGCACTCTTCTCTATGCAGTGACCCAGCATCTGCCCAGCAGCAAAGAATATCTGGACTGTTTCTTAGACTGATGTTTTCTGGTAACATTCAAAACATAAACTGTGGTTTATCACCATCTCCAAGGGAGTGCCAGATCTTCTGTTTCCAAAATGAACTTTATAACCCTTCAGCTACTATGAATATATATGAAACAATACAATCCCCTCTTTCTCTCCACATGCTTACCTTTACAGTTCAGGATAATAACACGTTCTGGAAGAGACACTTGTTTTTGTATTTTTTATATGTCATACTGATTTTGCCTTCTTTGATTAGGGTACAGAATAATTCTGGGGCATTCTGCAGCATAGAATTGTCACTGTGTATATTCATGTCTCAACATCTTTCTTACCAGTGTGAAAGGTCTTGAATCTTGTGAGTCTGAGCCTCCTGGCTTTACTAGAATTACTGAGTGGGCTATAGGGTCTATAAGACATTTTTGTAGGGTGATCACATTAAAATGACTCTGTGAAATATTTTCATTCTTGAAATTCAGGAAATTGAAACAATTGTTGCAGAACCCTGTGAGTTTTGGGTTTTTTCACTTTCTTGACCTTAAGTACAGATTATTGCAGCTGCAACAATGCAGTTGTCTTTGCTGTATTCCTTATAGTGATCCCTTTAACTTAGGAAATGCATGATTAAGGTAGGAAATTAATTATTGTCACTAACCCCAAATGTTCAATATGTCCACTGATTACATTGTGGAGATGAAGAGCTTCAGTGTTTATTTACATGTCCATTTTTGCTTCATGTTTTCATTCAGTCCAGGGTCATGTTTTAAACTCCAATGTTTGCTTAAAAAAATAAACTTCATTGCTTAGAAGCTTAATTAACCATGAATTGATCTTGTGTACCTTTTATTATGATATTTAAAAAAACCCAAAACACTATTTTATCCCAAGCATTAGCACCTCTTGTCTGTGCTTCTCTGTGAAAAGCAAGGACAGAAAATAGAAGTGCACTGTTCCTTCAGTGTGAAAACTCATTCTTTTTTTTTTTTTAAACCTGACCAACATCAACAAGATAAAGAAAAT
The DNA here is from genome assembly GCA_013396735.1 of Grallaria varia. Classification (NCBI taxonomy): domain Eukaryota; kingdom Metazoa; phylum Chordata; class Aves; order Passeriformes; family Formicariidae; genus Grallaria; species Grallaria varia. Next base: position 44,242 of record VWZG01011951.1, read on the forward strand.
ATTTTCAAAGCATATTTAACTTTATTGCCAACATGATCTGAAAATCATAATAACTTAGAGGCCCATTTATTGTCGCCCATTTATTGTCTCCCATTCACTCCTGTTATCATTTTGAGGGCTGAGTTGCTGCAGCAAAACACAAAGCATCACCTGTAATCTGTTCTTGAAAATGTCTCTCAGTGTTTGTCAGGGTTTACCACGTTTCTTTGTGTTGTAGGTGCCTTTCTTGAAATTCAGCTATGTGGCACTACTACAAAGTACTATGTGGAAAGGGTTCAGGATGAAAAAGAAAATGCTGTGAAATTAAATGCTGCCTGTGTAGTTAGCCTGCAAGTAATTTATTTTATTGAAACTGATTTTTTTTAATATTAAAGTTTTCTGAGCCATGTTCTGCCACAGATGCCTCCAAAAAGCAAATTCTCTCTTGGCAGAAAGACACCGTGAAGTTTGACCACATTCTGACGAACATATCACACAGATCGCCATGAATAAATAAAGAAGCTGTAGTTCCCTCTTCATAAAAATTCCTTTTTCCTTTCATGAAGTGAATGAGGTCTAATCCACTTAATTATTAAAATTGTTCTGCTTTTTCTCTTGGTTGCTGCTTAAGTCCTTTTCTTTATTATTAGATCCAATCATTCCAGAAAGAAAATGTGCAGAGGATAATATACGGCAAAGTCAATTTTTAAAGAGGCTTGGAGTGTGAATTCAGTGGATACAGTTCCTCAGTGTCTGGGAAAATGACTTTCTGATTTTAAGAATGAAAATAAAGCCCAGCAACTACAAACAGTGCCAACATTGTCTTTATGTTACTACGTATATATCTTGCATAGTTTGAAGCCACAGACTTTCTCAGATTTCAAAGAATTTGTGGTCTTATACTGTGGAATCATCAGATTACTCCATTTCTGTTAAATTTGTCCAAAAACCAGAGGTCTAACTGCATAGAGCTGATAGGGGGTTCCAGCTATTATGGTTCTAATTTATTTTCTGATATTTAATATATTATTTTCATTTCAGTAAGATTCCTATTTAATGTTCTGATCACTATGATCTCTCTCTCCTAGGACATGTTAATGTGAGTTGATTGTGCTGTGCCGTGCTTGTGGGAAGTTCCTCCAATAAGTCACTCATGTACAACTGAATTTTTCTTTTTCCTCCCTTCTTTTCTCCAGATTATTTCTACATCAAAGTGTCATGATAACTAGATCTGTCTAAACTCCCTTAGCAACCTTCCTCACTGCATCAATCTTCATCTCTATACTGGGGTAAGGTCAATGCCTTTTCAGAAGGATATGGACTGTTTTTCTCCATGTAAAAATACTATTTTGATGAGACCTAAATTTGAAACTCAGATAGTAATTAAAAAAATATTACAATATGCTAAGCAAATTTGGGCATACACTAAATAAGTCAGAGGTATGAATGCTTGACATTTAAGGCAGATTTTACTCCATACATCATTTATCATGTTCTCATACTTAACAGCTCCACATTTTATTTAAGAACGAAGCATTCCAGAAGACAGCCAAGACAGGAATTATCACATACCATGCAGGTTTCATTGAAAGGAAGATTCACTGAAAGCCCCAAGATGTGTTCCCTGCATAATGGGACCAGCCAGTGAGAAAGCAAGTCATCGTTAATTGGTCATTACTGATCATGGGAATAGTCATTTGAGATTAATTAGTGTCAATACAGTACAGTGTAAGAAAGAAAAGGAAAAATCAGTCTCTGGACAATAGATTTAGTGTCACATCAGTCACATTTTCATTATAAACGATTAAGTCTATAGATTGATGAGACAATTTTCTTTGGTGTTGAAAAATCATAAGCACTAAATTGTAGTAATTCATTGGAATGATTTTAGGGAAAAGCTTATAAACTCTGAAACTTTTTGTTTTGTTTTGTTCAATTTTGGTTTTTGTCAGCATGACCTGAGACTATTAATCTTTATAGTAGGCTGCAATGCTTTTCTCTTACGTTATTGAAAATAGTTTTGCTTTAGACCAAACCTGGTAACACTGGACTCTGCAATCATTGGGTTTTTGGTTTTTGGAACAATGGCGGAAAAGGGAATTCACAGAGTATTTCTTGTTTGCTGAGAAAATTTCTTATTTATAATAAGGAGGTCTTTCAGAAACTAGATATAGAAACCGTATCTGTGCAAACCTTTTCTGGTTTCCAGTGAGATTTCCAATTGGAATCAAGATTACATTGATTACTTCTTTGCTTTAAGCTTATTAATTTCTATGATACTCATTCAGATTTCTGTTCCTGTGGGCTCAAGGGAAGCAGCATCTTATCTCATTCAAGGTTTATGAGATTCAAATTTAGAAGGCTAGATGCTTTTTAATAATAATGAAATGTCACAAAAGAATTTATTTTGATGAGTTCTCTCAGCTTTTTCTTTAATTAAAAATCCTTTTAATGTTTTTCAGTTTGAGTTTAGCTGCAATGCAAAATCCTTTTATTAATTTTTTATATTTAGAAAATTATTTAAGAAGTGTTTGTTACATTTTTCTTAGCCAGACAGTGTCTTCTGTTTTAGGAAATGGTTGACTCAAAATGTGCAGATATGGAATTCCTTTTTAGTCTTCTTCAAAATTATTTTTATTAATGTTGTAGCATTTTTATGCAATGAAAAAAAATCCCACATATCAAGTGGGATACCACTGATAAGTCTAATAATTTGTTGTGAAGGTGGCTAGGGGTTCGGTCACTGCAGTGAGGTGTTTTCAAGTCAATGCATTTTCTCATCTCTGAAAACAACTAGTCGCCCAGGGAATTCACAACTTAAAGGTGGACACACACAGACATAGCCTTGATACTCAGTCATGTCACAGTTATGAATAAAGAACAAACTTGAATGTTGTACTTATAAGCGAAGTTCCAAAGCTCTAGCAAGAGCCCAGTCAAGGGTATTGCTGTAGTACCATTAGTTCTGTAACTCATCATACTGAATCCTCACTGAAAATTCTGATAAAAAAAGAACGTTGCTACAGAAAATCAATTCAGCCCAGAATAAATGCATTTAAAACAAATGAACAAAGCTGTTTTCATGATAGATCACAAGCTTTCATTTAGAAATTATTGTCTTTTGAGAACATCTATTATGATTACGCTCAGATTCCTGTTTATATTGCAAACTAACTGGGTCAATATTTTTATCAATAGTTTTGAAGTGAATAATAAAATATTTGCTGGTAAATTTTATATAAATGTTGTAGGATAAGAATATAAAGAAGAGGCTAGATTAGTTTATACAAGTGCATTTGACCATGTACTAAGGTAAGCTTAACTGAACAAATTGTATTTTAAATAAAGCTTTGACGTGATTAGCAATCCCATGTTTAAGAGGAATAAAAATTCCTTCTTCGTAATATAATTTTAATTCAGAACAAAGTCAAGATATTTCAAAGCTTCCAGCTCAAGATAATTGCTGTTGTCTTCTCAGTTTCAAGAAACTATTGACTGCCTTAGAACCAGCAATCAAAACAGTAGCTGGATCTGTGCTGGAACTTAAGCTAAGAATCAGAAATTTCAACGCTCTTTACATTCCCCCCTGCCCTTCTGAGATCTTTCAAAGAGATGCACTGAGAGCCCAAGCTTCTCAATGGCCTGCCAAGTTGAGGAGTCAGACTGAGGTGGCAAGAATTTCTGAAATATATCAGGAATTTTGTCAACATCATAGCCTTGCAGAAGGTTTCAATATTGATCAAATGACAAAATTCAAAGGAAAGAATCTTTTTTGAAAAGTTAATGAAGATTGACACAAGGCTGATGTCAGGGGAGGGATTCATCTGACAAATTCAGACATCCACAATGTAGGTATCTGCCTTTGTGGGTAGATGTGTCGTTTCAGTCTGTGATCAGTGGGAAGATGGGACCAGCTGGATCATATCAGTCAGACATTGCGACAGAGAGATTTAGAAGTTTAAGGTAGACATCAAGGATGAAATTTCTTATTTAAAAAGGCACTGGTTCACGATAAAATTGAAACATTTAAGATTCTTAATCAACAATTGATGGAATGCAAGATATGTATGAGGTGCTCCAACAGAGAGAAAGGACAAATCTGGAGCAGAGATGTTGAAAGAACAAATTAGAATAACATTGTGGAAATCAAAATCTGGATACTGCAGTCTCCTCTTTCTTAAGTTCTTTTCTCAAAAAGGTACTGAAAAATAGAATTGAGCTCAGGAAAGAAATGCATCCATATTTTATGGTTTGCACTGTTAAGGTGGATTCATGTCACTTGATGTGATATTGGACCTTAAGGTGACAGTCATATGCAAAAGATGTCCAGTGAGAGTTCACTGGAGGTTTCTGTGCCTGTTGATAGACTACAGAAGATTTAGTGCGCTTACATCAAATATTAAAGCTTTTATTGTACATATCCCAATTAGGGAATAAATACTATATCATTTGGCTATTAATACTGATTTTTGTCAAGAGTTATCTGTCATCAATCTCAGACCATAGCTAATATGTGTCATTTTATCATCATTAACAATGGAGCTACTAATAAAGCAATAAACACAAAAACTTTTTATAAAACTTGTCTTGTTTTGTCTTGTTAATGTGTCTGTGCCTATAACAATAAAATACTGTTAAATATTTATATTAAGTCACTAGAAACTACTTAATAGACCACAGTAGAGCAAACCAAACCATACAATCAGACAAATAAATGATGCAAAGTGAGTATTTTATCAAAACAAAGAAAACACAAGTTTAGCTTATGTAATCTAACAAGAGTTAATTAAGGGAGGTATTGTTTTCGATATATATATGGATAGATATACATCATATTAAACATGGATTAAATACTTCCCTGATATTTTTTGCTGTCAAGAAGTTAAATGACTGCCTTTTGTTAGACAAGTGTTCCTTTGTGTTCTCCCTGCCAGTTGGTCTAAGTGACAGACTTCAGTGGAACACACCAGTTATATTATTTACTCTTCTTTAGAACCAATAGACTGGATTTCTAAAGCAACAGGATTCATGTGTTTTGTTGGGCTTCACTTTCACACATCTTTTTTAGTAAGAAACATAGATTATTAACAGATTAAAATCATAATGAAAAAAAAATCAACCTGACTTTTCTTTTTCCATAGAATGACTAGATTTTATGTTAATAAAATGTATGCATATGTTATTAATGGTTAGATGCATCCTTTTTGTAAAGAGATACACCTAGTAATTCTGGGGGTGGAGAAAGACACTGAAGCTAATTGCATGAAAATAGCTCTATCTGAGAATTAGAGAAATGTTATAATCCTTTCACTATAGTAAATCAAATATCACTCTTCAGAAACTGCAGGGATCCATGTTGTTAGATTTAGAATTCTGTAGCTGTAATTTATTAGCATTTAGGAAAACTACTAATCAGAATTTGATGGATTGTAACTTAAGTGTACGTGATGACATTAATGTGTGATTTCATTACTTTTGGTAATAATCCCTTCTTTTTTGTTATGAGTTTGAGTAGGTGTTTCAGTTTTCAAGAAATAGCAAAATTCTTGAAGTCTAAATTCCTGATCTTCTTCTCTTCTACTTTTTTATTATATTTTTGACATCTGTGACTGAACTGGTCACCCAAGAACATTTTATAGTAAAAAAAGAGAACAAAGAACTGTTAGAACATAGTTAATACTAAGGCACACACCAAAATCAGATCAAATGAGTTACATGGTAAGGCTTTTCTCCTCATTGGTTATAAAGCAAATTTAGGGTATCTAAGTCAGATGTAAACATCAGTAGTTGACTGAACTTAAATCCTACTACTTCTGTTCAGTCGCTGACAAGTCTATCTAGAAGTGTTTTAAAAAAGACAGTGAATAAAAAATAATCTGGTTGTGTAGAATTTACAGACCTTCCAGCTGCTGAATTAGATACCAAATATCTAGTTGCTTCATGGGAGACATGTTTTAGGCTTAAATATTCCTAAAAGGATGATGAAATCCAGGTCAGAGGCAGAAAGTGATTTTATTGATACAGGATGAGAAGACAAACATCTGGGAAATATCATACTCAATGTTGAAAACAACTACCTGTTAAAGGAAAAGAACAATGGAGTATTGATAAGGAAGAGCTGACTAAAAGTTTTCTGGAAAACTATTTCTATGCTATAGATTTAATGAAAGAGCCTTCTGACCTCTAAAAAAACCCACATCTCTTAAAAAAAGAGAGCAAGAGAGAAAGAAAATGGAAGTAAGACTGGAGAAGGACAAAAAGTTTGGAAATTTTACCCCAAATTTTTTTTTTTTTTTTTTGGGGGGTAATTAAAAAATTTTGAAATTTTTCCCCCAAATTTTTTTTTTTTTTTTTTTTTTGAGAGGTAATTAGAAATGTTCATAATTAAAGAAAATGGAGTGGTGGAGGGGAAGGTTCAGGGTAAGAAAGTCTCTTAATAAAGAAAACAGGTTTGAAAAAGAAAGAAGGCATGAAACTTCTGTAAGTAGTTTTCAGAGACTGGAATTTCTCTCTTCTAGTTTTACACCTGAGCTAATCAAATTAGAAACCTTATTCAGGGGAAATAAACTGACACTTTTATTTGTCTGATTTACTTAGGATGTCTGGGGTAAGTATGTGCTAGGTATGAAATTTTTTTCCCAATGACTAACAGTGAAGAAAACCACAGTGTAGGTATCAGAAATTAAACAACTTGTAAAGAGTTCATTGAGGAAGAGACATGAAAGGAAATTATAGAACTATAACACAAATGTCTTGTAAGGCCAGTAAGACATTTTCAACTCTCTCCCCACACTGGAAATAGTTTGATCGTTAAACACCATTCTTTTTAAATCTAACAGAATCATAAATGTTTAAGATCAAAACTGGAACATCTTTTTGATGAAATACTATCCCATCTCTTTGATACAACCTGCTGATAAATATGAATGGAAAAACTGAAATAAACAAATACAAAGCTTTCAGCAGGAAAGTTCAGTTTGGTTGTGGGCTTTTGGGTTTTTTTCTTTTTCTATTTTCTAAATCAAGATTGCTGTTTTCTCTGCTCTTTCTTTTGGGAATTTTGTGTTTCCTGATACTGATTGTAAAGGGGCTTTGTGGTACATATGTATCAACTACTTTTTCTGTAACATTTAAGAAAAAAAGCAACCCTCTAAAGGTCTGGTAGGAAATTGTTATAAAGCATTTGAAGAAAGGAGAAAGGCTTTGAATAAAACATTTGTTAAAACTTCAGGATTTGCTAGATTATAAAAGAAAAGCATATTCAGACTCAAGGGGTTGTCAAAAGATCGAAGAGATCTTGCTGGCAAAACTTCTGTAGCAGTATTAATCACCATACTTCAGCAGAAAAAAAACATGGAATAAGATAAAAGGAATAAATGAGAAAAGGGCCAAGTCTTTTGCAGTACCAACTTTTTAATTAAGGGTGAAACTACTGTTGATTCACATATACAAAAAGTTAACACGTCAGGTGGGAACTCTGCTAATGCTGGTGATAGCTACAGATTGATTTTATCTACATCAGAAGATCTTCTATTAGGTGATTATTTTTTGTTCTATTGTTTTGTTTTGTTTTGCTTTGCTTTTCATTTTGAAATACGTAATTACATTCTGGAACCCTGATATGAGACTGCTAGTACTATAATGTAGGTTTTCTGGTTAATTTATTTGGGTTATTTATCTCCAGTAATATTATTTATGAGATTTAAATGTTGTAAAAGGTAACAGTTGGAACAGTTTACTGAATTTAACTGTAATTGGTAGGTGATATAAAAATAAATAAGTTTTTACTTCCTTGGACATTTTCAGAATCAAAGTATTTGTTCAATTTTTTGTTTGTTTTTTCCTTAAGAAAATGATACATATATAAATATTTATCAATATTTTCTGTGAAATGAAATCAGGTTGTGTTTCCAATTACACAAATTCTTTGTTAAAATGTATAGGTCAGTTAAAAGCAGAAAGATTTTTTTATAGAACTTCCTAAGTTCCTTTTAAATGCCCTGTTTCCTCAAGAAAAGTTTTTCTGCTTTGATTGGATTCATGAAACCTTTTTCAGAAAAGCACCCACAAGTGTGTGTTTAACATGTAGCTGTTACGATATAAACACATCAGTAAGAAATCAGGATCTTGACTTTTCAAGTTATGTGGCTATTTTGCAGCACTAGGTTTGGGTTCCATAGGAAGAAAGACTTTGCTTCCTCCTTGTCAGAATATCTTTGTTGCTTTCATTTTTTTTTTGTATAACCTTGTTGTTCCCTGAGGCCCCAGGGAACCTTGAAACTAATCTCTGTGAGAGGAGGAAACTGCTCTGACTGCTGCTGATTACAAAGCTTCGATGGCACCAAATTCAGGCAGTTTTTAATCCACCTCACCACCTCTTTTTCTAACCTGTACTTTATCAGTTTGTCTATAGCGATGTTGCTGGAGACGGTGTCAAAACCTTTGCTACTCAAGACAGACAACATTCACTCCCCCCCAATCCACCAAGCCAGTCATCTCATCACAGAAAGCTATCAGGTTGATTAGGCAAGTCCAAGGCTTCTGTAAAACCATGCTGATGACTTCCCAGTCATCTTTTAGTCCTTCATCGGTCTGGAAATTATTTCCAGGAGGTTTTGCTCCATTACATTCCCAGGGAAGATACGAGATTGACAGGTCTGTAGTCCCCTGAATCCTCGTTCTTTGCCTTTTTGAAGGTAGGGACCACATTTTCTTTCTTCTAGCCCTCAGCAATCTCTCTGAGTCACAGTGATCTCCCTCAGCACTTGTGGGTGTATCCTGTCAGGTTCCTTGCACTTCTGTCTGTGAAGATTGTTTAAATATTCCCTAATGAGATACTTATGCATGAGGGTGTCTTCCTTGCCTCAGACTTTCTCCCTGATCTCAGAGATCTCATATTCCTGAAAACTAATCTTACCCGTAAAGACTGAGTCAAGGAAGGCATTCAGTACCTTGGCCTTCTTCATGTCCTGTGCCGCCAGTTCCCCTGCTCCGTTCAGGAGAAGGCCCACATTACTCCTAACCTTCCTTTTGCTGCTGATATATCTGTAGAAATGTGTTTTCATTCAACTGCCTTGACAGATTCAAGTGGATTTTGGCTCTTTAAACTCCATCCTTGTTCAGACAATGTTTTCTATTCCTCCCAGGTCATCTCTCCATCTTTCCACATCTTTTACATATCACTTTTATGTCTGAATTTTGTCAAGAATCCCTTGTTCATGTATACAAGTCTTCTGACAAATTTACTTGGCTTCCTGCTCATCAACACAGCCCGTTCTTGAGCTTGGGCCAGGTGATTGTTGATTATCAGCCAGCTCTTTTGGACTCCTCTTCCCTCCAGAGCCATCTCTCATGGGATTCTTCCAAGAAAATGCAGGAACTGTACAAAGTCTACTCTTCTAAAATCCTACCTTGGGATTCTGCTTTTTGCTTGTTCTTCAGGAAGAAGGTTCTTCAGGAAGAACCTCTTCTTCCTGGCCATGTTCTCTATAACAGACATCCACAACATCACTGATGTTCATTTGCCTCATAATCATCACTCAAAAGGTCAGCTGGCTCATCACCTGTACCAAGGCAAAGCTCCATACAACCACACTTGTCTCCCATCCTTTCTGCCCCAACCCATCGTTCCCAAAAATTCTGTAACCATCTAGGACAATTTAGTCTGGGACCAACCTCATCAGGTCTCTTGTCCAACCTCCTGCTCTGAGCAAGTCCAGCTCTGGGATCAGAACATGCTGCTCAGGTCTCCACTCCCATTTTGAAAACACCCATAGAAGGAGCCTACACAAACTCCTGGAGTAACCTGCTCCACTGTTCAACTGTCCTTATGGTGAAAAACACTAATTTCAAATTTAAAAAATAAAATATACAATTTTAGTAACACTTGAAACTTCAATTTGATAAATATAAACATCCTTAAAACATTAATGGATCATATTAATATTATTGTAATACATAATTTAAAATAGGTTTCTACAAAATGTTTTAAATTCAATTCATTAACTTTCTGCCAGAAATTTGTCATGCTAAAATCTTTTCCTATTAATAAAAGTGTTTTCACCAATAAGATCTGTGGAACATGGTATTTTTCTCTATGTATTTAGTTTTATATGGTTAAACATTGCATGTTCTTACCTCTTCCATTGCCGTTTTGGAAGAAAAGTTAATGCTGTTTTACGGAAGAGGATTTTTTGGCTCCATGTGGTGGTTGATACATTATTTATATGTTCTTTCTCATTTTGTTTGCTGGCTTCCTTCAAGACTTCCAACAAGTGCAGATGGATCCTCCTGAAAGGAGGGGACCAGACTAGAGGAAATTCCCCTTTCCTGAGAGGAGAAAGGAGCAACACATGGAGGCCTCAGATCTCAGAGACAGATGCAGTCCGTTCAACAGAGGGTTTTGCACAACCTGGATCTGACAAAGGGAAACTTCCTAGGAACTAGACTGTGCAGACATCTGATTAGATTTCTTTTAAGCAAATTACTTTTGAGCCTTCTGATGAACAACTGAAATAGAATCAATGACTTCCTTATCACCTTTCTTAAATCCTCTGCCTTGCCATCTATAAATATATACTATAATCAGGAAGGTAATTAAGCTAATGTACCTATGAAGTTGTTCTTGCAGCTCTATACAGACAAATCACCTTTTTTCCAGAAACAACCACAAGTAAATTAGTATTTTCTAGTAAGTAGGTCAATTTTTAAAGGATAATCAGGCATAAAAGACATACAGACAGATACCTCCTGTGAAGCAGTTTTTAATCATTCTTGAAAATCCATCTGAGTGCCCAGCTACATCTCACGTCACTAATACTACATTTACATTTCTTGAAAGCCTGGATCCTGTGAACTGAACAAGACTCTGAGGGGTTACCTCTATAAGGGGTCTAAACATGCTCATATTGTGCAATGCATAGAAAAACAGAAACTCAGTGAGAGGATAATTAACCTCACCAAAGACTTGAATTGCCTTTTGGAGGATCTAAACTTTTTCTATCAGCATGAAGGAATCCAAGAGGAGTTATGATCCCAGGGCTGGCACTGAGAATATTTGTGATATGCAGTCTCTCAACAACTTTGCAAGGCAGCATGAACATTACTTGTAGAATTAGGGCATTTACTGCCTGGTCAAAGAAGCAGACCAGGGAGGGTAATGAGTGTATTGCACTTTACTCTGGCCATCTTTCTAGATAAGTGAAATACAGCACATAATCTGTCTCAAATAGCTGAATTAATCTAGCCAGGCAAATGAAATCTCCAGACTAGCTCATTTACCATAATATAGATTAGTACTTTTTCACCCCTTGAACTTGTTTGATGTGTAGGATTCAACCTCTGTGCAAAACAGCCATGTTGCTTTACAATCTACAAAAATGAGCTCATAAGATACTAAATAAAAACCACACAAGATGCTAAATAAGACACTAAATTAAAACTGAGTTCATTGATAGATAAAAAGTAGTTTCAGCTGGAATTAGGCTGCCTGCAATATTAGTGTCATAAAATCAGCCTGTTTCCAGTATGAAATTTATTACATGCCGCATAAAATCCCATTTCTCCTCCCTTTCATAGGAAGTCATTGAAGCCCAAACAGAGAAGTAAATAAGCTGCTTGGTGTCAGTGAAACACTTTGAAATTGCTGGTCTACTGAATTTAATGTGCTCAGGACTCTAGAGCAAGACTTTGCCCTTTAATGAATATAGCCCTTTGTATAAAAGAACTATTTATTTGTTACTATTAAGATTTTGCTACTCTATTTCAATAAGAAATTAACCAATTGTATCTCACCTTTAAATAGTCTTTTTGTTCTGAAATATAGACCTTGACATATATTTTCATGTAGGATATTGAATATTTTTCAGCCCCTATGTCTTATGCATAGCACTTACATTTCGTTTTGTAGAAGGAAATGGTTTATACAAAAGGACAGTTGTGAAATTTTCAGGTTACTGACAGCTTGCTAAGTCTGACTAAAAGAATTCTGTAGTCTAGCAGTAGTAAGCCTCAGCAGTCCAGCAGGAGAAGGCTTATCTGTGCCTGCTTTAGAAATAGGGAAAGTGCTTAATTTCACCTCAGGTCAAGAATTTTAAGGATACATAATCCTGAAATTTTGCTCTACCTCCCATCCAAATACATAAATGCATGCACTGCATCCTACTGTCAAATTCAACTCTATCCTCTCTCTTGCACTGCACAGTGGGATGCAATGCTGGTAATCTCAGAAACCAGAGGACTGTAGAAGGACACGCTGTGAAGACTGTAAAAGAACTTCTTACATTTGTGTGTTGACGAAGAATGAGGGGGCATAGAGCAGAAATATATGTTCATTTGAGACAACAGTCTTCTCTACATTATTAAATCCGGTTAATTCACCTTACACAACTACAGCTGGACCTCAAAATCTTGCTCAAATTTTCACTACACTGTTTTTGATTGTGTCATATAATTTTTCACTGGGAGCTGACAGTAACTAGGTAAAAATATAACCATGCCTAGAAATATGTTGGGCTAATATTGTCTCAAAAAAAAAAATAAAATTCCACAGCACAACAGTGTTTTCTGAATGTGACTTTCTTAGGTGATTCAAGCTATTAGTTTTCCCCCAAATTATAGGAGCCTTCTCTGCCTTCTGTTCAAATGAGTACACTGGGATACCTCTGTGTGCCCCGGAAAAGTTGTCTGATTGACCTGGTAACAAAAAACAAGTAGCCCTGCTGGGTGACTATAGGCAGATTCCCCTGAGCTGCATTTATGCAAATTTAAGTATTGCAACTTACTGTGCAATGAAACACAAGAGGAGTAATGGCATGGGAACAGTGTTGCAGCCTTGTTCCAAATTCTTTCCTGTGTATCATCATTCCTGAATGAAGACAGAGTTTTCTGTCACAATGAACTATTTTTACTCAACAAAAGATGAAGACTAAATAAAAAAAGTCAATATAAAATTAAAGACAATGTAATTAGTTGCTGGTACTAAGTGTAGTTTTTAATTGGAGACTGAATCTCATACATATGATTCATCACATTTGGAACACATAACAAAGGTCCTTTTAATTATTTGCCAGCAAAATTGCATTTATTGATTTTGATTTCATAAAAGTCATTAGAGAAAAATAAACAAACAAAAAGCCCACAACAGGAGTATTTAGAAAGACTTAAACTGTAGAGACTGAGTAAAGAAAGGTAAATTGAACCAAAAAATATTTTGCTCAGGACAAAATCTACTTGCTGATTTGTCTCATATCAGTTCAGAGTGTACCTTGAACGGAGGACAGCAAAGGGACTAGTGGCACCAGGTTGGATGGGCCCTGATCTAGTGGGAGATGTCCCTCCCCACGGCAGTGGGTCGGAAGCAGGCGATCTTAAATGTCCCTTCCAACCAAAGCTATTCTATGATTCTATGAGACCACATGGAATTCTGCTTCACTAAGAAGTAAAACCAGAGTTTGGGTCAAGGTGAAGCAGAACAAAAGCCTCTGAAAGGGCAAGCTATAAGCTGAGAGGATGATAGTTTTCAAAGGGTTTTTTTAGCAAATAACCATCAAAGGGCAAAATGCATGATATGTGCAAATCCCAGTGGAGTCAATGTGTTATGACTGATGTTCATATACGACTGACAGCTTCAGACACACAACAGCTCAAGTCAGTCCTCTGATTCAAATGAGATTCTGCAGAGGAGAGGAGCTCCAAATGACTGATTACAAAGGGAAGAATGCATGCTTTGGAATCACAGATGCTGAGCACTTCATCTTTTAAAACATATTTAATGTTTCAGTCACACACATGAGAGAGTCTCTGTTCAGTGGGAATTCTGCTAGTGTTTTTAATCATTGTTGAACTTCAAGTACTAATAACTGCAATTCTGCTTCCCACATTTTGTTGTTCTCTCCTGCATCAATGTCAATTGCTGCTCTTTTCATTAGTACTTACCCTTCACTATCACAATTGTTTCGACAGGAAGACTGTTTCTGCTGAAAGACTAAAATTATTCCTGAGTTATGCACAATCAGTGACAAATGTGATGGTTGCGTCCCATTCCTACACAGGATGGAGCACCTTAGATTCATAGATGCTTGTGGTCAAAAAAGAACATCATAAGCCAAAAAAGTCCAGAAGAAAGATCACAAATTTTTGTTAGCAAACTACACATTCAGCACGGAAATTGGTATATATTGTGCCCCTATCGTCTAAAAATTATAATAATAATATGAAAATAATAAAGAGGGAAGAATGATGAAAATGAAAGGGAGATCAGATAGAAAAGGAAAGATGATCAGCTTTCCTGGGTCCAGCATTGATCCAGCCAACAAAGTGTCCAGCATTCTGGGGGCACCACCTGGGCTTTTTGTGGGTACCTTCTTGTAGGTAAATTTTCCCTGGACTGGGATTAGATTTCTCTCTCTTCATGTATATGAGTTTGCATGCACAGTCCAGTCTTCCAGACTTTTCTGGAAGTGGGACTGGGAACTTTGAGGTCTCAACCTTTTCACTGGTCTCAGGCCTCTCTAGGTATCTTTATGGTCTCAATCTCCCTCTATTGGTCTTGCCCATTCCTTCATCCCATTTCTTCACTTATGCTATATATTATGCAGTCACCATGGACCTGAAAAGGAAAATTGTCCTCAGAAAGGTGTTATCCAAACTTCTTAGGGTCCCACCTTTCAGTCACATCCTTTTCTCAGTTGCTTGTTGGAAAAATCATCAGTGTTTGAGGCATGGCAATGCATTAACTCCTTACTTAGACTTTTACAGTGATATAGGATTGTAGGAAAAAGTGAAAACTAGTAAGGTGGAAAAGTCATAACTTCTTCAGAAAAGTCAATTATTAAATAGCAATCTTTTGCCTGTTTCTCTTGATAGCTTTAAATGGGGCAAAACCTAGAAAGAAATAATCTTACAATTAGAATCTTATGTTTAATTCTGATTTTCACTAAGATTTTCTGCATCTTTTTACCAGTTACTAGAACTGGGATATTAATGAGGAAAACTGTGGGAATGAGGAAAAATACTGGATTGATGTCAAATGCCTACTCAAATGCGTGTGTTTCATCTCTGCTAAACACTCACAGAAAGCAAGATCAAGTTGTAGATGAGTGCAGACATAGATTTTCCAGACATTGTTAAAAAAAAAAAAAAAAAGAAATTAAATGTATGATTCGGTGTTTCTAGATAAAATGTGGAACTAAAAATGTAGAGAATAATGACAGTAAAAAAATTGCCTTATTTCTAGACAGGAAATTAAACAAGTGTCTAGTGGATATGATTATCTAAATCTAAATAGAGCCTTTGGAAAAAGGAACCACATATTAATATACAAATACTTGTTCTGCCCGATCAAATAAAATTAATGTAGATAATTAATATCTTTAAATCATTTAATCAGGCTTGACTTGTGGTATGTGAGACATTCAATTAACTAATGCCAGTAAATTGATAAAGGTTCAGTAGAATAAAAATTAGGTAAGCAAGAAAAACTATTCTTAATTCACTACACTCAATGTCATACTAAAGGCAGCTTGACAGTGGAGAGACTGCAGAGAAGAAGGTGACTACTGAAGAATCTGGTGGGAATCTTTGCAGATAAGAGTTGTGGCTGTATAGGAAGTTACCAAAATGTCAATTTATCTGGTAGTGGCATAATGTGTTTTTGAGATTAAATAAGGCAGAGTTATTTAAAAAACAGATAAAGAGCTTCACAAAATATTCATAATTTTTGTTTCTGCTCCAGGAGAAAATTCCTCTTTTTTCCCCAAAAAACTATATTTTTCTCAACCAATAAGTGGCTTATTATAGCTTTAGACTATGCTGCCTCAGGAAAAAAAAATTAGAGTAGCAAAAAAGTGGCAAAAAATTGGAATTATTCTAATATTGTGATGCAGTCTACTTAATGTACAATGATGAAGTACATTACAATTTTTTATCTTGAAATTACAAAAAAAATAAATAAATTAAATGGAAGAATCTCATTTTGTATCCAGTACAACTTACTAAATGGAAAAAAATTTAAAATGGGTGTAAGCTTTTGCTTATTCAGATGCCCTCAAACTTTGCTCTGGCATTCTCAGAGATAAAGAGCAAGGCTGATGCTTTTGCAGTCACTCTCACTGAAAATAGAACATGTTTACTGTGAACAGAATGACATTGTTTGCTGACTTCTGTAATGCTGCTATTGCTTGAGAAAGGAGCAAACATAAAAGGAAAGTGGAATTGTGTTTTGGTTCAGAGAAGTGGATTAGTGAACTGTGTAAATATGATCCGCTGTTTGTTTAAAGAATTTCTGATATGTAAACACGAGGCTAAACCCTGGTACTATTGAAGGCAAAACCATAATTCTCCCTTGCCTTTAGCAGAATCTAAGATTGCCTCAGTACATTTTAATACCATAAAATTTCTCACTCCAGGAGAAAACTTGACTGGGTTGAAAACTTGACTCTTCTATATTCCAAAGTCATTGATGTCAACAGTGTGTGTGAGCTTCCCATGAAAACACTATATAGACCTTTCCTCTGAGGAAGCAAAGAAGTCTGACTCCACAGGATTTTTTCACAGTATTTACTGAGTAGATTAGCATCATCCTATCCATAACAGATGCACAGCTTTTCTGATGTTTTTTCCTAAACAAAATCATCTGTGACATACCCTGACTTTTTTAAAGATCAAGCAGCAAAATTACACTTCCTCTGAAACGTATTTTTTCATCTACTCACTTGCTTATTTTCTTATATATTTTTTTATTCAGTAGAGAAAAATGGGATAAGCGAGGAAACATATAAAAGAGACACATATTTGAGAAGTCCATTTGACCACCTCCTTTAACTATATGTTGTGCATGGCAAATTTGTTCCCCTATGGCATTCTTAGAATATTTTTGTTTTCCCAATGCCCTTTTATTGCTATTCAGTGGGGGATTTTTTTCCAGTAACCAATCCAACTATATCAATTGTGTCTTTTCTTTGTTTCTGCCTATGTACTAACATTCCTTTTCAATCTTCTGGGATGGACTTTCTCAAAAGGGTTTTTCAAGTCCAGATAAATGTCACCTTGTTCTCGTTTTTCTCGGTAATCTGCAAACAAGTTCTCCCATGCAGCAGCACAGTCCGCAGTCGTGTCAATCACAGTGTTTACAACACTGGCTTGCAAGCCCTTAACATGCATTTAGACACAGCATATCAACGAGGCTCCATGAATCCTGTGAGGAACCAGAAGTTTGTACACTCTATGGAGCTGGAGAAGCTCAGAAGTCCAGAGTCATTATGCTAATAAAAGTAAATAGTCTTTATTTATATGGGTTGGTAGCTATTTAGATTTTCTGACTATTGGTGAAGTCAAGTCTTTTAATCAAAACTATATTCTACAAATACTAGAGAACTAAATGCAGTTTTAAGAACATAAAGTGTAGTGTATTTTAGTAAACAGTTACTCAAAATCCTGACTCATCATACTTAGACAGGGACATTCATGAAGTTACCACTTACTTTCCCAATTTAAACTGCACAAATAGTTAGATATTTTAGCATTAATATATAACAGAAAGTCAGATGTATAGAAAAAATTCTATTTGTTACTCATCACAGACCTCTGAATTCAAATTATAATAGTTTTCATACCCGAAAATATAATAACGAACTGAGACAAGAACAGACTACAAGCCCAGAACCCAGGTGCACCTCTGAACATACCCTGCAAGCATTCAGAGAGAGAGGAGCTCAGTCATTAACCTGGAGTTTTCTGCAGGCCTCAGGACCTTCCTTAGGGTCACCTCCCATATCTCGAATACATGAATGCTACAACAAGAAAGCATATAAATCTAAACTATATCTCACATAGCTAACCTTGAAAAACGAAAAAGGTCGGAGTTTTTAGGGTAATATCATGGAAGTACTCCATAAAAGGAAATTACAAGACAGAGTTTTGCAACTAAAAAGTACTTTAGTTACAACATTGGTTGTATGAAATTTGCATTAATTACATCATAAGCTCTGCAAAAATCATCCATACTTTGGGAGGAATAATTTCGTTCCAAATTCTCTACCATCAGGGTCCAAGTAGGCAATGGAATTCTGATATTCACACACTCAGGATCTTTTTTTGGCCAAGACTGGCTGGAACATTAGAGAAAATGTCTGTAGCAGACATTTTTATGCATAGCTTTAGGGACAGTGATTTTTCATTCCCGTATGTGCGTGAGAGAGAGAGAGAGAGATTGGCATTACATAAGTTCAGGCACGTAGATATTTGGAAGTATTTGGAACCAATTCACAAATATGTCATGAAGCACTGAGGACAGTTGACTTGAGAAGAGGTGGGAGAATGGAAAGTACAGCACTATTGATGAAGAAACTCTTTCACAGGAGATGCTGATTACAGAAAGAGCATTTTAGGCCCACTGAACTAAAGAGCACTCAGAAGAAGCAGTTAGTCACAAATAAAAAAGGGATATAAAAATCAAGTGCCTCAAAACAGTACCCAAGGTACCCAACTAAACTTGGGTGGACAAGGAATAGAAGGATCAGACTCGTGGCAAATTTGAGACATGAGAATTCTCATTCACTTAAATGTATTCAAAAGCAGAAAACAAAGGTTGTGCAAATAGTATATAAATACCAGTGGGTGGAGAAGGCAGCCATAGGGGCAGAGCAGGTCCTGGGGAAAAAAAAGTATCCCTCAGGAGTTAACTACCAGACCAACAGCAACACCTTGTGTAGATGAACCTCAGCAGCAATTGCCTTAAACTTCCATGCCCCAGGTCTGTTTTTCTCACTCTCTTTCAAGCTGTGTTTTGTTACTCAAGGCAGTTACTGTTTAGGCAGTATGGGTCATGATTAATGCTACTTTGAGCAGAGATATTTGGCAGACACACCTCATGTGGGATCCACAGAGGCCAGTGTCCAGTTTGATACTGAAGACTCACTGTGGATGTGTGGGATATGATTCTTCCCTGTGGAGAAGGGAATACTTCCACCCTGGAGAGTATGGGTGTCACTGCACCTCCCTGCAGGAACAGTCTTGCTCAGGGAACAGCAGGTACTGAGGCTTCAGTTTCATCCCATCCCTTTGCTCCAGGGAACAAAACCAGAAAAATCCAGGTCCTCCCTAGAAATGTCGATTATCATCTCATCTGGATTTATAGAGGCCAAAAAATAGTAAAGTTGCTTTTCTTCCATACATTTAACAAATTGAAACAAACACTCCCAACACCAATTGTTTCTGCAAGCCTTTAACAGACTTGAGCAGAACTGATTCCATCCAGTTGGAATGAAATATATCAGTAAACAGAAACTAGCAGCACAACTGAGTGATAATTTTAAAAGTCTGTACAAGACCATCTTGTTGCAAAGATCAGTTCCTCCTACTGATTCAACTTTATTTTCTAAAGAACTGGAAATAATGAAGGTTGGTAGTGGGAGTAAAGATGAAACTTAGTGGAGAGTTTTTCAGAGTTACAAATTATGCTTTTTAACCAGGGTCTATAAACTGGAACAATTTTTGTGTCTTTCAAAATTTTCCCTAGTATGACACAAATCTATGTATACTGAGTCAGACTCTTTGATAATAGTTCTTCTGTTATATGCAGTAGACTAAAAATAAATAAAAAACCTCCATTTAATGAAAATGTTATGACATAGATATAGGAAATCATAATAAGCTTCATAAGATTTGTTTTTAATTTGATTTTTTTTTTAACACAGATTCCTCTACAGATGTTGTAGGATGCTTTAACATGAAAATAGATACAACTTCAATTAGACTTTTGCACAGGAGAGGCCATTGTTTCATTAGCAAAATGGTATGGGAAGATTCAGGTGTGAAGGATGCAATGTTACACAGCTATTCACATCCTGAAGGAATGTATAAGTGATATTTTAGTAACAAGAACACTTTGGTAAGAATAGAAATCAGGAGTTTCCAGCAAGATAAAAGGTTAAAGAAAGAAATTGGAAATGTCCAAGTGTGCTGTCATATCTCTTAGGAAAAAATTGATCAAAGCATATTTTAAAATTGTTCCATTTCTCAAAGAGTGAAGGAAAAAAAAAAAGGAATGCTCTTCAAAAATAGGGTAAAGATTTGGTTTGTGAAAGCGTTACTGTATGAAAGTATGTGCTCCTGGTGCTTCTGACAAAAAGACCTCGCTGGATATCTTTAGTTTGACAAGATAAATTGTGAGTGTTCGCATGAGGGATTGGTCTGTGTTAACGATAAAAGATCAGTTCACAAAAAATTACAAGAGTTAAACCCCCTTTTTACTATAAATAGTTTGATGCTGCAGAAATTTTCTTGCCATCAAAGAAAGATTTGCCAAGCTAAGTATGACAACACCATCCAGAGCTGAAATTCACAGAGATGAAATCAAACAGCATTAGAAAAAGGCTGAGCATGGTGATGAAGTGACAGTAAGGTGGGTTGGCAGGAAAGCACTTTTCTAATAATGAGAAAAATGCCCTAGGTGCAAGCACACGAGGCAGATTATTGGTAACAATACACTCCAGGCATATAAATAAAATTCCCTTGTCACATATTTTTCTTCCTAATTAGTGCTGCCACTATACAGCCACTGACCATTCCTTTTCTTTGGAAACCATAACGTACTGCCATCAGTGGTGGTAAGAAAAGGAAAGAAAAAAAAGTCAGGCTATGCCTTTTTGTCTCTTTGTGTTAAATAAAAATTAACTGATAATGTTTTACACATTAGGTTAACTCTATGCCTCTGCTGTACCAATACCCACCAAGCTACTAACAGTCAGATTGTAGTCCTCAGAAGTATAGAAATATTATGACTTCCTGCTTGGTTCCAG
This sequence comes from Grallaria varia, assembly GCA_013396735.1. Classification (NCBI taxonomy): domain Eukaryota; kingdom Metazoa; phylum Chordata; class Aves; order Passeriformes; family Formicariidae; genus Grallaria; species Grallaria varia. The sequence continues at coordinate 65,019 of VWZG01011951.1, forward strand.
CTGTGTGTCAGATCATGCTTTTAACTTACTTTCTGTGGATTCCAGGGAGAAAATGATTGAATACTGCTCTGTGCGTGGAAGTCTTCTATTATAAATCAACCATGGTATCTCAGCCCCTGAGTCCCTCCTAACATTTTTGTTTGCAGAATACGTCTCGGCTTGCAGCTTGTAAGATACTTTTGTATTCCAGAGCTAAAACCAATATGGAGTTACTGTACTTTATTACTTCTGCCTAATTGCTAAGGATGGAGTGGTGCTCTTCACTCATTAAAGAGAAGCAGCAATATGTTTATTGATATAAATAGTGATTTGAAAAAGTTGGATATGAGGGTCAAACACAACTGTCAGGGAGAGTCTCCTGTTGAACTGTGAGGTTTAGAAAGGACCCCCTTGTGTTCCAAACACCTTCTCAGAGGGGAGTTTAGCTACAGGTGGATTCAGACTTAGTCCCAGACTTGGCCAACAGTTTAGGTGTAAAGGACTATTTGTGTACAGTCAACCCTGTGTAACACTTAGATAAGATGTCAAAATTTTGCATGCTGTCGTTCACTTCCCAAGAATCTGTTGTGGCAAGCAATCTCTCAGCCTTGAGGAGTAACCCTGGCAGATGTGCCTGCTCAAGGGAAGATGTGCCTGCAGACCATGGCTGTGCAGGGCAGATCAATGAACCCTGGGCTGTCCACTATTTATGTGTTAAGATTATTGACTTATAGTCCGATTTGCATATCAACCATGTTTTGATAGGTGCACGCTCCACTAGCCCTCATCTGTTGATCCAGAATTATAGCTCTTATATGTTTTGGTGTTATCTGTCTTCCCAGAGTTCAGCTTAAGCCAGCTGCAGCTACCATGTCCACTACTAACTGCTATTGTCTAAGCAGAAAGGAGCAGAGCTGAGCACACCATCTCACTAATCCACCATGGATTTCAGTGTGGTCACTCTAGTACCAAGATGCTGCATGCAGAATTGTCACATGGATTTTTCCATGTACATTACAGCAATATGTGCTCCTTGCACACATTATTTTTCTCACATTAGACAGTGAAAAGAACGCTGTAAAAAAATATAACATTAAAGTTTAAAAATAGACCTCTTTTGATGTAGTTCTCAACAAAATGACAATGACATAAACAGAAAGAAAGCCTCACATGTAAGACACCATTAAGAAAACAAAAGACACCTTTGGGTGAATTCCACACCTACTGATTTGCTTCCTATGAGGAATATTGTGCATGCCCCCACATTTAGTGCAGATTACTAAAAGATTTTGTTCAGCAATCCTGATTTTAAATGATTTCATAGACATAAGAAGAGTTATGTACTTACTGTTTATTTAATTACTGAATAATATTATACTTGCAGGTTAGTTTAAGCGGTATTAATATCATAGTGTCATAGAGAGGTTTCTGACAGTCTCAGAGATGTTAGCAGAGAAGATCCAGTTACCCAGGTCACACAGCATAGAAGCCTTCCTGCATTCAGTTAGTTTACTCTCATACATACTGTTTCTTCCACCACAAACCCTGGCCACAGCCATACTACTGTACTTTCTGTAATGTTGCTGAAACTGTAGCCAGTAAGAATCGAAATACCCTCCCAAATGTCACCACTTTTATATCACTGAAGTCAGTCTGAGGTCATGCCCTGAATAACATTTCTCTGCAAGTGGTTTGACTTCTATCATCCCTAGATTTCCTGTTATCCTCACAAATTGTTTTATCCTTCTATACATTTCCTGCATTCAAAATTCAGCATTGTCTTGCAGTGTTTGGAGGTGTTGTACGTCACCTTACTCAACAGTTTTCAGACATCACAGCTAGGAGGCAAAACTCAGCTGCTTGTTTCTTCCTTATGGACAAATATAAACCACAAAATGCATTTGGTGGCAATCACTCGCTTCCACTTGATTATAAAAAACTATGTTTTTCCTAAAGTCAAAGGATTAATATGCTAAAATAAATCAGTTCATGGTCAGTCAAATCACATGGACAAACCGGAACAATCATTTCTTCTTATCAAGACCTGAAGGGCCAAGTTTGGGTAGCATGCATGGAGAGTGTATAACTTACCTGAAAAGACAAATGATTTCTTCATCCTTGGCATCCAGACAGGAACACTGATCTACCAAATCACAAATGCATCTCACAGTCCAGAGCTTCTTTACATTCCCAGATGAACTTCTGTGTAATCCTTATTGAAAGGCTGCTGCCCACACCAAAGTCACATATAGAAGATGAGAAATTTTATCAGAACAGGATTTCTGAGTAAAAAAGCTGAAGTATAGTAAGTTTTAAAAAAATAAAGAAGCAGGATAAATAGGTACTATTTGTTCACAGGGAATGAATAAACCAGAAAATAATGTTACTAAAAAAGTAAGTGATGATGATATTTTAGAGATGGAGCAAAAGTCATAGCAGGCAACACATAAACTGATACAAATGAAGAGACTCTTTGTGTTACTGCCATGAGTCAGTGTTCCTCATGTATCCTAAGCTACAGAGTACAACACAGGAGCCACACAAAGAGTTATTTGTAAATTTGTGATGTGAAGTAAAAGTTGTTGAGGCCTACCACTTTGGAAGGATATGGCAATGGGTGTGTCACCTGAGTTGAGCAAAGATATTCTCGTATTTCCACAGAAAGTGTCACGTACAAACATGGACCTGAAGTTAAAAAGTGTACTCAGCACTTTAGGATGAAATATGCCACCATTCAAGATCATAAGTAGGTATGACATTTCTTTGTTTTCATGTTGGATGTTGGTCTGTAGAAAGTAGTTTAGAGTAGGCTTTTGGATCTTTATTTGCTTCAGATCCTTCCAAGATTGCTTATATCACAAATGTAGAGATAAAGATTATTAGAGTTATTATTCTCCTGTCTCAGTCACCTATAAATATCTGGTATGCCATTACTTAGCTGCAATTAAAAAAAAAAAAAAAAGAAAAATACAAAATCCACCAATCCTATATAGTGTCCTTGCCATTTGATACCACTTGAGCTCTGTCATCATCAACTGAAGAACTGAACAGGACCTGTAGGACTTGTGAACTTGGGAGTGCCACTATCCGTAGTTTGGTGCTGGATTTTTTTATGGAAGTGAGTAGGATGGTGTTCCCGGGGAAACACTCTGTCACGTACACTGTGACTGCACTCCAGCTGTTGCAGTAGTAGCAAACTTCCAGCAGGCAGGCAGATTACACAGGTCAGCAGGGTGTACTTGCAAACTGCATCTTCTGACTGCAATGCAGAGGAGAAAGCAGTTACTATTAGGATGCTTATTTCTGTTTATAATAAGAAAGGGGCCTTAAGGGTTGTTTCTGATTTCCATCTAGTTGCTGTTCAAAATAAAATGCATTAATACAACTTTTATTTTTTTTCTCTTCAGGTCCTCCAACTTCAAAATAGATAATATGACCAATAGGCTACAGAAGTATGTTCACCTCTCTGTGAGCTTAATACTCCCAGCAGCATAAGAGCTCAGCTGTAACAGCAACCCTGGAGAGCATTTATCCCTTCTTGCAGCTGTAAAGCTTATAGCAAGGGTACTCCTGCAAGGCAGGAAAATGTGGCTGAATTCTCTCACATAGACCCGGGGACAGGACAAAGGTTTGACATTGGTCAGTGGACTTGAAAGATACATAATATCACGTTTACCATAATAGTTTTAAAGAAAATAATGAAATAGTCAAGGATTCACGGCATTCAAGGCAAATTCACAGATCACAGTCTTCAGGCAAGTTTCTGAGCTATAATTCCCAGTCCCCTGTAGTCCTGAGTCAGTCATCAGAGACATGGACCAGAGTAGCTCCTGCTGATCCATGGGAAGCTCAACATGAACCAGCAGTATACTCAGGTGGTCGTGAAGGCCAAAGGCATCCTGGCCTGTATCAGGAATAGTGTGGCCAGCAGGACCAGGGAAGTGATTCTTCCTCTGTACTCAGCACTGGTGAGGCTACACCTCAAGTACTGTGTCCAGTTCTGGGATCATCAGTTTAGGAAGGTTATTGAGGTGCTGGAATGGGTCCAGAGAAGTGCAATGAGGCTGGTGAAAGGTCGGGAGCACAAGTGCTATGAGGAGCAGCTGAGGAAGCAAGGATTGCCTAGCCTGGAGAGGAGGAGGCTCGAGGGAGACCTTATTGCTCTCTACAACTACCTGAAAGGAAGGTGTAGTGAAGTGGGGGTAGGTCTCTTCTCCCAGGCAACCAGCAGTAGAACAAGAGGGCAGAGTCTTAAGCTGTGCCAGGGGATGTTTAAGTTAGACATTAGAAAGAAATTATTTACAGAAAGAGTGATAGGGCATTGGAATGGACTGCCCGGGGAGGTCGTTGAGTGACTGTCCTTGGAGGTATTTAAGAAGACACTGGATGTGTCACTCAGTGACGTGGTCTAGTCGGCAAGGTGGTGTTGGTCAGAGGCTGGACTCGATAATCTCAGAGGTCTTTTCCAAACTAGCTGATTCTATTATTCTATTCTATGATTCTATTCTACTTACTTAGTATACAGAGTTAGGTAAACTATTCTTCAGAGAAACAGAATTTTCATGACAGAACCTGTACGGTGTTCTTATGTTTGAGACTAGGTGCTTTAAAGAGAAGCTGTGCATCATCTAACTGAGAGAATCTGTGTCGTGTTGGTTCTAATCTCCAAGCACCTACAAAGTATTTCCTTGTTTTCTAATTGGCTGTTTTTCTCATTTTATGTGTCCAAATATCTAAATTATTTTCCTGCAAAACTTTTAGCATTTGGTTTCTTTTCCTGGAAAAATTAGCACAGAAGGTTAGTCCTCGGGGGAAAAAAGAAAAAAAAAAAAGGAAAACGACGTCATAAAGAGCATGACCTCTTGGAGGCAATTTCATTTATGGCAATCACCAGACCTCTGTAAAATTTCAACTCCAGGTATTGTAAGTGTGATGACATCTTCTCAGCACATTACATCCTCAGCTTCTTTATTTAAAGCTTCTGGTTATCTTATGAAGGGCAATGACCTATATCTAAATTCTTCTCCTTAATCTCAATTTCTATATATATGCCTTTCTGCATATTTCCCAGTGAGGCATAGAGGGCTGGTAAGGAGATTTATAGTCCTTACACTTGCATTGTTGATGAGTAATATGAGCTGGAACCCTCTTCTATCTACACAGGTCCCTGTTTTCAGACAAGAACTTTTTACAGTTTGTACTTAATGCATAGCTCTGCTTCATTACCTATGCTCTCTCTGATTCTCAGACAAAACTTAACTATTGCAAAGAGCGAAGAACTGGCCTCCATTGCATCTTGCACTTTGTCTCTCTACTTGCCATACAAGGTCTCCTTACTTTGTTAGCCAAAAAACAAGCTTCTGTTTATTTCCCATTTCCATCAAAATGTTATTTTGGTATAGGTATCAAATACAGCTTCTGATGCTGAAAAGCTAGTAGGTCTTTGTGCTGTACATACAAATTAACACATCTTCACATTTCCCCACTGGTAGAAAAGAGGAGTTAAATTACAGAACTATCTAGACTGAACTAAGAATGATCTTATCTCTATTCTTGTTTGCAGCCAATTGCCAGAAGCTTGCCCTTGTTACTTATGTTACAACTGTGCTCATAGAAAGATCAAAGTTCATTACAGTACCTGTGCCCCTCTCGCCCAAGGAAAGGCAGGATGCTGGTCAGCGGCAAACACGCCAAGCACAGCTTGTGTCCCCAAGCCTGCCCATCCTCAGCAGCTTCCACTGATTCACACTGTCTCTAAGGAAACTGGTTTCTGTAAGACAGACTATTTATCATCTTTTTGCTTTGTTATTTTTCATTCAATGACAAAAATTTGCTTGTTATTTGACAAATGTTGAGTGAAAGCATATCTTAGACTGTGTATGAGCTGGGGTTATTTTTTGAATAGCAGGAGCTTGTGATTGATACTCACGCTGTGTACTTAATCTCCTAAATCACATGTTTCTTTTCCCCATAATACAATTATTAAATCTATTTAGAGCTTTCAAAATAGTTTTGCAAAATCTCCCTGCTTGAATGAATGTCTGAGCTTATTCACATAACAAATATTCACATTAGTTTTCTTAAACAGAAGGAATATCCTCGTGGAGATTTTGAATTAATATTTGAGAATAAATTTTTTCAATGTTTTTCCACCTTCTATTCAAATGGACATTGGATCTGAGGAGATATCTAACACAAGATAATTGTTTCCATATTTTCCTCCTGCAAAGATCTTCATAGACAAACATTCATATAAATATGCAGATAACTAAGTAATTTATTACAAAATCTTTCTTGACATCATATGCTTCTTCTACCTTATCTCCTTGCAAGCCTTCCATATTATATCTGTTGTTTTATTAGGGCAATTTTAGTGTTGACTGAATGTGAAGTTTACCAGTAAAGAGGAAACTATAAATATATTGCTGTAAAATGAGAATTGTCCATTGATAAATCAAAGAATTATGCATCTGACCATATGCTAAGAGAACCACTGAAGCAAGCTGCCTCAGCTAATTTAGTGAATGATGTTGACTGATTTGCAAAGCTACCAAAAAAGGAACACACAGCATTTTTCCTCTCTCCCTTTTTTTTTT
>VWZG01011951.1:75214-86958 GCA_013396735.1 Grallaria varia
ACTTACTTATTTAACATATTGGGTCTATCAAAATTTGAATCAATACAAATACATTCCCTCAAAAGTCCTGTTAGGAATTGTAAGGTGCAATTTCCGTAGACTGGAATTATGGGGCACATGGGCAGAGTTCTGCACATGAAGGACTTTTAGAAGCAGCCCTCAGTGAGAGGCATTCCAGCACTGAGCTGCACTGCTCAGAAGGGCCCTTTCTAACCAAGCAATATTGCAATTCTTTTCTTGTAAGTCTTAACAACAGTATTATGTTCCAAGAGCCAATCATTCAAGTACAGACAATTTAAACAGAGAGCTTTAAAGTGAAAAGCCTATGGAAGAATAAGGCCTGTAAAGTGAAGGTGAAACAGATCAGTAGCAAACTTGATATTTCCAGGACCAGCAATAAAATATCCTATTTTCCTGGTCCACTTCTCAATATTTGTGAACAAGCAGTGCTGTCATCACAGAGCCCTTTGCTTTTATTCTCTTGGAGTGAGCCAGAGAGGCATACATGGGGGAATTTGCTTCCATGTCAGAAGAAAAAGTATAAATTATTTTTGTCAGTGTCAGCAGAAGAAAGCCCAAGGCATGCAAATGAAGGCTAAAGCTGGGCAGAAAAACTGTGCATGAGCTCAAGTGTCCAGTCAAAGAGCTGGGTAAAGAAATTACAACTTTGGGTCACCCATGGTCACCCATGATTAACTATTTTTCCTGCAGTGAATAAAGGGGTTTGGGGAGTCAGGCAAAATAAACATCAGAAACCTAAATTAGCAAGGGTTTTTTGAATTCCCTTCCCCAAGATGCCAGTTGGGAGTCCAAAAGGTCCAAAAGTCTCCCCAACACTATCATCAGCTGCCTCCTTTACTGACCCCCTTACTCCGCTGTCATCGCCATGGTGCCTCTCTTCAAATCATTGTTACAATCACCCCGCCCTGCTCACCTTCTCCAGTCCCTCTTCACAGATTTGCTATGAAGAAACAGTACTAAACAAGATCCCCCGCCCCCTGCTCCCGCCCTAAACCTTCATAGTAATAGAAAACCACTCCTTGGTGTCTCTGCTTCCTCTTCATATGCTTCTTGCAACATTTCCACTGCAGGCTGCTGCTGTGTCAGCCTGGCCATGGAGAATGACCAAGCACATCAACAGAGCACACCGAGCGTGAGCAGGAACACTGTTTTACATTTGGGAAGGCCATAATAGCATATGAAATAAGTGACCTGGACTGTCACAAAGTTGCTCTATAAACTGCATCCTGCAAACTAACTGGTTATCACTGTCTTGTAAAACTTTTCAGCAGAGGGGTTTTATCCAGACAGACTTCCACAAAAGCTTTCCCCACCTGCTGTTTTCTGAAAGTCTAGGCTTTTATTCACACAGTAAGAAGTGTGAGTAGTGAACCTCCCCAGATATAAAATGACTTAACAGTTCTCTAATTATCGTCTGTCTTCTAATTCTGTATGATTAGAAAGAATGTACCTCTGTCCCAGTACCCTTTATCTTAGTGACACTCTGTGAGTGTACAGCAGTTAGAAATCTTCTCTGCTGAAGAAAAAATTTTTCAGCATTTGATACCAATATTCACCAAATATAATCTACCATAGTCCTCTACACTCAACGCTTGCCTTCTTAGATTCTGTACCACAGGTTGCTCTCTGTGTGTGATTTATAATACAAGTATTATGCATAATTAGAACTGATAAATGAAAATTGGCAATTAGAGGAACCTTAAGCAATTTTTCATCCTATCTGAACAAAATGACTAAAGTGCAAGTGACAAGCTTGTAAATTAAAAATCTGAAAACATAAAAACTTTATTATAAGTGTATCATGTGGATCAAGTGGCATATAATTAGATATGCAGTCATTTTATTGTGGTTTATTTGTTGCTGGCTCATAAAGACCTTCTAATATTTAAGAGCTCCCTGACTGTGGCATTTGCTGCAGAGTGGCCATGAAAGGGAGTGTTGAAACTTTACCACTAAAGACTTGAAAAACTACTTCAGGGAAATTACATAAACAAACTATCCTAGAACATGCTTACAGAATTACATCTGGAAGTGGTACAAATTATTTACTACTGAAAACAACCTTTCTGTCATTGGACAGCAAGTCTTGCTTTCATTCTTTGTGTTTCAGTTTATTACACAAAACATTTAACTTTTCCTTGGAAATGTAAGAGAATTAGGCTTAGGAAGCGCACTAATGATAAATTTATTGGGTTTGCATGACCAGGTTTTGGTAGGAGAGGGTCAGGAGTGGTCCCTGGGAGGAGATATCAGGAGTTTCCCCTGTGTTGGACACAACCGCTCCAAAACGGACCTGCCTCAGCCAAAGCTGAGCCCCCCAGCAATGGTGGTGACACCTCTGTGATATTTTACTTAAGAAAGGGTAAAAAACACCACACAGAAGCTGTGAGGGAGAAGAGTGAGAAAAGGTGCAGAAGTGGAAATGGACATGAGCGATTCTCAGACCAGAATTCTATCTCTGGAACTTGAATTATCCCTTCTAGAAATGCAAAACAGGTCACCTTTTCCTTACCCTTTAGCACTGTACTGGTGGTTTGCTGTATGATAATTTATATGAACTCAGAGAAATCACTTTAAAAGCATGAGATTTGTAATATGTTCACTTCTCTGATTTGAGGGGTTTGAACTGAATTCTTCCAGCTCCCAGAACAGATCTTATGCAACAAGCTATGGGTACACATGATCTGCTTGTTGTTCAAGGAAAGAGAGGAAGAGTCAGCTTAAGGTCAGTGCTTACAGTGAAACCTACCTTCTACTTCTAGTACCCTTTGTGCATTTTGTTTAGATTATTACAAGTAGCACCCAAGAGAAACACTCCTAAAAAGAAAAAAAGGAAAAGTCTACAGAAAGACTGTCAGTTATGATGACTGTCATACCCAGACCCAGTTTCTGAGACTGCCTGCTTCTTCTGAGAGCAAAAGCTCTACCCCATTCCATCCTCCAGCTGGAACTCCAGACAAAGAGGATTGTAGACACTGTGTTCTGCTAAACCCTTCTACAAGTCAGTGTTATGTATGCTTATCAAAAAGGGAGGAGAAAATGAAGGGTGCCACAGTCCTTCCAGCCAGAGTTACTTCTGGCCTTGTGTTCATATAATTTGCAGGCACTTAAGAGCTGACCATGTAGACTTGGCATCTACACACAGCTGCGGATTTACACAGGGGATTGGGAGGAAAGAGCCTGAGGTGTGAAATCTGTTTCCACAGTAATCCCTGGCAATATTTTACGGATCTTAATGGAACTCGTTCTTGTTCAGAAACCTCTGGAGCCAAACATTCATGGTAAATATTGTATTAGAAAAAAAAAAAAGTTCAGAAATTTAGTAAGGGGTTTTTTAAAATGTTATTTAATTAATATTCATTTTAATTATTTTAAACTGAACTTCTATCAGCAAGCAAAATTGTTTTCCCATGATTAAAGATTAGCATAAAGATTTTCTTTTCTGGCTTCAGGAGCCTTCAAAGATCAGATAAGTTTAATCTTCTAGCTGGTTAACTCTGTTTCCTCTAAGTTTTTCCTCCTGTGCTGTGAAAGTTGCTGTACAAGCACTTTCTCATAAAGTTCAGCTGCTGTATCAGAAAAGAAAAAAGAAAGAAAGAAAGAAAAAGTTTTCTTTGCTGCAGTACCTTAGGATTCTATGTCTGCATATCTGCAACATGTCCTTATCAGTAATGAAGCTCACACTGGTGGTTGGGTGTACATCATTCATTCATAGATAGCCAAATGTTGAGGGACCTGTCATTCCTACTGCAAGGTGATGCCTTGATAAGCAACTTCAAGCTAGATATGAGGCCTCCTCCTCAGCCATGCAAGAGTTGTTGGAGTAGTCAAGGGACGCTTTACTGCTCAACTCATTACACAAAGGCCAAGGCCTGACAAGAATTCCTGAGAGCATAGAGTGGTCTCAATGAAGCAAGGGCAGAATGCACCACCATAACCTTCTAAGTTTACCTAAAATGCTTATCACTGTAGCTGAAAATCTCTGTTGACTTCTTATTTCACCAAGTATCACGTAGTCTTCAATCAGTCACTAATTAAGATATACAGCTTTCTGGGCAAAAGTCTAGTATAAGATTTTTGAAAAAAAAATTATTAAATTATTAAAGTCATTGGAAGCAGTTAGTTGCTGTTAATGTATCACTTATAATTGCTTGCACGCTTCAGTTTTATGACAATGATTTTCCTTTGCATAGATAGTAATTAAAGAAATAAAAACTGGGTATCAGACTGGATTTCCTTTAAAAGTCCCTTCCAATCCAAAGTATTTTATGATTCTAAGAAATCTGTTACATGCAATGGATCAGCCCCTACACAGTTTGTGGGACTACCTTACCAAGATTTTTCATTAATCATTTTAAACTTTCATTTTGCAAAGAAAATTACTATCTTTATGCCTATTAAAAGATAAATCACTTCCAACAAATGACAGAATCTCAGTGATGGTATCCTAAGCAGTTGCATGTAAAGGCAGCATTTCAAAGCTATAATGATTTTCATATTTTATCATCTCCATATATAGTTACACTGTGATGCACACAGTCACACTTGGTTTCTCCTCTTTATCAAATTCCATCTTCATTTTCTTTAACAAAGACAGCAATCAACTGATGTGACAAATTTTTTTCATTAAAACTAAGCTCTTATTTTAACCCCTTTATTTTCAATTGTTTAGATGAGTTAGAGTTCTGTTTGTCATTTTTAACCTATATTACAAGCAGATTGACTATCCAAATTATGTTGCTTGGTTCAAATGTTAGATGACATATTTGTTGTCTTTCTAATTTAGACAAAACTCCTGCAAATAACTTTTAAAATATACATTATTAAATCAGTTGGGTGTTTCTGGCTACCACACATTTTATTGTGTTTCAGTGTTAAACCCAGTTCACATATACTCAATCTGCCTTGTAATTCTGTTAAGGAAAGGAGTACTATATTATACTATACTGTTTTAAACATACTGTAGTTGATATTTTTCTAGTTTCACACACTGCATTGTAGTACAGCATATGGAATTGAATACTGCCTTTTATATTTTTGGTCTTGAACTATCAGCTGTTCTTGCATGCCTACTAAAACTTATGGGACACTAATAACAGCACAAAGATTTTTTCCATATTTAATAAATACTCTCTATTAATAACTAATGGTAGGTATCGCACAAAAAATGAAGACCATTTTGGCTGGTTTTATTGTTATTTCAAAGGTGAATTAAATATTTTTAATTACTTTTCTGTGACATATTTTATAATCTTTCCAGTAAAATAAACTGGAGAAAAACTTTCAGTGTTGTGCAGTATCCAGTTTGGCATCTAGTTATCCATTCCAGAAGAGCATGTGTCCCCAGTAAGTTTCATATCATCTGACAGCCTCCTAAAATAGCTCAGATACCTTCCCAGAATCACAGAATGATTGAGGTTGGAAAGGACTACCATAACTCATGGGATCCAACCAGCCTACAAGGCCACCTAGAGCCCATTGTCTGTCTCTGGACACCACGGAAAAGAGTCTGGCTCTGTCTTATTTGCACTGTCCCTTCAGGTATTTGTACACTTTGATGAGACCCCTGTGAGCCTTCTTTTCCCCAGGCTAAGCACTCCTGGGTCTCTCAGCATTTCCTCAGAAGAGGGATGCTCCAGTCCCTTTATCCATCTATTGACCCTTTGCTAGAATTGGTTCAGTAGCTCATTTGTTTCTGATACTGTGGAGCCCAGAACTTGACCCAATACTCCAAGTGCTTAGTACTGGGCTCACCATTGCTGAGTAGAGGGAAAGAATCATCTCCTTTGTTCTGCTGGTAACAAATCTCCTAATGCAGCCCAGGATACGCTGGCTCACATTCAACTTGGTGTCCACAAGGGCCCACAGATCCTTCCATCTGGTTCCCTTCCAGCCTGTTCTTGTGCCTGGAGTTCCTTTTCAGGTTCAACGCTTCTTGTTGAACACCATGAGGTTCCTGTCAGCCTCTTCCTTGAGCTTGTTGAGGTCCGTCTGGACAGCTGTACAACAGTATGGCATATCAGCTACTCCTCTCAATTTGGTGTCCTCTGCAGACTTGCTGAGGGTACAGCCCTGTCCCACCATTTAGATTGCTGGACGCAATATTGACCCCTGGTGTATAACGCTAGTTCAGGTACCAACACTTTGCACTGCCAAGTATCACCCTTTGGGCCTATCCAGTCAGTTTTCAGTTCAACTCACTGCTCATTTAGCCCATGTCTCATCAGCTTCTTGGTAAAGAACTTATGGAAGACAGCATGGAAAGCCTTACTGAAGTCTAGGTAGGCAATATTTTCTGCTTTCCCCTCATCTATCACAACAGACATCTCTTCATAGATTATCTTGCTGCTCAAGCACGGCTTCCCCATTCCATGCTAACTATTCCTTACCACCTTCATGTCTTTCGTGTGCTTGGAAACGGCTTCCAAGGCTATTCACTGCAGAACTTTCACAGGAGGGAGTCTAAACAGAAACATTAAGACTACTAGCTAAAGAACAGCATAACTGTAGCACTTGCAGCAACTTGCATTTTTGAGAAAACGCTACACTGACTTAATTGGATATATGGTAATTTTTGCCAGTTGAAGGTTTCAATTCTGAGATTACTGTTGAGTAAACCCATTAGTTCTTCTTCTGCCCACATATTAAAATAGATAATATTTCACATTCTCACAAAGATAAATGTATTTTCAGATGTTCTGATAATGAAGCCTCTAACTACCAGATACTTATAAAAGTATAGGGAAGAGTAGTATCAAATATCATAAAACCAAGGCAGAATAAATTACTTAAATTCCATTTTTACTAAACTGTTGATTTTATTGTTATACAAAGAAATACATGCAAAGACACCTATGTTCCTGTATTACCAATCCTGTTTCACAGTGTTCTAGAATGTTCTAATTGAAAATTCCTTAAAATTATAATGAACAGTTTATATACTTTTAAACATACAAGATTTCACTTAAACTGTAATTTCATTTTTCCTCCTTGGACATTTTTGGTAATATTTAATATCTAACACTAAAGTAATACTTAAGAATATTTTGACTATAAAAAAATGAGTAATAATAAGAAAATTCATATTGCAGGATCAGAAGATACTTTGCAAAACATGAAAGAAAGTTATTTCACAGTTACTGGTTTATAAAAGTCATATATACATTTCCACAAATTTTTTCTGATTTTACACATTTTTTTTTCACCTGGAATGGTTTTTCAGCTCAAACTGGACTGATGTACAAAGTTATTGTTTTCCCCTAAGTTAATTGTACAAAAATTAGTGACAACCCCATACACATCAGGGGCTCGTGAATACATTTCTTACCACTATAGCATTGCTACGCTAGAAATTAATGAGATTGCCTTCTGCACGGAGCCCACTTAAGCACTGACAAGATTCTATTTAAAAATATAACTAGGAAAAAAGCAGGCTTTATATGGCAAGGTGTGCCATTCTTTTAATCTTGATGCTGTCAGAATTCAAGAATCAGGTTCCAGCACATGCTCTATTTAAAACACACTGTCCATGATTTAGGGAATTTCCAAGTATTTCTTCTAAAACCAGTCTTTTTTTTTCTTTTTTTTTTAATTTCTAGTTAATTATGCATAGTCATAAAACTGTGAAATAAATNAAGAAATCAGTTTGGAGAGCTGAAAAAAATGCAAGGCTAACAGGCATCTTTTGCTGGAAGTAGGCACTTTAGTGTTTAAGAAAGTGTTTCACAAGTTGAATGGGTCTCTTAGGAGTGCATTCCAGCTTGGTCTTGTCTATCTCTCTGGCTTTTTTAGTAGTAAAAAAATCAATCTTAAATAATGACTATACAGCAGAGATGGCAGATTTCAAGGGCATAAAACAAGCAGATGAATATCATTCAACAAATAGCTCCACTGGAGGCCAATTGCTTTAGGTGTTAAGGCCAGGCAGGTCCCAGACATTAACTGCAGCATCAGCAAATAGAATTTTAGAACCAGCTTATATCAGGTCATTATCATTTTATTTAATGTCAATCCAGTTATACTATAATCCCATATTTTGGAAAAACAAGCAATTTCTCCTTTCTCCAGCAAGGTACCAGAAATTGTTCTTACATACACACCACGGAGTACTTTTTCCATCTTCTCCATTTAGTAACTCAGTTTGGATCATGATATTCACCACATTTGCAGAAGCTAATATCTTGGGACTAAATTTGTTTTATGCTTTTAAATTCATTGCTGTGGAAAAATATTGTAGATATATTCATAACAATTTCACAAACGTTACTGTCATTTTATGTCCTTTGTGGTTGTGTGGTGTATCTGCCAGAAAAGCTGATCCTGTAATTTAACCCCCTGAAGTACCCTTTGCTAATGCTCAGTGATCCATAGCAGTGAAACTATCAGACCAGGAGGAATAACACAACCTGTCTCATGCAGTTCACCAATAAATGAGCAACCACTAATGGCCTTCCTATCCTGACCACCAGTCTAGAAGATGGTGGAAGCATTAGGTGGGTCATATTTCCTTCATAACCACACCCTGCAGTGAGCAAGAGACACTAGTGACAGACACATTATTAAGAATGTAAAATCAACCTTCAAGCTTTAGAGAAGTTTTCAGGCTGTCACAGGGAAAGTGTTAAAAAAATTCTGCAGCTGATACAGTAAGTGCTCTTATCAGTAAATCAAAGCGTTGGGAAAAATCCATTTGGAGAAACAGAGCTATGTATTCAAAAAAGAGATGACGTTCTACAAGCTTTGACCAAGGACATAGAATGAACTTCAACTAACCTATTTTAGAATAAATGGACACAAAAATGTCTGATCTTTGGCAATCAAGCAAGGGATTATAAAAACCAGATTTTTTTACAACATATTCACTGATAATTCATTTCTTTCCCAGTTCCTTGACATGTTTATAGGTTTCCTTGACCTCTTTCTGTAATACCTGAACTGTTTTCCATAATTCCTCATAACCATTTTAAAGTAAGTTTCTAAGGAAGCATATTTAACAATCAAGCCAAGCAATTTCTTAGACTCCTCTTTCTTGATTAGAGTGTGTTTCCTCTATTTCTGTGAAGGCAACAATGAGTTTTTCCACCAGGACACATGTTCATGTAAAGTCCTTGCGCAGAACCAAGGAAAAACTGCCTGTTAGCTTTGAGAACTGCAAAAATAATTGAAACAAGAATAGAAAAATCTCAAGAAATAAATCATTTGCTCATTTAGTTCACCTTAGGCAGCTGTGCTCTCTGATTCCTAGAAGACTGAGCTTTATGAAGTTTTGTATAAATCACATGTGACCTTTGTGTCTGACTACTTCCTTTTCCAAGCATAAGTAATAGTTTCTTAATATTTTGTGGACATTTATCCTTGTTTTAACTTTCTTAATTTCATTTCCCAAATTTGAGACTTGTAAATGGTACATATTTGGCTCATGGTGCTAGACCGGGCCTTGCATATTGCACTTGGCAACTGAAGGAATCACATGAAATGAAAAAAATTTGCAACATGTTTGTATTATTTTATACTTACCTGGTCTATATCAACGGACTTGGATACATTTAGATGGTAGAACCTTTTGGATTCAGGTATGATTTGAGACAAACTCTTCAACAGCCATCAGTACGTTTGAATTTGCTGCTTCGCATTTGACAAGTCTGATGAAAATGTGGAGAATATAGAATTAATTATGTATCGAGATACAGCATTATGTCTTTTTGATTGACTGTAGAATTTGGTAATGATTATATTCCCCAGCTTTGAATTGAGTTCTTTCTTTTTCCTATACAACTAACATATTGGTATAAAATAGTTAAATGCACTTAAATTATATGTGTAGGTTAAATTATACAGGGAATCTGTAGTTATCTCAAAATTACAGTAATGAATTCTGAACATACTTATTTAAGGCTGAAGTGAAAATGTTCTATGGTATGAAAAAGTATCCACACATCCCTAAATCTGACCTGTATCAACATTTAAAATAAATATGAATATCATTATTTATAACTTAATGCCATCAATAAAAATGCTATCAGAGTATGTGATCAAAAATTGATAACTGCTTTCTTAATATACTCAAAACTGTTGGGTTTTTTTTTCCCTTCTTCTTTCTGTTATTTATAGAAAAAATGTATATGTAATTTCCTTTTTTGTTTGTTTTAATAAATATATGTTCCTTGAATCTGAACAGTGGTTATATTTAATATTTAGCTGTAAGCAAATGCATTTCCAAACCAATTAATATATCTTCAGTAAGATTCAGTAAGCAACTACTTATTTGCCTTTTAAATGTTCATCTACCAAAACAACTGTGTCTATGTGATTATTTAATATTAAAATATGCCGTTATTATAGACTATTCTAAGACCATTTAAGTTTTGTGCTTTACTAAGTGGTTTGCCTGGCATTGGAATATCTTGAAGTGCTCTATGTCTGCCGAGGCTCCTTCTCCTCTGGAAGTTTGGGATTTGTCTGAGCATGCTTTCCATCCTCCACTCCACCATGGCTTCATGGCCATGGAAAGAGAGGTGTCTCATGCTGAAAAATAAAATGCACAAGGGTAACAATCCTTCAAAGCAACACAGGTAAATCTTCTGCCTGTGTCGAAGAAAAAATTATGTTAATGATTACCAAAAGTAGTAGAGTATTGTAATCTTTCAGGGATTTTTATAGGCAATGCAGAATAAAAAAAGCTGTTTAGATAAAGACAGATAAAGGAAAAAACTGAATATGTAATTTGGATGGACGTGCAAGAACCCATACTTTACCCTAAACATCACTAGCGTGAAATTGTACATTCATTTTAAGAACATTAAGATTTTAGAAACCATTTGTCAGTCTCAGATGTAGAAATACTACACTATGCCAGCAGAATAATCACTAATACTATGAAGACTTTATCTGAAGATACAGGCTGTACAGTCAAAGCAAACTTACACTTAATGGCACTATATTTTTAGGGAATTTCAAGAGAAGGAGTTTAGTACATGGGTTCTGGTGATACTGAAAATATTTCACCACTAAAAGTCCCTGCTGTGTGTGAAATATGTTCCATTAAATAATTTTTTTACAATAAAAGTCATATCTAAAATTTGCTGTCTACATATGTAGACTTTGATATTCATATATGAAGTGTTCAAGGCCATGCTGGGTGGGGTTTTGAGCAGCCTGGTCTAGTGGAAGATGTCCCTGCCCATGATAGGCAGGTTGGAACTGGGTGATCTTTAATGTCCCTTCCAATCCAAACCATTCTATGGTTCTATAATGAAAAGTATCTCTCTTACATAAAATTAATGGAGAATCACTCTCCAAAATTTTTCACATAACCAGAATGGCAAACTAAAAATGTCAAATACATGAGTTAATATAGACCTAAACTTTCATCTTAGTGATGATTAAGTATTTGATTTTTCAAGTGGAAAAAGTTTTTAAAAGAGTGAGCTTGTAAATCTAAAGATTACCTTAAAACAGAAGTAACTCTTCCAACGCAAGTAATATCATTATTCCATTGTTGNTTATGCATAGTCATAAAACTGTGAAATAAATCCTTCTTGGTGCAATTTGTCAGTCCAGAAAATATTCAGATCTCAAGGAAGTTGCATTATCTTGATCCAGCTTCAGCTTCTGATAAAGAATTGCCTTCCAGATGATTGCATTTTTGCTCTACAGTATTTCTTCATTTAAATAGCAGTTTCACTTGCAAAATGATATGCTTTTTTTTTTTATTTTTTATTTTT